>PTEX01000005.1:7457904-7482549 GCA_003342815.1 Eudromia elegans | reverse complement strand
CCGAGCCGGCCGCTGCCCTTCCCCTCGGAAGCGCCCGTTCCCGGGCAAACTATCCCGTTAACAACAGTCACGGCAACAAACGCCGCGGGCGGGGAGGAGCAGGGCGAGCCTTATTCACAGCTCTCAAAGTCCATCTTTGCACGCCATAGCGAGTGGCCAAGGAGAGCACCCCCGAAGAGCACAAATCCTCGGACATCCCTCCCTGCTCCCTGGCCCCTTCTCCTCCTCCTCCTCCTCTCTCACACATTTTGGACAGGCCCCGAATACACAGCAGCTCCATAAGGAACATTCCCCRTCGCTCTGAAACAACATATTGGGACAAATTGTTCTGCGATTGATTAAAGAGCTAAGCACATTGCAGGGTTGGAGCGATCACAAGAACTGTTCACCACTTGTCTGCGAGGTACCCATGGTGTCTGAACACACACCCAGCCACGCAGCACTTCTACCTGCAGCCCACGGGCCAGCCTGGGGGCCCCAYCAGCAGAAATGCAGCAGGTTATAAAGGGGTAAGGAGGAKGAGGGCACCWGRGCTTCAGGAGAAGCAAATCCAGACAAGCACCCTTCTCATTTACAGTTACTGAAAGCAAGTAAAAAGCAGTGCCAGAACATACCTGAGTGCAGCAGCAACACGTCTTTTTCTCCTGAGATCTCTGTAACACAGTGATATTTCCTGTCTTGAAGGTCCTGGTACACTGCGTATGTTGTTTCCATGAGRGAAGTTCTGGAATTAGTCAGTTCATTTATCCTTGATTCTTAGCACACGGATTTTAATAGTCTCAGCRTCATCACTGACATTTCTGAACATACATAGGTTTTCACAGCTTACTCAGTAAACCATGTCACTGTATTAATATAGGTTAGCAATGCAAACACATAATGTGCAAACATATAATYGCATATTGCACACTTATTGGTGTGCACACTTAATGGTGTGCAAAAAAGATAAGTACAGCTCTTAAGCTATCACTTTTAAAAGTACTTCCACTGTATACAGGCAACTACTGATTTCTTTTTCTCAACGGTAATATTGAGATTTATTATTCACGTTTGAGGGGAAAAAAGCTTTCCTGAACAGTGAAAAAACCCTGATAGTAAAATATTAAGGCAGTACATGTAATTTCATGTGTGACCTGTAGGTCGTCTTAAGTGTTGGGGAAATTATTTATTTCACTGGATTTTCTTTCCAGTCAAGAGACAAATCAGAATCTCCATGAAGAAGCTTTGCTTTTAAATTGAAGTTCTTCAAACCAAAGACTGTGGTTCATGAGGAACTGTGTTCCACTGGACAGGTACACACTGCTCTGCTCTCTGAGATGGAATTGCAGCTCTAGTTACTACAGAGGCAGATACAGCTACAGCCTTAAAACACCCTGCCATCCTACAACCTACATGTTTTTCTAAAACATGTGGGTGACTGGAGAAATACACCCTGACTTGGTATAACGCATCGAAGAAAGAACAGAACCTGATTAAAACGGGCCCTCTTTTCCAACAGGACCTTTAATCTTTGTACCCGCAGAGCATCAATGATAAATGAGGTATGTTCGGAGCAGGTTGGATGAGAGGCAGGGGAACCCTGGAGACCTGCTTGCCGCACTCCACAGAAGTCTTCCACGGGAGCATCGAGAGACGCATCACCTACCAGGTTGCCAGCTGCATCTGCAGTTCCTCTTGTGGCTGCACAAGCACCACGAGCCACAGCAGAKCTTCCCCTGGACAGGAGCAAATCCTGTCCTACCATGCACGCAGGTATGTGTTTTGCACCTACTTCTGCTAAGTTGTATTGAGTGTTTTACAACAGAATCATCAGTGAAAAGGTGCAAAACTCTAGCGGGAGTGAGAAGGAGCCAGCGACTTGGGCCCACGTTTGTGTTCTCACAGACGAGTGACCCAAGTTGCCAAGTCCCAAGGCCATGTTCCCTCTCTCTGCTCTAAAGCACCCTTGTACTGGCTGCAGTGGCCTCTTCCTCCCTGCAAAATCCCACCSGACAGGAGGGAAACACAGCTCCAAAAGCCCACCAGCTGAGGAAGGCTTGGCTTCCACCTTCCTGAGCAAAGTGCGAGCAAGCCAGGCTATGGCATTCAGCTAATTCCCATTCAGTTTGCTAACTTTTTACAAAATCCCGTGATGTTTCCCATGATTTCACCTCTGTTTCACTTTGCAGCACTACACATAAAGACAAGCACACCTCATGCTCTGCATTTGCTCCCAAGTGTATAAATGTGTCACCTTCCGTATAATTCCCCATTTACTTTGAGCTGTATTTACAATTATACCTTAGAAGCTCCACCACCATTTTAGCATTAAAAATAATTAAAATTATAAAGTTTTTAATTTAAAATATGCATACATTTAATATACAAAATTATACAAATTATACATTTAACTAACATAGAAAAATACATCTTGTTAACAAGATAAAATGTCAACTTATCTTACATAATTTAAGTGAGAGTTACAAATCTGTGGTAATCATCAAGTAGACTTTTGTGACTGCATTACAGTTCTGTA
This sequence comes from Eudromia elegans, assembly GCA_003342815.1. NCBI lineage: Eukaryota > Metazoa > Chordata > Aves > Tinamiformes > Tinamidae > Eudromia > Eudromia elegans. Next base: position 7,480,034 of record PTEX01000005.1, on the reverse strand, counting down.
TTCTCCCTAGTTACACTGAAAATTAATACATATGTACATTGGATATCTGTGATAAATTTCTTCTAGTGAGACCAATTACTGAAAAGTTAACCATAAGATTTTAATGGAATGGATCAAAACAAGAATGGCATCTTCATATTACTGAAACATTATCAGTTCTCTACCTTGACACCTGGCTTCAGGGCAGTCACGGGTAAGAGTTAAAACTTTTTGCATTTATTTACAAAAAAAATAAAACAATAATAAAACAAAACAGAAAACTGTATCTGATGCATCTGGTCATTAAGTACCATAAACCCAAGCTTTTTGTGCATTCTTTGGCACTTCTTCAAGTTTGTGTCCCTAAAAGCTGTTTTCCATGGCTTCTGGCTATCATGACTCTCAGCTGTGCAAAAGCGTGCATGGCCCTAGAGCTCAAAAGCCAAAAGCTGCATGTATTACACACCCCAGATTTTTCATTAATACTAAAGGAGGGAGGGAAAAAGCTTCTTTTCTTTTTCTTTTTCTTTTTTTTTCCAGTCAAACAAATGTGTGCAGTCAGTCTTATTTACATGATCACTTTTTTCCCAAAGGAAAGACAGAAGCTTAATTTAATTTACAAACAAGTAATAAAAATCTCTTCCATGCTGAGCCTTCTCTTGCCTATTGTAAGYCATGGTCATGGAATGATTTTCTTTTGATTATTTACATGTTCTTTAAAACTTTCTTATCACAGGGAGCCAAATAGGAGACCACCACCACCACTACAGCCACTTTCAAGTCCTAACTTCCTATTATCTTTTTTTGTTTGTTTGTTTTGCTTCCAGCTCAGTAGCAGCAAATTGCTCTGAATTACTAGCAGATAAAATTCATCTGTGAGCCAAGGGCCTATTCAGCTTTACTTAAGACCTGATTAGGGCCCCAGACTTTGTGAATTGCCTCACGCAGGCTTTTGGCACAGGAGTGGCTTTCACCTGTTAACTTCATTTACTTCCTTTTTTTCTTTAAAAAAAAAAAAAAAAGAAAAAGACAAACCCAGGAAGGAGTGAGCAAAGCATGGTGGATGTCGCATGGGCAGCAACCTCTGGCACTGGAATTGCCATTTGCATACTCATATCCCCACAGCTAGAGCCTACCTTACACAGAGGAACAGCAACAGCAGTGAACAGAGATTCATACCRCAGATCCCAACAGCTCCAGGTCAAAGCTGGCCCCCTCACTACTCATCTCTGCTTTCCTCTCTCTCATGTGCATAGAAAACTTGAGGGAAAGCGCAATGCTTAGGCAACACATGTGAGTATTGTGTGAGGCAGGTAGGAGAAAGCAGGAAATCTTGATCCCAGGGAAGCCAGTGGGAATTTGCTGGCCATTTCAGTGGTACTTTATCCAGAACATTTAAACTTTAAACTAGCAATATTCCCAGTTATCAAATGATTTCAACATGGATTCTAATGGTAGAACYTCAGCTATCTATGTTTCTAATTCTTGTTCTATATAAGAAACCTTCTACTCTCTTTCCTAACATCAGTGCAGGGACAAAAATTCCTGTCCATAATCCCATGACTACTGATTTCTAATGCAAATATGTCTGGAGCCAAAGGCACAATATGTCTTAAGAGAATTCTGCTGAAGCAGGAAAGAGGTTTGAACAAGTTTCTGTAATCCTAAGGTCTGTTCCTCCTCTGCCTCCTTAAGGCACTAAAGGATTTCCAAAGGATTAGTGGCAAAACCCAGCATGTGCATGTCCCTCCTCCCTCCACCCCACAACCACGGTTAAGTTCAAATGCTAAAATCCTTCACCTACGAGTAATAAATACAGGCAGATTTATGCAACACAGATCAGGRTTCTCAGATTTTAAAAGGCCACAAGGACAACCACGAAGCGTGCCTCAGCAGGAGGCTTACCTCGGGACCCCCAGCACGTGGGGAAATGCCTCCCAGCCAGCTGCACGACTGCAAACGCACGTGATTGCCGTGCAGGGAGCCCCTCTCCCTGCTCCCAGCATCTGCCCCACACGGTGGAGCRCACAGGGGAATCTGGGCTCTCCAGGCTCTGCGAGGAGCTGTGGAAACACCGTCACCTCCATTTCCATACCCTGCCTTATACAGTAGAGTATGTGGTGAGGAGTGAACTGAGAGAGAAATCTTATTTCACGTGCAGCACTGCCCATTTTGTTCACCCAGGGTGCCAGAAGAAGGTGGTATTTACACAAGTGGAATTTACAGCAGCATCTTAATGTTGAYTGCAACGGGTTTGGTCAAAGCAATACTGTGCTTATAAAGCAACTGAAACAACGTGCCCAATGCTGCATTCCGCGACACGGTGTAACGTGAACAGATGATACAAGTAAAACAGTCCCTGAAAACCAGCACCTTTACCACACATAAATAACATATCCAAACAAGCTGACTCTGCTTAATGAAAGAAAATTGAGCAGACTCTGTAACAGCCAGGCAAGACTTTTCTCTTAACCATAAGGCAACTAGAAAATAGTAGTCACGCTCCCTGTCTCAGCTAAGAACAATCTCACATAGAAAGCTTTACTGCTTTATTACARTGATTTGAGGTAAAGCTGAGACTTTAATTCCCCATCCTCAGCCACAATGAAATGTATCCATTGGTTGATGAATTTAATTAAGAAACAGAAATTTCCAATTCTGGTAGAACAATTTTCATACTAGGAGTGGCTAAATTCAGGGGAGATGAACATTGCATGAGCCACAAAGAGAATGAGGCATACTTTATATTCCTTATGTTAACCATGTTAAAATGGAATCAARTGGCAGAAAGCCTAAGATGTTAAGAAATGGACAGATTCATTACTAACATTTATAATTCATGGCAGGAAATGCATGCATAAATACTGGGAAAGAGGCATGATATTTCCATTGAACACTTAACTTGGGAGTAGTGGGGTTTAATTGCACGTGTGTTGTAGAGACAATATGGTTTCAGGTGGACAGTATGCAAATGGCAGAAATCGACACAGATGCCACTGCTTTATTTTAAGAACTTGTAGATTAGCTTCAAGTGTTACCATGCCAACAYGTCATCTTGTTACTAATCATAATCTAGAAATGCACTTTACATTAATCTGACTTGGGATTCCACCATTTATTATCCTTCTGCCTCCTTTCATAGGATATCTGGAATTAACGGGGGAACAAGCACTGCAAAGAACAGCATATCCTGGCAATTAGCTAATTTAGAAAAAAAAAGATGAGGGGAGTTGCATTCTGCAACTGGCATTTATCAAAACTGGAGGTGCATCCCTCTGAAAGGGACAGTTGGGGRAAGCAGCCATGCACGTTCAGCGCAGCAGGAGCGATGCCAGCGACTTGAGCAGGGCTGCGTGCAGTCTTTCAGTTAGARCAGGACTGTGCAGATCTGTATGGCCTTTTAGCACAAGTCTTGTACCCACATCCACATCTCCCTGTGATCACAGACAGGTACAAACAGCAGGCGTTATGGGTTTAGAAATCCGTAGYGCACATTGTGTTGGGTGGGTGTGTGCACCACATGAACTGTTACCAACCTGTAGCACCTCTTCCWGAAGAAGCACATGTGCACGTGAACACCTAACCTCAAAGTTAAATCCAGCATGGACTACTCACGTGGTTGAAATAATCACTCTACAGTACTAGAACACAGTCCTTTGATGTTCCAAGGGCCTCTCAGTGCATCCTCCATTCCCACTCACTCTTGTAAAGTGCCGTTCTGTCACATTCCTTGGAATGGCTTGTTCCCTCAAGGGCCACTTCCTCAGAAACACCCAGCATCTGCACGCAGATCAAAGCCAGCACCTCGTCCAGGAATGCTCAAAGACATATAAGGCTATAAGCTATTGCATACCCATATAGGCAAAGACTGAGATTTGTGTTAAACATGACAATTCCTTTAAAACACAAACACTGAGATTCTAAGGAAGCAAAACAGGGAAAAAAAAAAAGAAACAAAAAATCAATCAAACAAACAAACAAACAAAAAACACCACGGGGAAAAAAAAACAGGAAAAACCCTGGAACTACACACTGGCTTGACTCATGTCACCCGCTTCCATGACAAGATGTGGCTAAGTCATTGCTGTCGATAAGTTAGTGGAGCTTTTCAGCTTTTCCCATAATGAAGCAGCTGTGGTAACTACCAGGTCAAAAGCACCTTTCCTTGTTCCTCTGGGTAGTATTGCTTCTCCTGTGTGCCTGATACATTCTTCCCTGGAAAAGAGGATGGGAAAAATACAATAAAAATAAAATAAGCATCTGGAGTTCCACAGTGTAAAGAATCACTATTCATCCAAGGTCAAGCACATTTGGTGCTCCCTTTCAAACGTTACCATAATGTCTGTATTAAGAAAGCACAGGATGGAAACTGAACTGTTATCCTGTGATTGAAACACTCTGTTGTGATTTACCAATTTTAAGATGAAGAACACATCCCATGCTTTTCCACTTTCCTACTTGTGAAACATTTCCTCTCATCCAGTTAAATCAATGTGAGAACAAAAACTTACTGCATTTTCCTAACACCATTTCATAATCCCCTTTGCAGGGTTCACAGGAGTAGGCTCGTATTTTGGCGAACCTTGAATAAAGTCCATCCCAAGGATGACAGCCACTACAAATCCAACCTTCCAAGTAACTCCTATTTCTACACCTCTGTCCAGAGCAATATTCATCTTTCTAATTCTTCTTCAAGTTTCCTCTTTAAGTTTCAAAGCCTGCAATACATTATATCTGGCTTTGGAATTTGCACTGATTGTCATTATTATTGTTGTTGTTGTTGTCATATACCCCCAAGTAATTCACTGCCTACTTAATTCTGGCTAAAACTTGCTGTCTATTGGAGAAATATGCATCTTTGTACATCAGGACTACAGAAAATGACAACACTATAAGGATTCCTTGCAACTACTATATCTTACATATTATTGGAACAACAAGCTGATAACAGCGATAACTGTCACCATTAAAATATCTCTCATTCACTTATATTCCCTCCAAAATGAGTGTCAGCCTTTTTGGCTTGTATTTTCAGGTGGGGAAACTTTTCCCAAGTGTGAAGAACAGAACCTAAAAAAAATCCTGCAGAGTGAAGCAGAATAATAAAGAGAAGATCATCCTTTGGAGGTGGATCCAAACAAAACAGGCTTGTAAATCCCTTTTCTCTTCAAGGTCAAGCACAGCCCTGGCCAAGAAGAATCCATGGTAGGTCACTCTTGTCCCCAGACAATAAAGTGAAGGCTACCGAGTGCCTCAATGCAAACACACTTTCCCTGGTCTATCCTCTCGTTATACTAAAGCCCTGCTAGGCTAACAGCAACTGCAACTGAAGCCGATGGCMCGCAAGCAGCACAACCTGCTATCCACAATCTCCAAGAACTATTTGCAAGATACCAGGCACCTTCCCCTTTATAATTACTATCACAAAGAGAAATGTGATGTGCTAACAGTACAGCTGGTCCTGTTTGAAATACATTCTTGACTCCACCCTTCCATTCACACACAAATCCCCCCTGCTGAGATCTTATCACTGTTAGGAGAAGAGGGATGAGATCTCTCACTCACTCTCTCCAGCACCTCCTAAAATTTAGCGTTACTTTAGAAGAAGGAAAATTTTCACTTTTCATCCTATAGTTGCTCACAACGAAGCCACTTGTTGCCAATATTTACTGACTTTTTCAAACAGAAAAGAGTCCTTAAAACCATTGTGAAAGCWGCTGTGGGCAGAACAGTGGAGCTGGGGTTCAAACTTTGTTCTGTCAGGGATCACATAATCTTTTGCACTATAGTGACCACATCTTTTTACCATCCACCAATTTAAATTTAAAATAACTTCCCAACAATACTTTTTTTTTTTTTCCAAAAACCAGGGATAAAGTTTATTTGCTAAATACACTGTAAACCACAAGAGCATTCAAAAACTCAGAAGCAATTCTTCTGCATACCTTTTTCCTTCTATTTTAATGCTTTTTCTTAAAATATCCAAGAATCACATTTCTTTTCTCATTTTTTAAATCTCTTTATCTCCCCTTGCATACTCTTTCCTGTCCTTGCTTGACCTATGTCTGTCCTTGCTCCCTCTCATGTGACACTATTTATCCTTCCCTTTATTCAACTCTCCAGATCTTTCTGAATCGTTTGCTCCTTACAGACCTATTTTGCTGACCCCTATATCACTCATCCTTCTCTTATTTATTCTTCTTCTTCACTTTTCWAACTCTTAAGTAACATGGCAACAGTAGACACTATTGAAATATTCTGTAATTAGCTACGATCCCTCTCCTCTTGTACAGAAGGAAGTCTATTTTATGAAATGCTTGATGTAAATTTTATATATATATATATATATACACACACACAAACACACACACACACACACACACACACACACACATATATAAAGGATTTTCACTATGCCATTTTACCAGAGAAAAACCCTGACCAAAGATTTCTAGTGCTTGAGCACAAAGGTACATTTTGCAACTGTGCATCACTGAAAGCCAGACAAGTCTTTATCAATAGTCCTGCATGAAGGCCCCTAGCACATGAATTTCTGGTGCTCAGAAATCTGCTGGTTTCCTTTCCTTTGTTAAAGCACATGCTTGAGCAATGGTGCAGAGCCCRGGCTCAGGCTCTCTCACATTGCAAGACAAGCAAAATCAATTTCAGCCACTAACTCAACGAACTGCTAATGCAGAAGGTCATTAAATAAAGTGGCTGCTCCGTGTCATTGGAGTCTTAAAGGGAACCTTACAAAATAAAAATGATAAGGCTGTGCCATCTAATCCCTGCACCCTATCAGCATCTTGGGGTGTTGCAAGGTGGATGCAAGGGAAGTTAAATCAACAGCGGAAACTGCTACACTGGCCACAATAAAACTGCTTACCTCACCTGTGTGACAGGAAGACAAGGGTAGCTGATGCCTTAGGGAAATTACCTTGCAGGGAAGTTACTCTTGCAAGCTGCAGGCAATTCTTCAGAGGAATATAGCCTATAATATTAGCCAGAATTGAGTAATTCCTAACAGAAAAGAAACCAGTGACCCACTTCCACATTCTAACTTGACATTCTCCAAATCTTCCAGGACCTCTGTGAACCACGTGCATTTATTTGTTCTGGTCGTTCCCAGCCTTTGCTTACCTATCCCTGTTAATTGCAGGCTAAGTCTCAAGAAATCATAGGATCATTGGAAGAGACTACAGAAGGTCATTTAGGTCAACCTCCCACTCAAAGCAGGGTGAGTTATGAGGTCAGACCAGGGCTCAGGGCTTTATCTGGTCAAGTCTTGAAAAGCTGCAAGGACAGAGCAAGRCCACAACATCTCTGGGCAGCCTGTTCCAGTGTCTGACTGTCTTCAGGGGTACAAAAGKTTTCTTATATCCATTCTGAACTTCATTTTTTCCAGCTTACACCTGTCGTGTCTCAACTTCTCACCATGCACCATGTGAAGAGCCAACCTCTGATCTCCCAAAGAGCTCTTCCTAGGCACCGTCAGGCCACTGTTAGGTCCCCAACAGCTTCTCTGCTAGGTTGAACAAGCCCACATCCCTCCATCCGTCCTCACACAGACACGTGCTCCAGTTCCCAAACATCTCTCCATTGAGCTCAGTCCAGCTTATCAGTAGCTTTGCTGGAAGCAAAATCAGTAAAAATCAGTAAAAAATCAGTATCATTTTGATATTTTGTTTCTCTCATATTTCAAACAATTATTATTATTATTTAATCTCAAACAAGCCAAGTTTGCCATAGGTGTTTACAGGTAGAGGAAGTGATATAGTGACAGTCACCATCTTTCCGATTTTTTTAATAAGGTGATAGGGGGAATGAAGTAGATTAGAAAGCACTTATTTTGCAGCAGGATAGTGCTATCAAGTCTGTATCTAAACTAGCATTTTCAAGGAAGATCAGAGACCACCAGTACTGCCAGCTGAGGGTGTTGTTATCACCTGGCCAATTCAGCACGATTATGCTGCAAAATATAAGGGAATAACTCTGCTCTATCCCCACCCTACCAAGCACTGCACATTATCCTCTCTTTGATATCACTGAAGCTCATTTGGCTCCCACCACCAGTCCTGAGCAGAGCAAATAAGAGGAAGATGTCAGGCATTAAGATTTATGCTATTCTTCAATAATTAACAGTGGGGAAACAGACACTTTGTCTAACCAGCACCTTCATTAACATTCAGTAACCTTACCATTTATATTAATTAAAGTCAAATGTGAGTGGCATACATAACTTAATAGAAAATTATTTGTGTTATTTTTATATATGTATGTTATTTCACATTTCTTTTACAGTATATTTGTTTCCTAATATAAACATCTTCAGAGAAAATTATGATCTTCTGCACATAGAAGAAAATGGAAAAGATAAAAAGAAAATGATTGCAAGAAAGGAAGTATTGCAAGCTGCATTTTTCATAACGCATAGGAGATCTCTCAGCATTTCTATAAAGAGCATACTGATCCTGATTAAAACACTTAATTTCCAGATTTTCACATTTGAAAAAGGATCAAATAGCAGTCACTCTGCTCACAAATGACTTGCTATTCATAAAGTTCATATTTAATTGATAGATTCCCGTTGTGAGATGTGAGAATCTCATTAAACTCTGAATGAAGATGTATCGATCCCAATTACAACCAAAGGCTTTCTCTATAGCTCACAGCAGAGTAAAAGCCATGTCAGCTGCACCTCAGGAAACTGCACTCCCAGAGGGAAAAAAAACCCAGCTAACCAACTATCTTTTTCATAGATGAAGAAATAAGATTATTCTACATTTTTTACTTAGAATGATACTATACAGTAAACCATAAGTAGCACACATATAGTACATGGCAAGTAGTATTGCATGTACAGATCTGACTGAACATTGTTGCTCCAGCTTTATGCTAGTTTCTTATGAAATTAATACAGTGATTCTCGTAAAATTAATTCAAGTAGGTGTAACACAGCATTTTTAACCAAATTGTGTGGTTATATATTTGTTTTCAAAAATACATTCTAACATAACATCCTTGCAAATACTTGTTCTCGTGCAAAGCASCCAGCTTTGGGATGCAAATGCTTGCAGATGAATCCTGATGTCTCTCCTCCTGCTCATCAAACATTCCAGACTTTGGAGGTAGCTAGTGGTGACGTGTAGAACTTAAGAGATCAGTCACCAACCCAAAATTGTGAAAACGCAGACAAGGCAAACCAGCTCATTGACAAACTTAGGGTGAAACATCCTGGTATAAAGCAGTTCAACATTTTAAAATGACCAAGAGGAAAAGCTCAATTTCTGGTCACAGATTGTTCAGAACACATGAAAATATAAAAATCCCGACTGGAATCAACTTCATTTTTTAATAATAAAGAGTTCACTCAGTGCTATTCCTAATTAAAGAATGGCCCTATTCCAATTTAAAATAGGAAACAATTAAAGTACCCTTGTATTTAAAGTATCTTTCATGGGACCGTCTTTAATGTTTTAGTTTTCCTGTACAGTCCTCCCTCCATTTTTATACCCCAGAGCCTTTCCTAGTTTGAAAATCTAATGGCACTTATTAAGTATAGACTCTTTTTTGTGTTAAGGTAAATTGAGGACATGAACCCACTGTTACTTACATCTCTCCCACCAAGATAGTTAGAATAGATTTAAGGAATAGGACAAATGAGTTTACCTCACACTATAGAGACAATAACAGGACGGTATGTCCAAATAAGATATTAGTATGTTGCCTTCTATATGGCAAGCATACTGGTTGTGAGAAACATCTCAAAATTATCTCAATACATATCTCAGTACAATGAAAAGGCAAAAGGCTCATCTTTTAACATCAAAAATGGAGATGATCCYCATCGTATGGGGACAATCCTCATCACACACATACTTCCCTGGGGTTAATGGAGGAAGTGGGCATTATCAAAAATAATGAAGAAAAATATGAAAAATTTATCAAAACAGTAGTAACAACTGAAACAAATACTTCACATTTAGCACTTCATTGCAAAGCCACTGTGTGCTTTAACACCATGATATGTCCTATTGCAACAGGACCGTAGAGTGTTTCTTCTATGGCTGAAAATGCAGGATCCAAGTTGACATAGAACAGCCCCAAAACAATTTGCAGTAGAAGGGAGCCCAGCTCAGTTACCTCCAAACCTTTCAGGCCAGTGAACCACTATTTTCCCTTGCATTAAGATTTCTATAACCCTATAATCTAAGCTTCTGTTGGAAATGTTTAATATAGTTTCATAGACCAGTTGTCAAACATCAAAGTAACAGATATATTTGCAACACATAATAGCTATGAAGCTTATAAAAATGTGCTTCATTTGCTGAACTTGATTAAGTTCCCTACAGCAAGTGGGAAGTAGATGTCATTTGAGCCCTTCAGTCCCTGCARCATTTTATTTTTTTAACCGATGATCTTCCCAGCCAATCATACMCACGTTTGCATGGAGAAAGGCTGCCCAGAAGAGCAAGGGTTGCATTCATTTTACCCACAGCACGATGGTTGGCTTTGTCCTGGAGAGAGCAGCAACATCTTGCCAGGGTGGGCTATCTGCCCTTCAGGCCTGTTGATTATCTGGAAAAGCACTATAAATGCCCGGCAGAAAAAACACCAATTACAGGTGACTTGATTTAGGGGGAGTCTGTTCAGTGGCATTGTCTCTGAAAGTCAAGGTTACTAAGAACGGCTTGCTCAGTACGAGACAAGACTTTCAATGACTCACAGCAGACTGGAAAAAGTCATCAGCAACACTGCATATTTGGAGTATAATGTTTAGCCACCAAAGACAGTCTCAGATTTATTACCGTCTCCTAAGACGCTTTTTTTTAATTGCTGTAACAAAGCTGCAGCAGTTTCAAAGAAATATCTTCCCCTTAAATGCACAGTCATACAAACAACTCATCAGCAGCTTTGCCTTGCAGCCATCAGCTTAAGAGAAATGTTCAGGTAAAATCACATCTCAGCAAAGCATTCCCGTAGCCCACTCCASCCATGCAGGGAGAAACGATGCATCATCACTCAGAACAGATGAGGCAGCATCTAAACAGGCGAGGAAGAGGATTTCTAGATGCACTGCACGACTTTGCAAAAGCACAGGAAGACAGGAACACAAGATTTTAGGGTTTTGGAGATTTGGGTTTTTTTTTTTTTTTCTTTCACCTGATCTTTACAAATGCCTGATGAAAGCCAGAATAACTGCTAAAGTAGCAGAGTAGCTTGGATTTTATTCCTTTTAAGTGGCAGCCAGAACAATATCAGTAGACATGTGGGAGCTGGCTGACAGCAAATGGCTTGCTTTGCTTCCTTCCTCACCCTGTTGCCTGACCAACCTACAACAGATTTCACTGCGGTAGGTCTGGCAGCCACAGAGGACACGTGGCCACGGCTTCTGGGGCGCTATGGGGTAGACTAGCATGAGACATCTACTGATAGCCCAAGCATCATCTGCAAAACCTCCATATCAACAGCGAATTGYGTTCAGATGCAGCAATCTAAAGACTATTGCTGAAGTAATAACTGCAACATAATGTCATTACGCCATATTTTAATGCCTCACTAACAGTAAAAATCTAAGTAATTATATCCCAGATCTAACTACTTGAAAACAGTCAACGAAAAAGAAACATTTGCTATTTCCATCCTTATTTACAGAGGCACAGCAAGCTTCCACGGTCAAGTTTTATGCCCTGTAGTGGAGGATTCAGCATCCAGCGAATGACCTACATAGCAGGAAGTCAACTTTGCTACAGGCCTGTTGCCTTGAGCACTGACAAATTTGGAAATCAGACAAGATGAATGCAGCAGCCCAGATTCTCCCCTTCATTTGAGCAGGTCTGCATTGCACCTCTAGTCCAARTCCACCCTAGTGGGGCCTCAGCTGTGATCCACACAGCCTGTGGTACCATCATCTCCCTGACCTGTGGCTAGAAAAGCAAGGGCATGCTCACTACCAGTGACCTCTGACTGCTCTGTAGCATCAATCCATAGTCATGGATTATGAGTATAAATTACAGCAGCCTTCAGGGTGACGTAACTTACATGGGAAATGTCTGCACTAAATTTTAAGTTCATGTCAGCAACACACATATGCCCAGACAAGTCTCCTGACTGCATGGGACCAATAACTCTACTCAGACATGAGTTGAGTACGGTCAACCCTCAGGCAGGCAAAGGAAAAAGTTCAGAGTGCCAATATGTATCTTCTCTGTCATTGCAGAACCATCATCTCAGTCAGACAGGCCAGCCACAAGACTTTCTGAGCAACCATGTCCTCATATGCCATGAGGGCAGATGGGATTTGAAGGTCATCTGATTACAGGGCAACTTAGTGCTACATGAAGAGCTGCAGCTGATTTGCATCCCTGCTATAGAGCTGTGTGAAAGAGATGAGCTGGTTTCTAGCCTGACCCAGCCAGAGGTTTTCACGAATATAACAATAAATCCTAGACCACAGCAAAGATGATTCAGAGCTGGCAGAACTGCCAAGGTGGTGCAGAGATCTCTTCCTCCTCACCGGACTTTGTACCCATTATATCTAAAGCAAGAAGCTGCAGGACCTCCAGAATCAGGCACTAAAATGCTAGGKTTGCAGTATGGGATAACTAAAAGCMATCATAAACATTTTACACAGAACATTTAATTTYGATGAGGCTGCAGGAACCATGTCTGAATCTCTGCCAGGTCCCTAGCCCTGTTCTTCAACAGTACTCCTGGCAGGTTGACAGAGAGTGGGAGTTTGAAAGAAGTTATTGCTCCAGGAATGTCTCAGAGTTTTTAAGCTGCTGGCTCTGCTACAGATCTCATTAGGCAGGTTGCCAAGAAACTCAGAGCGGAGGATCCCTGCTCATAAACTCTGAAGCTGCCAGCTCCCTGTTAGCCCACCACGTAGGGACGAGAAGCAAATCTGGAAGCTCTGCAAATGTGCAACTCCTTGGCAGCCCAGGCAGCCAGAGCACCCAGACTGCCTTGAGCTGCGGATTCAAGGCTTTACATGACCCCGGTGCCATTAACTTAATAATAAATAATAATAATAATAATAATAATAATAATAATAATAATAATAATAATAATAATAATAATAATAATAATAAATAATAATAATAATAATAATAATAATAATAATAATAATAATAATAATGTCTTAATTTTCAACTCTAGTCAGAATAAATTCAAACTAAACAAATCTATCAAAATCCTCTGCAAAATGGAATGATCTTTTTACCATGCTGCTCCTCTCACACAATGCCATTGTGGATGGTGTGCTGCACATCTTGTGGTCCCAATCCATATGATTGTCCCATCATTCAGCAGACTGCACTTTCACAGCCTTCATAACCTCCTTGCCCTTCCTCCTCATMCCAAGTATTTATCCCCTCTCACTTTTATTTTCAAAAGCAGCCCCTTCAGGGAATAACAAATGTATTTCTTTCACCCTTAAACACATCCTGTAGAGCCGTACAATTCCAGAAAAGGCAAACAGAAAGCAAAAGTAAAGGTTAAAAAGACACTATTTTCACATCTGTACATTTACCAAGGCGAAAATGATTTATTCTTCTCAAATTCCTGTCAGCACAGAGCTCTATATGCAGGTCAGCAGGCTTATGTAACAGTGATGCAGATCTGGCACTCTGTCCCAAATAAGTAAGGCAGAACATAGCATGACTGCTACATAACCTGCTCTGCTCTGCTCATATCTATGTTTTTCCCTCTATTAAAGGAGACCCACTAAAATCTCAGCCTTCAATTTTTCAGACATCTGTAGCCATTATATGTTCTCACCCTGGTGTTCACAAACAGAAACACTGAATCATTTTATTTAGACAACTTCCTTTTTTTTGTTGTCACTACTGCCCATCAGTCCAGCTACAGTTGTTTCTAGGGAGAGATTAGATTTTGAGTTATTTCACGTTAGTTGTATTTTAGCACACACTTTTAAATTCAATTGGTAATTTGCAAGYTCACTCCATCTCATTTTCTTATTACTGCTCTTTGAACTACATTTTTCTTGAAYTTTGTTCCCCATCCACCAGCTATCCCTGTGAAAAGGTCATGGCAATGGTCACTGACTATATCTGTCTGATGAGGAGTCAGCACTAAGGAGATTCTATTTGGACCTAGATGTCATCAAAAACATCTCTCCATTGTGAAGTGGGGAGGATTTGCCTAGCATTACTCCTGAGTTTGATGTTTGGAGAGGGTTCATTCTGAAGATACCATATCATTCCATAGATAYGGCTTCAGCATCTCTTTTTGCATTTGTTTCCATGTTTTTTTTCAATTTAAATATTGAAAATAGAACAGGACAAGAACTCAGCAGCAACTTCAAATAATAGTGGYTTTATCTGCAGGGATATAGCTCTAAGGATTCCTAAATATGCACCTGCAATAACATAGCATGGCCTGTTAAGTCCATCAACACTGTGTGCAATTCCCCAGGACTAACAATATCCTGCTAAGGTAATGTATGCAGTGCTATACTAAGCCCAGTTAATCAACACTATCTTGCTGACAGCAAGAAAAAATGTGTCTCTGTCTATCACGCTCCATCAGTTTTCTCCACCCATTTTAAGCAATTAGTTCCAAAGACTTTCTGACCACATTTACATAAAACTCATTCTTCCTTCCTACATCTTGTTAGCACACTAGACTATAAATTATAGKGAGTTCTCAGAGATCATCAGTGTCAGACAGGTATTACAGAGCACACCATGCCTTGACACAGGAATTTATAAGGGCAGCACATTCCCTAATCCCTGGTCTCATTCAATGGAATTAAGCTCCTGTGGAGCAAGGATGCTGTCTATTATCGGAGATCCCTAGGTCTGTCTGCAGAGAAGGCTACAGATGCAGATAATCCCTGCATTTTTAGGCTCTGCTTTGARTAGYTGGATGAAAAAAGTCAACAGATATTTATATCTCTACAGATAGGAGATAGCAARACTTGCTGGAAAATCTCTGGAAGTGGGAACCTGAGCCATTTGCAAAGATGTGGGAGAGAAGCAGGGGACAAATTCGTTTGGATAGGACTTGRGGAGTATGTCTCCCTGGCCAAAATTTTGCTTAGTAAGTGCTCCTAGACACAACTTCAGCTGGCTAACTTGACGAGCTAGCTCAGTTCTAAACCACCTAAACAGGTGAAACATATTTGTGGTTATGGGCTTGGTCTTGCAAACCCTTCTCATATAGATGATCTGTTCAGGAGTATTGGAATGGAAGTGTGTGCAGAAGGCTTGTAGCTTTACAAAGTAATAAGAAATGGTAGTTCTGTTGGCAATAAACTGCTGCCAACAGTTGCATAAGCTAGAGAAAAGCAAGAGCAATAGTTCCAAGCGTCTGCTTTTAGCATTATATTTACGRCCTTTCCCTGACTGTGCATGTATTAAGCAGATTGCAGACTTGTTATGAGTAGAGGGAACAATCTGGCTATTTATAAAGCAGTTAACCTTTAGGAATGACCTTTGTATTAAGATTAAAACCAGTCCGATTCATGTTTTAAGGACTAACATTTTCATCATTCAAAAATGAGAAAATACTCCATAAATATGTGTGTGAAGATAGCCAGAGAAGAGTTCTCAGCCTCACCATCTGAAAGATCTTGGCTGACAGAGACTGTGTAAGATGGAACCAATGCAATCTTGAGATAGTGACAAAGCACAGTCAGATGGTGGCAGAGTAAAGCTACTCCAGAATGCATGCCAGGAAGGAGGAAAGAACTCTTYGTTTTATGTTTTTAATGACACAGTGACTCTTTGTTGCAAAGTATTCCTGTTGACTCTCTTCTAATTAAAACAAACATACCATACTTATCTTCATACATAAGTTACCTGCCAATATCAGCCAACAGTTGGACTCTTCAGCAACATTTATGCAAAATTAAGCTGAGACTAAGAAACYAGAAACAATGCTTGATACGATGCCATTTCTCTGACCTTAGTTCAGTGTTTTCTTGTTTCCAGGGAAACTCTCAAAATTCATACAAGAAAAACTTAAAACAAACAAAAATTATACTTAGTTAATTTATCCATGAAGAAAAGAAATATAAAATGAAATTTAGAGCTGCAATAACAATGACATAAAAAAATGCTGCCATTGACCACATATTKAGAAACAATTAAATGGAAGTATACAACACTGTTTGCAGAGGTTCTTGATTGATTTTCTAAGGTTACTTTCTACCTTAGCAAGATATTTCATAAAAATACTTTGAGCAGACATTGAGAACACTGTACTTTCATTATGCCTTTTTAAATTTTGGGGTATGATTCAAAACTAGCTTCTTGATGAAGGCATATAGAAGCCAAAGCTTGCCTTGCATTCACCTTGAAAGACACAGAAACAGTGAAGCAAGCTTTGGTTTTCTCTTTGCTCAAAAATACAGAAAAAAAAATCCCACAATGGTCCCTAATGACATAATACCACAAATTGTTCAAAATCACAGCATAAACAAACATTTGATCTAATGATGCAGCTACAATATTAAAAACCATAAAAGGAACTATATAATTAACAACTAACAAYTGGTCAAGCAATTAGCAGATCAACAATACCTGTTTCTTTACATACTTCATTGATGGGTGGTTTGGGCTACTAAGTCCAGTCTTGAGCAGAACTTAACTGCCAGACCTCAGAGGCCATCTCCTCTTCCATGGGAAAACAAATCCAGAGGCCCATTTCCTCCTCACAACCAGTCCAGCTTTAGTTCAGCAAGCAGGAGACAAGGGATGAGACTGTTTCTTTTTGATTTGTTTACTTCATTGGGAAACATTTGGGGAGGAATCTCAGGGAGGTCATTCTCTCCGGTACAATCTTGCCCCACTATGTTCTAGACTACTATGGTCATTACACAGAGAGGAATAAAGAAACTAAAAGTGACAAGGAATTGGTGAAGATTATTCAGCAAGGAAACACAAAATCTTTCCTTTCTTCACTCGTAAATTTTAACACAAGAAAGTGCAACTTAAGAAGCTGCATGAAGTAACATGAAATCACAGCACATATCTCCTCAGAAAAGCATTGCAATGATAATATAGAGAAAATCCAATTCAGAAAACAAAAAGAAAAATGAAACAAGGCAGTGCTCTTCAATAATATGACTTTCTCTTTTGACTGAAGGCCTCAGATTAGAGATAATAGAGATACCACCAGCTCTACAGCATCCATTTCCAATTTATGTGTTGTATATCCCCAGGTAATCATTATTTAGCAATACAGAAAAGACAATTCTATCTTATACCTAGAAGTCATTTTATTCTACAGTGATATGAATTAAGGGATGTTGGCACTCTCACAGGGAGAGACAGACCTAAACTGAAAGCATGAACTAATTTTCAATAAAACCGTTCATCCACCCTTATTTCCTTCCACCCTTCCCCTGTCCTATGTATTAATAGAACCTCATGTGATGTTTTCACAGGCCTCATTGGCAGGGCTGTGGTGCAACCAGCCGTGCTGGCACGATCCTCTGGCAGAGGAGAGCCCCAGGAGCTGCAGCCTCCTCCACATCTCACGTCTCCCTGCTGGCTGTGATGTTGAGGAAGATGACTAGGCATTTTTTCCATTCAAAATCCAACATTTGAACTTGATGTGCCAGATGACAGAGACAAAGGTCAATTTTAGCCGTAGCCAATCAAGTCGGAAAGAGATTGCTAAGACTTTTTGCAGACTTTTTGCATTCCATACCTTATAATAAGCATCTAAAATTGCTGGGGACTATATGGCTCTTTACCTTGAAAATTAATAGCTTTGAACTTGAAAAACGACACTTTAGTGTTTAGAATGAAGGCAAGCAAGCAAGCTGACAGCTTGCCAGATACAATCAATTCTTTAAGATTTCTTATACAGGCATTAAATTTTCTTTCCTTGCTTCAAGATATATAAACCATCTTTTATGGCAGCAAAAGAAAAGGAAACGAACACTTCCCTCCTAGCTTCCTCCGCTGTTGCACAGAGGGTTTAAGCACAGCACTTGACCTTCAATATCAATTACCTATTAATTTGGGTGTCTGAGTCCCCCCGGGGTACACAAGCCCTGATTACTTCTCTCTGTAAACTAAACGTTAAAATGTGCTCACAGGCTATCTTTTCATAAGATTAATACACACAGAAGACTCCCCTGTACTCAAGACACCCATCTCATGTCTGATAGGTAGAAGGAAAAAGAGTAGCCATCTCTGGTCCCACAAATCCTTGATACCCAAGGAATAAGCAGTTAGAATTAGACCAGCATGAGGTTCTCGGGATCAGAACCAATTTTATCAGAGATTACATAACAACTGGACCATTTGGACAGATTTTATTTTAAACACATCCACTATTATTCAGTCTGCTCAAATAACAGTCACCTCTCTATAGGATTAACAATTTCACCTCTCTGTCAACCTTCTGACAGATCCTACAATTTTGAACTGAAGCAAGCATCAATGCTTGCAAAGCATCAATGTAAGCAAAATAAAAATATCCAGCCATTTCATACATCCTATGAATAGGAGGAAAGCACTCTTTCTCTTCTTTCAAGTTCTCCCCTATCTGAATATATCATAGAACTCTTTCTCTCCAGAACTCAGAAGAAACATCTGCTGCCCGTGACACAGCACAACCACCAGCTGCGGCTGAAGCCATTCTCGGTGTGAGAACCAGCCAAGGGGGTGGCTGGAGCTTCATCTCCAGCAGCCGCTACCCACGTGCTCTACCCCTTCCCTCCTTTCCAGGGAAGGTCCCATTTCGCAGCCCAAGTTTCTTGGCAGGACCCGAGCAGGAACACAACCACCTTYGTGGCGGGCGGAGGGAAGGCGGGCAGCACACACGGCATTGCTGAGGCAGGACRGGTTGCCCCTTTCCCGCGAGGCTGSMRGGGGAGCGRGCTSACAGCCCYRRCAAAGCGAGGCACAGAACTGACATGGCTTCTCAGGGCAAGATAAGAAAGACAAGAGCAGGGACCCTCCTAGAGCAAYGAGGGGCTTTCTCTGCAGGACAGAAGGCTGAAGGACGGCTCATAAGGGACTACAACTTTAGCTTTTTTTTTTGCTGGCTTAGACTCGAGTGCTATTTCACAGGCTTAGCCTGCAACTTCAATTGGTAGCACAGCTGAGCTGTGGCTACACGAGTATTTTTAGGCTTGGTTTCCAATGGTTACAGAGCATTCATAACTACTGGGTCTCTCTGTACCTGCCCCTTCCGTTCCATCTGATATCTGTGGCCACGTTTAACTAAATGCAGCTTTAGGGGAAAGCCTCAAAGATCCTACGAACATCACAAAAGTAGCAGGTCTGGAAAAAGAAATCTACTCCTATGGGAGCTTCCTCACTACAGGGAAACTACAACACAAATCTCAGCTTTTTCCCTCAAGACGTCACCAGGTCCTCTGTGTAGCCCCGCATCGTAAAGCTTTACTTGGGGTTCCCACCTCCAGAGTAACAACMAGAAACTCTCAGCAGGGTTCAAAGGCAATCTGACTCCAAAAWCTATTTACTTCTTATTCTGACCAAAAAATTCTCATCCTTTTCCATCATATCCCTGTACTAGATCAGCACCATCATTGAATTATTCCTGTTATCTAACCACAGTGAAATCTAGTCTTCTCTCTGAAAGGAAGTTGCTCAGACTCCACTGGTATTGGGTTGTGGATTCAACAATTCTATAAAATGACTCACTTCAGCTTCCCAGAAACTGTTCCTCCTCGGTTTTCCAAATCTCCTTCCCCAAAGCAGATCTCCTTCCCCGAGGGCAAGCTCACACATGAGGTCAATGCTAGCACGGTCTTCTGGTGAGCCTGCAACAGGGAAAGGCACTAGGGCACAACGGGAGGGCTTTTGGGTTGAACAGCACCTTTGTAGCGACTAGCCCGTTCCTCATGGAACTGGCTTCCCAAGCCGGCCTTTGCTCATACACCCCAAGGCCCTAATCCACAAGGGACCAGGTAGCCCTTCAGTGCACCTAATTACTACATTAATCAAGTCATTGGTCACCCACAGCCCTTGACTATTTTATTTACATAGATAGCCAGACTCCTCACGGTCATTAAAGCAAGGTTACTATAGCAACCTCCCTGTGACCTGCATAATCAAAACAGCAGCGAGGACCGTAGCTGAATGYGCACATTTACAGCCTCAAACAGGACATTTTAAAGATTAACGGTCTATGGAATTCATATCCACTATGCTCGCAATGTTACATTTATACCCTTTCATTCTTTCTGTGAAATGTGCTTATTTTTAAATGTTACTCTCCAGTCAGTGATACAAAATATTAAGATGGTCTTATTTAAATACGCTGTTTCTTCTTTGCTTTCAGTTTCACACGCAGTTAAATTACTCCACAAAGTCCATAATCTAAAGTATATTTTACGGTACAAATTACTAGCATCTTGCTAGGAGATTTTGTACATTTCCACAATGCTTGAAACAACTAGTTCTGAAGTTTCTTATCTAGCTCATGGAATATTAAGTACAGAGATCATTTTCCCCTTATGTTACATTTTTTACATTTCACTTCTATTTAGCTGTGTTTTCTCAAGTCACTGAGACACATCAATTAATGCCTTGCCTGCTAGCAGCATCCTACAAGCTCACGACACATCAAAATAAAATTGGAGTTTGCTTGACCGTTGTTCAGCACACAAGCAGATGAAGCAGCTCCTGGATCCAGAACTGGATGAACGCTACTCATACAACCAGGGTGGTGACCTGAAGGAGATGCATTTTGGAGGGACAGAGGAGAACTGACATTACTACTGTTTTTTTTCTCTCTTTTGCTGGAGTGTCATTACAGACTGCACTCAGCTATGACAAGAATGGCAGGCTGCTCGCACAGCTTTTGTCTCCTTTTCCTTCATTACTACTATGCAAAGTGCTTGAGCACGCACACATGATCTCAGATCAGAAAGGCATGGCTAACTCTCTCTAACTATTATTTAACTGTGTCAGTGCCAGGACAGGCAAGAAGTTCTTGTTCACAGTAACCATACGAACAAAAAAAGACACAAAAGCGAGGTTGCAAGGCAATGCAGAAGCGCAGCAGCATGAGTCATCTTGCGACTTTCCATACAGACATGAGGGTCTGTCTTCATGAGAGAAAAAATAGGATACTCATTGCCCTCTCTCACGCAAGTTCTGTTTCCTTAAATATGTCATGGCAATACAATTCTCCTCTGAGGCAACTCCTTTTCCCAAAGGCACTAAGATTCTTTTTCTATCTGCAGAAAGGAGGGAAACTGAGCTTCAAAGTGCAGTGCCTCAAAGCAGTATACTATAAAAAAGCCACTAATATCGACGGAGTAACTGCCAGGGATGAACTAAATCCACTGCAAGAATATTCTATCGCTGCAGTCTTGACACGAAACACAGAAGCTTTTTGCACTCGGAGTCTCATAAGGCAGACACGGGCTTAAAGGATTCTTGGACTGAATAACTCTGTCATCCAATGGACAGCTGGCTTATTTTCATGGCTGGGGGCAGGGGGGATGTTTTGGTTTGGATTTTTGCTTTATTAGATTTCTTACTATTTCTTACTATGGTTACCGACAAAGCTCGTATAAACCRCCTACTTGACTGGTTTAGTTTCATTGCTTCTATAGCCATGCGTAGACAGAAAAGGAGAGTTAGGTCCGAGCAAGCTCAGTAAAAAAATTAATTTTATTAGTCTGTTAGCAAATTTTTTTAGAAAAACAAAGCAAAACAAAAATGAACAAATAAAACCCACCTATTTCAAAGACATTTAGGCAAGGCTGGGGAGGAAAGATCTGGAAACTTCACAGAGTTCTACCTAATTGCTTCAACTTGCGTAATCAACACCAATCCAAACACCATCGTGCCATGTGCCTAACTTCACACGTGCAACATTTAGTCTTATTTCTCTTTGATATTTTAAGGCTTATAGGACAATTTACAAAACTTTTCTCCCTCAGCCTATCAGCTATATTTAAATGGCCTTGTTTAAAAGGTGTTGAGGACAACACAATATGGCAAAGGACAGAATGGGGCTTAGTTTTTCCTGGTTGCAGCATCACATGCTGAATCTTCAGAGMAGTCTTAGGTCTCACTTTTTGCAGCACCCATACAAACTACCAAGGGRAAAAAAAATCCTTCATTCAGCAGAAAACAAACAAATTGTTCTGAAGGCTAGGAAAAAAAGTCTGCAGTTGATGCATCAAA
>PTEX01000005.1:7383634-7457684 GCA_003342815.1 Eudromia elegans | reverse complement strand
GATATTAAGGCAAATAAATACGCATTTTAAGATTATGAACCAAGTCAATATTTTCTTTCTTAACTCCCAAGTAATTGTGTCCTTTTTATCTTTGCTGAAGAACGAAGGTGGCACTKGGCTGAACGTTTCCAAATTGAAGCCATTAATCTCTCCTGTTTGTCACCTCTAGATTAAAGTGGTTTTGCAACCAGAGATGCGGCACCACGCTCCTGCTGTTAAAGCTCAGGTCTCTCAGGAGTCTCCTTTTACATGCAAAGGATAAAAGTTGCAAGTTTTATGAATAGCACCTCAAGCAAGGAGAAAACTGCATGTGTTTTCATTCAAGGCTTTTTTCTGCCAAACTAAAGGGAACTATAGCTGGTTATTGACTTTAGCAGGAGCTATTTTATTGCTATTAGCAGCATACAAGTAAGTATTTAAAGCATCATTAACAGAAAATCTTTTGGTCCCAAGTTATCACAATTTTTCTAGAGTGTATGTTTATGAGAACAGAGACTATGTATTTGCAACTATCTGAAAAGCACCTGATTTCATAGTTTATTTTTTAATAGTTTTTAGTAAATACCCATTTATAAAGTCACTTTCTATCTTGTGAAATATATATATAGAGAGAAGTAAAGAAAAATATCTTTAATGTTTTTTATATTTTGGTAAAGARCACTGCAAATTAGTTTCTTGCCACTGAGCCTGACTGAGTTCAAAGGTCCCTTAGGTGATTCACAGAAACRCATAAAAGTCAGTTAAAGGACTGGATTCCCACACATGGGAATGTAAGGGCTATGTTTACATTAGCAAGTAATGAAATGCAATAGGAGCAGATTAACAGAACACCAGAGCTAGTGTTGAACAGCCAGTATCCTTACTGCACAAGTCTAGSTTTTCAACTTCTTCTATAGTTAATAGCAAAACCTAAGATAATTCAATTAACATAAAATATATTTCTTCTTCTTTTCAAGACAGAGGTCAGTATTATCTGAAACAGCTTAGATAAGACCCTCTGCTTAAAAAGTCTCAAAATATAATATTTTTAAGTCTTAAAACTATTCAATATAATCAGAGACTTTAAATCTCTTGTGTTTTGATTAAAGTTAAAATTAAACCTAACAAACTTAGAATCCGCTACATGGATTTGCTGTTCCTGTAAACGCCTGGGAATCACTGTGCAATTGCAGTTAGCAGAGCTCAGGCTACCTTGCTTTGATAGTCGTTCAGCATAAGCAAGGAAAACATTTCTCTCATTTGTTTCAATCAATGTTATTTCCTTTTGTTTTGTTAGATTTGTCACTACATATAAACTACGCAAAATTAACAGTTCTCCTGTTCTGATTTTCAAGGTTAAGAGCAAAGTCAAACCAAGCTTGTGTTCCAAAGCAGCAAATAAGTGTTGGGTTTTATTTGAAAAGCACTACTGACTTCATTTATGCAGAGACTTAGAGTCCAGCCAGCACATCCCAGGAGTCGGCACCCTGGACCCCAGCTTTGCAGAGATGCTGCACAGGGGGATGCATGTCGAGGAGTGATAAACTGGAGGATCTCCTCTATTATAGAGGGAATAACAGTGAGAAGGGGASAGTATAAAGGATGTTCACAGTGGAACACTTAATCATTCTGATCTGGGTAAAAATCACCTTTAGACCAGACTTCCTTGGTGAGAAAATCCCATCTTTTAACTCTCTTCTTTCATGCCCTTCAGGAACCTGATTACTTTTCCAGATTCTGGGATTAGTGTGGAAAGTCCTGACTCAAATCTGTATTTGAGAGACATTCTCCACCAATCCCATCTTTCTCTACAGGCTTCACTAATACATAATGCTCTGCCTCTCTTCTCACTCACAGAGGTTGCACTTTCTTAATTAAGTTTCAGAAGATCGTCCAAAATCTTCATTTCCTCTATTTACAACCCACAGGTCTTCAGATATCAGCTTTCTGAATTTCTCACACTGAATATTTCCGTATCTGAGCACACTTCTACTATGTCACTGCTAACAGTCTCTTCWTGTTACACTGAATAAAATCAGGGCCTAATCAGGTGATCTGAGGTTGTTCTTTATCTCCCCACTCTGGTAATCTCCTTATCAATCTCTATCAAATCTCCATATATCTCAGCGTTAACCAGGGCAGGAGGTTTGATCCTTAATATTGAAACCAAACACCCTCAGCTCTCACTTTCCTTACAGTTAATCCTAGATCCAACTCCATCTGCTGTCGACTGGAACTTGCCTTTAACCAGATACTGAACCTCTGCTCTCCTAGATATATGATAGCTAGTCATGAATCACAAACAGATGCTTCAGTAGAAAAGATATCAGTAACACATTTGCATTTCTGTGGAGTCACTTTAATGTCCTACTGACCCTTTGCAGGTTCTTCAGTGTAACTGTCCCTTTTAGAACATGCAAATATTTAAATTTACAACATTTTTGCAACAACAGCATGGATTCACACAGAGACATAAAGTAAAATAAGATAAATACCAACCCTGCCTTTCACATGAAGAAGGCAACGTGTCCAGGTGCTGCTACCTTAAGGAGCTGGCAACAGGTCATTCCTTTCCAGAGCAATTGAGTTGCAAACAGTGGCACTTCTTTCCAACAAATAACTGAACACCCATTTTCTGAGAATCCAGGCCAGAAACACGGATTTGAAATAGTACAGAGAGATGAAGATTTTCTAAGATAGTCTGCAAAGAGAGGAGACACTTGTTACAAAATGAAAAGGTTGCAAGGAATTTTGAATCAGGTATATGCTAACCACTGTGCACTGGTTACTGATACCACAGTAGACCAAGCTCTCTGCTGGAATAAACATGACTCCCCTTTGACTGGGGAGTCTGTGTGCAGCAGCAGAGGATGCAGTACTTGGTGTATAGAGCATGCAGTGAAATGGGATGTAGAGGAAAAATAACATAGGGGTTTAACCATTGATTTTGGAATAGTTATGTCATTCATGAGCATCAGACCACTTCTAAGGATTTCCTAAATTTTCACCAATTTAAGCACTAATTCTCTATTTGTCATTCTTTAGAAGTTTCAAATATATTTTTACCAAAGTGCTTCATATCTTCTCTGTTCTAGTATTTGCATCCAGTCTTCTGCCGACTCACAAAATGTATGGATTTCTTTAAAACTTCAATTAGTTATTTCATGCTAAAAATAATGGTTTCAGGTCTATGATCTCCATCTTCTAGGAAATGGAAAGTGTTAAATCACACTGAAAAAAATCTCTCTTTCCTGTGGGAGAGAATGCAATAATGTTCTGGACTTTAACAATTATCCTAGTCATAAAAACACTTATATTTAATGGTTCTCAAGAGAATCTTGCCCTCTTTATGGGACCTGCAAAGGATCAATTTGTATCTGTGAGGAGAATTTCACATGAAATAAGAAAACATTTATCTTGCACATTGTATTTTTTAATGGCAGGTCTTTGCTTAGTGGAGTGCTGGGAAAAAAACATGGAGAAGAGACCAGGTGGAGTGACCAAAAGTGCAAACTGAATGCCCATATGACTATATGATCTAGGGCATTTCCACATTCTTTGTCACGTTCCTATCACCTATACGTATGGTAGACACATTTGCATCAAAGGAAGAAACACTAGATCAAATGAGCTAACACATTTGAGACCAAAGATTCGAATCAAACAATGAAAAACACTCAAAACTTCTGGGGAAAAAAAAAAGGGCATATAGGGTAAGCTACAKGGATGACTTTCACATAATTTGTTTTGAATCATATTCTCAGTAGCTCCAAGAAACAAATACAATCTTGAAATACTTGTAATACTATCTTGAAATTATGCTATTAAAGAGCTGCCACAACMGACTCGGAAGCAACATCAGTGTTCAGCTCAGACAAGGACCCTGGAAAARGCTAACCAGGCATAATGGCACCATGAGCAGACTGATCCAGTCCCAYCCCACCATCTCTGAGGGCTGCTTTGGTGTCTGCCAGTAATTTTGGAAGGGCTTGTGGGAGGAAGACACACCAAATGCAGGAGAAGATACTGTGTGTCTGACACGGGACATGGCACACGAGAAAGCACGGCAGCATTGGAARTATTCAGGGAACAGCACACCCATCTCTATCAAATTATGCAGTTCAACAGTTCCTCCACATTAAACATTTATAGAATAAATAACGTCTCTCAATAATGACTTGGATTACACCTCCACATTTGCTGAGTTCACAGCAAACATGCAATTCCTTGTCTGTGTACAACTGTGGCATGATAGAAAAAGAGATAAAATATTGATGCAAGAAACACAACTTACTTAAATGATTTAATATAGGAGAAAGATTTTCCTTTTGCAGACGTGAAGTCTTAGGTGCTTATTAAAAGCTGATCTATGTTTCATAACATCTTGTTTATTAGGGTTTGATTGAACGGACTCAAATGACAAGCAGATTTTCTGACAGACTTAGAAAGGAACCACTCTGACCCAAATATAACTACAGTATTTACATGGACGACTACAAATTCCCTATTAAAAATTTCTAACATCTAGTTCCAAGCCTGTCTTCACATTGAGACCTACCAATGAGTGCAGAAAGGCAACCAGAGACAGTAATTTATATCTCAATACACGAAGTCCAGGCTTACTCTACCATCCCTCCCTCATCCGTACTTGGGTAACCAACTACATTAAGCACCTTTTAAATAATTAAACACCCTTGACATTCAGGATGCTTCTGTTCTATGCYTAAGCAGAAGGTTCATTTCCAGGTTTCCATAGGAAAGTGTGAGCTTGGCCTGCCTGTGCCCTGCCTTATAGAAAGCCRCAAGAACATCTCTGAGCTGACTTAATGCTTCCTGCATAAATGAAGTGGTGCATCGTCCTGATGGGTCCCCTCTGTTTAGGGTCAGGCAGATACATCCAAATTCTCTCTTAAGTTGGTATCTACATCTCTTGTCCAATCAATTCAGTTCATTCTATTTGGATTTAATTACATCTTTTTTGACAAGCTGCAATTTAATCCTCCAAAAGCAAYGCATTTCAAGGGGACAGCTCAAAGAATCTGCCCTTAGGCTAACGCTGAGCAAGGTGGCTTTGGCTATGAAACTGTAACATCTATCTGCAAAAAATTCTCCCACGTATCACAGTGTAAACACTGATCATAAAAAAGAGATAAAAGCATACAGTAACAATGAGCAAYGATAAATCTTGAACTACTGTCTTGATACAAAGAAACACAAAGAACAATTTAAACAGCCTCAAGAACAGCTCCTAAATGTRCACATAAATACAGGGAAAGCTATCKTAAATCATAAATTATGAAACYTGCTGTATTATGGAAACTGTTCCTAATAACAAAAGCAAGTCTAGTATTGTCTTTAATGAGYCAGGGTCAAGCCTCTGTTAAGAAAATAGAGACAATATCCCTTTAAAAGTTCCTAAGTCAGTTCAGATAATACACACATAGATCCAAACAACCAGATGATGTTACACTCATTCAGAGAGAACTGGAAAAGGAAGCGATGGCATATCTTCAAAATTAATTATGTATAGGAAGGCAGGGAAGAACTGCAGTTCCTTATGGGTACATTTAAGACTGCAACTAAAAAACTGCAGATAGCAGTAACACAATAGACAATGTCCTTAATATGGCATCTTTCAAATTAGTATAAAAAATACAATTAATGTATGGAGACTATATACAGATAGGAGAAAATTTTCAATAATTAATTGGTAGTGGATTTAATTTTTCCCTACCAAAAAAAAAATAGGCATACAATCCTACATGCATAAGCACTTTGATTATCACTTTTTTATTCAAGCAAGTAASAGCTCAGAAATACTATTGCTATCAAACAACCACAAATAAATTTTCTTCACAAAATTACAGCTTCCTCTTATCCCAAATTATTTATTTATGTGGCATAAATCAAGAAGTAAAATAATTTTGTAAAAGATCATTGCAAACATATTTGCCAACAACATCAAYTGCAATTAGGTGGTGACTGATGAGCAAAATATGTCTCCCTGTTAGTCTTTTTTCTATACTTGGTTTATTTAGGAAATGAAACTGCTGGTACACCAGTACTGGGGACACTTGCAGGGCAAAGGGAAGCAGCAGGTAGAGAARAAACACTCATATCCTTTCTCCTCTGACAGTGAATGGAATAGCATGTCTAATAGTAATGCAGTAATAGCAATGCCAGCCCTCAGACAAAACATAAATGATCAGATCYATTATATTTATCAGTATATGAATTCTTTGTCTTCAGGGTTATCAACCACAAGAATTTAATCTGTTTAATATAAACATACAAATTTTACATTAATACTACATGTCAGCTTTCAATATGTCTTTTGCAATTGMTAACACTTCATTTCTCTCARYTGATYCTCCCTGAAAGAAGAAAGYGCTTAGTGAACTGGCACTGGACTTRGGAGGCCAGACCRATCCTCTTGTTTGCTACAAACTATGGGAGACCTTAGTGAATTTATTTAATCTCTTTGTAATTTAGTGAAAGATGGARCTGTTTATAGAAAGCACGGGGAACTACCATCAAGCATGTGAGGACTGCAGACATGATCAAGGCACGCACTGTGTAGTTCCCAAGAGGCAGAATGAACGCCTGAAATAAGCTGGATGACTCAGCAATGAAGGGTACAGACTAAAATAAGAGATTCAGAGTCTCTCTGATGATTTTATTACCTATTCTGCCTAAGCCCAAGTTTTGGATCAGAGCCAAAGGAAAATGAGAAATCTACTCTTACAGTGCATGGGAAATATAATTAAAGTTGGCATTTCAACTGAAAACATAATATTATTAAGATGATACTTAAATAGCTGATTTTAAAACTATCCTGATGACATCTATTTCCTACTTAGTTGGCCAGATACTTGGAGGGTAAGGCAACACAATAGATTATATGTCAGTGAACATTGTGCAAAAAATGTCAGGCATGACTTTGTCATCAGAAATGGTTATATTGACTTTATYGAGTGTTTCAAGATCAATGTGCTGTATTTGAAAATTAGCATATCCAAAACTTAACACACAGCTTTTTTTTTTTCCTATCTAAATGAAAATATCCATATATGTTAAAGCAACATGAAACTGATATAATAATTACTTAATGTCTTTGGAAATAAGACATTACATTTTCATGTCTTTTAAGCCTACTCTTAGCAATATAATGTATGTTACAGAATAATGTACTAATTCAGCATCAGGTCTCTCTGAACCAAACATCAGGTCCTTCCCCACTCTGTTAATGAAGTAGAACAAACCAACTGGCAAAGTAGCCCCTGAAGAGAAAACAAAAAACACAGAGCAAGAACGCTGCGTTCATTATCTTTTCCAATCACTGACACAGCATAAATGCAGATGCTGCAGCTTTTCTCCAATTCAGTGAGGAGTCAATTTAACATTTTGTCCCCAATCCAGCAAAACATTTCAACTGATTTTTTTATGTTCAAGTCGATTGTTAAGCCTCTGGCCAACACAAGTTACAATGCAATTTCAGCATATGCTGAAAAGCTTTGATTGAGTAGGGGTATATCTTTCTTATTAACACTSTGAATTTCTCTATTGCTTCTGTATTTGGGGAATTAAAAAAGCTTTAAAAGTTACTCATCTTAGTAGCCTTCTTCTGCATTAGCTACACAGGATATAAATAATTTTTGATCAAACCTTGAGTCACACCTGGTAGATTCCTTCAGTGAAAGGGGACTTTTCTTTAACAGACAAAATTGTGAATAAAAAGAAACAAGTATAATGGAAAAAAAAGTTGGAAAAAAACCCTGCTAAATTCAGAAGGCAGTAATTCAGTAATTTAAGGAAAAACAACATTTCAGTCAGAGAAGTCTGACCGCCTGTCTTAACATTCAGTAGCTGAACTATGATTTCCCAATATAGGAGGTAAACAAGACTTAAAGACCTAATGACTTTGGCTTAAAAGGTCATTGCAGAACTGGTAACATTTGGAAATGCGTGAGGAATCACGTGAGATACTAACTGTACACACACAACTTTAGTGAGGTGACCTGAAGAGATTCTCATTCTGGTTTTCCCATAACCTCCAAATTCACTTTGTTCCTGGTTTGTATTAGTATGAAACAATAACTTTTGAGGCTAAAGATTTCCAGAGCACAAGAGTACTCCCAAGTTATACAAAGGAGACAGAGACATGATAAATTTCAAATGGAAGTTTGYCTGAACAGAAAAGAAGCAGAGCCCCCCTATTTCCTGTGCTAGTCCACCTTCTGCACTACCTTGTACCGCCTGATGTATCTGGCAAACGTAGGTTAAGTGCCACTGCTTATAACACTAGTTCTATCTCCAGAAGTTTTTGCTGTGCTCTGGAATTGGTCCTCTGTGTACATTCCTATCTAAAAAGTGGGAAAAGAATAGAAAAAAAAAAGAAAGAAGAAAGTAAAATTTATGAATAGTGATTTACACTTAAAATCGGTAATTTTGGATAGGAAAGATTTTAGGACTTTTCAAATGATACTAGCATAGGTGCAAAGGTACTAGATCTCCCAAAAATGAGCTAATGACTAACCAATCTGAACCATTTAATAGTGATGTTGGCTGTTCCATGGGTGACTTTAGTCTGTGCTGAGTTGCTGTCCCTCGTGCCCCTGCCCACGCTGACCACACACCAACCCAGGGGCTGCTGCAGCAGTTGGCACCAAGCCCTGTTTGTCTGCAGTAACCTCTACTGTCTCAAAGCAGAAGAGGCCTTAAGGCATGAAATAAGTTCTTAATTACAATACTCACTTTAATAACCCATTAAGAGCTCAGATATTAACCAGATGAAACTGTCACATGCAACTGGGATTGCAATAGCCCAGATCTGCCGGGGTAAAATCTTAGAGCTYGCGAAAAGAGCTCTAAGGGCTGTTTAATGTATGTTAGCCAGCCAGATATTATTTCTGACTCATTGAAAGCTACAATCAGAGAGAGAGAAAAGGAAAATTCCCAATCACCACTGAAGTGACACAGCAATAACAAACATCAGCGCTCCCCATGGAAAACTAACTATAATATTTGTCATAGCTAAACCTTATAAAATGGCTGTCGGTGGAAAACATATGTTCTTTTTCAAAGGGTTTCCTTGATAGTTAGGTGAGTAAACAAAATGAAAGCAAATTCCTGCCYAGGTGACATCTGCATCTGCTTTTTGGCCCATTTCCTCTGTGTTTCCCCACGATACCCGTCAGTATTTTCAGTATCTGGGCTATGAGTCTACTTATTTGAGGACTTTTTTGGTTTTTAAATCATGGCTGTGGAGGGACAAAGGCCTCCACAAGACAGAATTTCATGTGAAAAATGTGTGCATTAACCGGCTCAGCAATGAATTCTTCAAGCTCTGGGGAATAGTGAGAGACACGGCACATCCTCCCCTCTCCATCTTAGGAGACGTAGCCTCGTGCAGCTGATGACATGGCCTTTTTAAACTGCACCCAAAAGACACCTAATGAAAAATGTCTCCCCTGCCTCCCYGGCGCCTCTATAATCACTACGTGAGCAGCATACACAGGGTGATCTGCGGCATTTCCTGTAGTAAAGTGCTGCGGTCTTTCAATAAACTGAAAGCATTCCTTGGAAATGGTGCCACCAAGCCAGACGAGCAGCTACAGTACTTACAGCATTTGTTTCTGAGGTGTGTCATTTGAAAGTATAAAATGCCCTTCCTTGCTGAAAGAAGCTTTCAAATCCTCACCACAAGTCACGATACTTTAGGTACTAACTATGTTTCATTAAGGAATTAAACAAAGGCTCAAGAATTAAGAACAGGCTAAGAACAGAATTAATAGACTCAAAATATTATCACCAGAACCAAGAAACTGAGATTCAAGTGCAGATGAAAGAAATAAAGCCACCTCATCCTGCTGGACCTAAACGTCTAACACTTTTCACTGTGGTTTGAGAGCCTCAAGAACATCAAAATTTCACATCACCAGCACCCACCGGACTCTACTCAGTCATCCTTAGCAGGGGGCTTGGGAGCTCACCTGAAGGAGGTGGCCAGTCAAGACAGAATGGCATTTAGCCTAAATCCTTTATTTCGACCCACAAGGAAGCCCAAAATTTCTCAGTGGAGAGAGATGGGTCTGGTTTCTCTGTGCCAGGAAACCTCGTCTCTGGGGAGCTGGAGAGGAGCTCTGGTGGGAGCCCTATTTGCTGTGCATGATGCATCTCAGAGGCAGCTGGGGAAGGGCCGAGGGTCTCTACTGCCTGCACGGGGGACAGCTCTGCTTCTTGATGCAGATTGGTGAAGGTCAGAATGACTAACAAAGCCTTTCTGGAAGTTAAAGACTTTGCCTGTGGAGCCTTTTGGATTGTGTATCCTAAACAGGAGTGCTATAGCCTGCAGTCCCTTTAAAATTACCATGCAAACAGTAAGGGCTTGATCCCTCTCACATCACTAGTGTCCCATGTGACCACAGCCAACAAGAAGCAGTTATTTATTAAAATAAAAAACCAATAAGAAGCAGTTATTTATTAAAATAAAAACTCATGCCTCATTGGTGAGGTAGGTGAATTTAATTGCACTGGGATCCCCTGAGAACCATGCCTTGAATCTGAACTTTATCTGAATCAATATAAGCCTCTATATAAACTGGATTGCAATAATTTTTCAAATACTTCCTTAGAGGATGTATTTGCAAGGTAGCAGTTTAATCTACAGCTGTTTTATAAAGATTAAAATTAATACCAGTTCCAGACGCAAAATGGTATGGAGTGGTTAACTCTAAAATCACAGCTGTGGTGCTAACCAGCATCCTTGAAAGCCATCCRCGCTCCCACGGATCTGGTGCTGGGGAGGGAACCTTTGCTGACAAAGCAAAAAGTTATTTTAGTTTAGAAACATACTGTGGATGAACCTCCTCATGGGCTGCTTAGACACCCCTAGAACAGCAGATGTAATTTTCCAGCTTGCTTTTCCATCTCTGAGAAAATAGGCCTGTCCTCTATAAGCAGAACCAGCAGAGCAGCAATTCCTACTGTTCCTTCCTGCTCCTATATCCAGGAATATCAGGAAGAGGCTGGATGTATATACCAGCAATACTTTCTAAAACATTCTGATAGAGAGAATAGAACCACTCTCCAAAAAAACCTATACCAGGGATAAAACACTGGTGCCTAAGGGCTGGTTGTCCTGCTATTTTGTTCAGTGCAGACTGTCTACACAGAGCACCAGAGAGRAGCAGCTCTGATCTTCCCCCTCTGATCCCCAAGTCTTCTTAAAACAAGTAAATCAAAGGATCCCTGCTGCCTCAGACAAAAGAGAAAAAAATAGGAAAAGACTGGTGAAAATGCCCAAGAGCTGCCTCTAGTCCCATTCTGGCTGAAAAAAGAAGCAGTACTAACCAATGTCATCTCATTGCATTAAGATGATAAAGATTTCCCTTTGGTCAGCCAAGACGAGGTACAATTATAATGATTCACTTAACATTCAGAATATTTATTTGTTCTGCAGCAGAGTGTTGCCAGAGAGAGAGTTTGCTGAATTCATGATGGAGATTATAAGACTCGGATCCCAGGGATGGCAGGG
Organism: Eudromia elegans; assembly: GCA_003342815.1. Taxonomy (NCBI): domain Eukaryota; kingdom Metazoa; phylum Chordata; class Aves; order Tinamiformes; family Tinamidae; genus Eudromia; species Eudromia elegans. The sequence goes on along the minus strand of PTEX01000005.1, from coordinate 7,446,169 downwards.
AGCTACACACAAAGACCTACATTCCCACAGCACTGCCACAGCCAGAGAAACAATGACTATACTACTAGCCTTAAAGCCGTCTTTTCCTTTCCTTCAAATATCAAGTTGTTCTTGTGTTACAGCTAACTAACACTTGTATATACAAAATAAGATGGATTTTCCCCTCCCCTCTTAGACTTCTGGGAGTTAAAAAAAAAAAAAAGCTATTCCAGTCCCATTCCAACTCACGTACGAACTAAGACTACTTACAGGGTCTGAATAAAACGAAAGACGAGCAACACATTTCTTAGATGTAAAGTCCATATGGAAGGATTTGCTAAACTGTCCCTCCATGGAAAAGAAACTGAACAGATTGCCTAGAAATAGGCATCTCCCCTTCTCTTCAGTAAAGGAAGCAAAGGCCATCCACATGGAAATTATCAAATGGATCAAACACATACATTTTATTCCCAAATGATTCTTGTTCTACTTATCACTCATTATATCAAGAAAACYCTTTTGCCCATATCCCAGGCGTAGGTAAGAGAATACAGTATCACATTCAAYGATCTAGGTGAAATTTTCACAGGTATAAGTCAGTTTCCAATTAAAATTGAAAGTCACTGAAATCTTTGTATTAAACTCYTCTGTCCTTGAAAAGTCTCCACAGCATTTTACTTGTTAAAAATCACATTTCTTTAAACATATTCCCCTATAAATTTCTGATTATTTTTATGGATGCTTATCTCTTATCCCATTGAGTTATATACACATTATCTACACGATTTTTGTTATAACATGATTTTCTTTAAACTGGAAACCTTTTACAGCATAGCAGCAAGCTTTAAACATGCATCTTATGTGTAAAGCTGTGGCTGCATGACAGAGTTAGATCTAGTGCATCTAATCTAGCTATTTTTTTATTCCATTAATCTATGAACAAACATCTAACTTGTGCCATAGTTCCTCCATAGATCAATACATTAAAAACTCTTGGTAAGGTCATCATCAGATAACACTGAGTTTAGCTGCAGCAATCTGAAAAAATCAAGGCTTCCACTGCTTCAGAAACCAGGAGGACAAGAAGATAAAAGTGGAGAGGGCACCTACAATGGTCTGAGGTCTGTGACTGATGTTTTACTCTTMGTGTCGATGGATGAAAGTCAGCTATGCAAGAACATGGAACAGAGGGACATCACTGCCAAGGGAAAAAATCACAAGGCATCCTGACCGCAACAGCAGYATAAACTCTCTCCTACAAGACAGAGAGGAGACTAATGCGCATACGGGACCCAACGTAAAGCRCACAGATGGAAAAGCAGCAATCAAGGAACAGACTGACAAACAGATCCACACAGTTYGTACAATGCCATGACTTGTTAGTCAGTCTCATAAAAATCATTTGGTAGCAGAAAACAGCCAAGAGACATTAAGTTTCCAGAATATCTGAGTGAGACACAGAATAATGCATTGCGACAGCCCGAGCGCTCATCTGAGAGCAAGTAAGTATTATGCACAAGAGAACCTCCTTTGAGGAAAGAAGATAGTTAGGGAAAGAAAACATAAATGTCTAAACATTTGAAAAGGGTCAGATTTACCCACAACACACATTATTAGTCCTAATCGTTGAATATTTGTCATATTTGTATGYCATTTGCTTATAAAAGATTTAGTTTACAATCCATCTCAGTACTGCAGAAAAAATAAAARTATGCTTACTTCCCACTAGGGTTTAGAAATCAATCTCAAGAACAGCTTTTAAGCTTCTCAAAACAGTTTACGAAGCTGAATGAAGGAGGTGTCTTGCCAATGGCAACACTTCCCCAGGAGCCTGTCTGCCACTGCAAAGAGCAGCCCTCATTCTTAGCAGGTATGGCACCTTCTGGGGACTTGTGGCAATTTTAGAAAGAACAGAGACTACTTCCCTCTYCTACTATCCATAAAGTTCCCAAGGAGGTATGCTAACAAGAAATTGTCTTAAAATCACCTTTCTCAGGACACTGTGTTTAAGGAGAGGAAATACTGGTCTTTTGATGCCTCCCAGAACAACAGTGACTCAATGTATTAATCCACTGAAGGAACTTCACCACAAGTCAAGCTTAACCCTTGCGTCCAAATACTCTATTATTATATTTTCCCTCTGTTTTCTGCCTATTTTACACTATTCTTCCCTATTGTAGGGAAGTTAAGGTGAAGAACGCACAAGTAAAGAGYGTGCGCAACTCACAGATGAAGAACAGACTTCAGCTTATTATATGCAGAAGCTCCTAAGTATTAGCATTAGACCTGGCATATGCTCAATGCCTCACTTGATGAATCCCAGTCTCTGATCTCCCATGGCCTCAAGCAAAYTTATCTCAGGTCAACGAGGCTTCAGATCTTCATGCAAATTTAACATTTTATTTCCTTTTTAATGCATTCATAAACTGATACCCAAATACCTCACAGTCAATCTAGCAGAGAWGGTGAAAATACTTAGAGATAAAACTATATAGTTAATCCAAACTAGAAGTAAAAAGAGAAATGTCCTCGGGCAGAATTTTCAAGAAAGACAGAACACAGATGAGAGGGTTCCTGAGCATCACTGTCAATTATATCTTAAGAGAAAGGCCAGCTCAGTGTTTAGAGGAGTTGCCTGGGATGCAAGGGCAGGAACATTTCAACTCCTTGTCTTGCTAGGCACTACCCAGGATTACCAACAGTCAAAACACATAGGACTATGCTCACATTAACTACTAAAGCAAGAGGCTTATGTCCAAGCTAGGTCTTCTTGGTTCATATTTATAGCCAGTCTAGAAGTCTAGGTTAGGATGAGATAAATCCCACCCTACAGATAAAGTACTGATTTCTTTTAATGACCATCAGGGACCCTAAGACTGATATTTGGCCCACAAAATCCAACTCCTCAGGAGGGAAATAAGGAGAACTCAAACCTAGTTCTCAGCAGGTGATCAACAAATTTCTTGTCTAGGGAACACTTGTCTAATGTTCAGCTGCCACAAAGGCCCACAGCCTTGGCCGAGCTGTGCCAAACTGGTTTGGGTTTTATATTGAGATCCCTGTGATCAAGTATCTTGGTCTCCAAATGACCGTTTCATTGAAACACAAACAAACAAAAAAACSCAAAGCTCACAGACTACATGATGCCTATTTCAAACCCGACTCAGCACATCTAACGCACTGGATACTTGCTTTAGCCAGTTACAGCTTTATTTCTTAGGTTTCAGAAAATTGAGATTATTGTTTCCTCCACCCTCTCCAAGACTCACTAGGGCTATTCCCCTGCCAGATGTTGCCATCCTCACAGATATCCTGGCAGAGCTGCTTTGTGGTCAGTTGTTCTTAATCTGGTTCATTTTGACAGAATAGTTTCAGAGATTTATCACTTGAGTACCCAAGGCAGACGAGTTTGATAAAAAGCAAAATTTATTGACAGATAGGAGACACTGGGGCAGCAATGAACTCTCTACATTAGGGGATGAAAATCTCTGTAGTATTGTAAGAAACATGTAAGATCTCAACCTTCAAACTCAGGTCTAGGAATTGCCCTTCATGAGGTAGTGCTAAACTTAGGGGTCATCATGCTTGTGATTTTAACTAGAAGTATTTAATTGGGCCTAACTTCTCTAAACCTCTACCCACCAGCTGCAGCACACAGGTAGTGGTATACTTCTGTCCTACAAAAAGATGAAGTACTGAGACTCTGTAGGAACCATATAAAGTAGGTTTATTATTTCCATCATAGCATATTTATATTAGACAACATGTATCACCTATCCATAAATCATTTATTTTGCAAAAGATTCACCATCTATAAAGGAGMTCTATTTTACTGTTAGTTTGGAAGCCACATGCTTTTGGGGATCACACCCAGGGCAGAAGAAGCACCCAAAATTGTAGAGGTGCAGGGGTGGGCACATCCCAGCCCCTCACCACCCACGACCACACAGCAGACTGCAATTGCTCCTAAAAAAAAACCCACATCCTGAGAGAGGCAAAACCAGCTTTGTGCCCCTCAAGCAATGCTCCAAGTGCACACAGGCCTGGAGCACTGGTGCCCTTCAGCTACTGCCAAAGGCAGCCTTGCCATTCCAATTCAAAGCCTGCTCACCAGCGAGGCCGGCTGGAGACAGGGACATGGCTGCAGAGACCCKGAGCCTTCCATCCACAGATAGGAAGCAGGGAGGCAGCATGCACCAGATGGCGAGGGCCACAGAGACACACACAGAACAGGGCCACGTCAGTCCATCTTGGCTGCTTCTGTCACGAAGAGGGAGACAGAATCGCTCATGGCTTTCAGGTTTGGAGCTGCATCACAAAAAAAGTGACAACATGCTCCAGTAGATTCCCATCAAACTTCCCAGGCAGCCAGAACCTGAGACACATCAGCACTTCCCAGCACCTCCATCTTGTCCAAATACAACCAACACACCCAACTCAAATAGACCTAAGRAATTCTGTATCAAAATTCCCTTTTCCTCTGATCCATATACTCATGCCAGGACCAATACAGTAGTAACTAGGCCGTTATTTCCATTTCATGAGGACAAGGAGTTGTAAAGCATCTTAATATGCATTCCCAGTTCTGAGATGTCCAAGCGGGAGCTGCCTGCCCCAAAGAAAGGAGTTTRATGAACAGATGATATCTTAATTTCTGACTAGTTTTGTGCTCCTAGTAACCCACACAGAAAAAGCACYCTTTCCATCCTTAGATGATTGACCTGATTCACTAATGACTTGAACATAAGCACAATTTCACCGCCTGGGAAGCCGGATGTGCAGCTGCTCCGGGTCACCAGAGTGAACCAGCGCTCACGAAGCACATGGATGAACCTGACCCCATCATCTGTGAAGCAAGCTCTTTTCAGAGCTGCTTACTTCACAGATTTTTAACTCTCTCAAGAACCTGCCACGCTACCCTGAGCATTTCATTTGCATGAAATATGACAGTGACTAGAGTTCAGAAGAGCTGTAATAAGGGTGCAAGTCGGGCAAGCTACCAGTGCTGCAGTCTGGCATTTTCCCTAGTGGTGCCACTCCTATCCCATGCAGGTTCAATAGATTATGCTTATTTTTATGAGCAAGGCAAAAAAATGATTAGAACATTTTACACAATCACTGATTTTTCCCTTCTTACAGCAGCCATGAAGTCAAAAGAGAGAACGTGGAACTGAATATAAACTACAGGGAAGTCTCTCCTATGGGCCTGGTCCTATAATCATCTAGCCTTGGACTAACATGCTGGAGCATGCAAATCTGTTTTCTTCCCATGGAAACAGGAGTATTTGAAGAAGCGAAGAAAGGACTGACAGATACTTGCATTTCAACCTGCAGTGGAGTCAAAGTTCAGCTGGGACTTTCACTGTGCAGCTTAAGTCTTTGAAAGACAAAACCAGGCTCTTGTCTCCAGTTCTATTAACTACTCTCAAGGAGGAAGGTAAAAATGGGACAAAGACCTTCCTTAAAGCAACTTCTCCCTATTATTTTACACTACCTTCATTTATACCAGCCCTCCCACATATACATTTTTAAACATACACATTATCCTAGGACTCTATCTGAGCCAATCTGATGGATAGGATCAGGGTCACAGACTGGGAAAGATGATTTCCTTGCTAAGYGTTCTGGGCCAAGATTTCTGAAACACTTCATTTTCTATACCAGTCCCTACTGTTTTTTGTTTGTCTGTTTGTTTTTCCCCCAAGGAAAAGCTGCCACAAGAAAGACGGACTTAATTCAAAGCTCCCAACTGTCTGGTCTGCTGAAAATGTAGTTGTACAAACAGATGTGGGAATTTCTTGGTTTAATCAGGCCTTAGGAGAAAGGTCAGCACTGTAAAAATCTTTCATGACTTATCAGGTTTTAGTAAGTGGCTTTAACATCCATCAGATTAAGGATTAAGTGAAGAGGTTGTTTTTAACAAGAAAATACACAGTGGTCTTCCACATCAGAATTGCTACCCAAAAAACACAAGGCACAATCTACTCAAGGAGCACAGAAAACTTAAAACATGAGCAAAATTGTGTCTSTTTTAGAGATGTCTAAAATATTACTGGTAATTAGCTTTAGTTTTTGAAGGGAGGCTAGAGGCACAGGTGAAAACAGACAAAATTCAGAGCAATTTCTTTTTTCTTGAAAAAAAAATTAATTTCTAGATGTCTCACTCAAGAATTTTAGTCTAGAGAACTTCCTTAGTCTATGCAGGACCTGGCATGGTTAGTGTTCTGTACCTTTGGGTCTGACCACAAAACCAGATTTAACATTTCTTAAGTCATTTCCCACCAGGGAAGAGCAAAACAAAGATAAGGCACAGCTGCAACTTCAGGGGAAGAGTTAGCTTTATCTGATAACCTAAAATTTCCCACTCAGAGGCAGATGAAAAWGTTTTGTGTTTTTTGTTTCTTACAATTGCTTTAAGAGAATGCCTATTACTACTAGTGGGGTTTTGTTTGTTTGTTTTGTTTTGTTTTTTTCTGGTGTGTTTTTCTTCAGATTGCAATTTTCCCCCCAAGGGGAGGCACAAACCACCCCACAGTGCTTTAGCTCATGCACACCATTAATTTTTTCATTTCACAGGACCTCTAAAGAGCACTACTTAATATGCACCATTCTACTTTTAAATAATGCTTTTGTTAAACTAGAAARAGAAAAGGCTTTCCCACCACACCGAACTTTAGTGGCTTTAGTACTGCGGAGYTCAAGTGTAGAAAAGACCGGCCAAATGTTGCCAAAATAATCAGGAGATGTTTGCAGAGTWTTGACCATAGCTATTTCTGATCTGYGCTGCTTCTAACAAGATCYTTGTAATCTGAAGAATTTGCCTAGGAAACACAGGTTTTGTGAATGTCTGTCGGTAGGAAACTTACTGACCTCCAACTTGCTCGCACATACAATGCCACTTGACTAGGATGGTCCATGTAGAGCAAACACGATCAGAGCAGATGACTGAACACAAATCTACTGCTCAAATGTGTTCTATATGTATAGTGCTATAGAGTGCTCTCAATTTAAAAAAAAAAAAAGAAATCCAAATAAGGGGGAACATTCATTATTTTCCATGAGGCATTCAGCAGGCTCAGACTCCCAAAGGATATCAGTTTGGCGGRACACCAATATATAAACCATCTGTCTTGCTGCTACGCATCTTGGAGCTGGCTTCTACRAAAGACCACATTTAACGAATGTGAAGGCCTTTGTTTGCTGGTGTAAGGCATCATCTAAACTTCTTAGACTTCACTTAATAATTATTTAGCACAACCCAACTATCATTTCTCATTTCCGCATTCAGTAGAAGGATAAAAATGAAGACAGTTGAAAATAGAAAAGAGTTGACTYACCTTTTCCAACACTGCTGCATGCAACACTCTAAACTCATTGCTGGTGAAATACCAGCCCTCCACTGTACTCTCTAAGATCTGGTATTTTGACTTCCAAGGAAGAAAAAAACAACTAAGAGCCAAATGACAAATGTGGTATCTGCATATATTTAAAGAACCCTTTGTAGTGGGAGGAAAGAATTTCTTAAGGAATTAAAAACACAAGGGGCTATGGGATTTTAACTGAAATTTACTTGCAAAGCAATGCTATGAAATGTCAGCAAGAATCCATTTGCCTGAGGAAACACTGGTGTTTTTCTTGCATCGTGGTGAAATGTTTGTTCCCCTACATACACCTGTGTGTGCAGCCTTTATTCAGGGAATTATTAATTCCGTTAGGAAGAACGGGGCCAAATAAGCTAATTAGCTTTAAGATGAAGCTTAACAGCTTATATTATTATAAAAGCCACATGTGTCTTTGATAGAAAGAAATAGGACTGAGGAAGTTTTAACATAGTAAATTACTATGGTCCAATAACAAAGTGGATAATTATGTTATTAGAACAAGAATTATGTGATTATCACATCAACACACTTCATATATCACAATCTGACCTTCAGTCTGAGCTATCAAGCTTTTTAATTTACTGGCAGGAAGACAAACCTCCAATAAAAGTTTTCATAAGTACTGATTCATAGAGCATCATTAATTTACCAATGTAGAAGTTATTATGTTAAATATTTACAAGTGCTTTCCCACATCAGAATTTCTTATCATTAAACAAGACAGCTGGGTATTAGGTGTATTCATCTTCAAAACCGCTTGCTGGGTATTAAGAAGAGCAGAAATAAATTCAGTAGCACTCTGCCCCAAGAAGCAGCAGGAGCCTGAAGTTTGGGAGCTCACAAGTATCTTCTCTGCTTAGGCAGTGCTCCCAAACCCTGGGGCTGGTCCCCGTGGCATCTGGTGTGTATTTTCTAAGGAGTTGTTGGATGAAGACCAGTTCAGCTACTGCTGTCTTAACTGAATAAATGAAGATCTGTTTCCCACAGTAAAGTGGAGCCTCTGGAAACGTGTGCCTTAATGCAACTCCAAATCTAGTCAGTGCCCATTTTGTCTCTGGCTTCTGAAGAGCAGCTTTAAATGTAAAGTAGTAACATGCCATGGGGAGGTGAAGACTGAAAAGAGCATGCTGACAGTACTACATATTACTGTAAGTAAAAATTGCCCTTTTTTGATAAAAAATATTAAATATATATGTATCTTCCATATATGTGTGTGTCTCTGTGTATGCATATACACACACATACACCTATAAGATTTGAATAATAGAGGATCTCCAAAAGTGTTAAATCTCAAGGGATCCCAATACAAAAAGAACAACAAAAATCAAGAGAATCCTTGAGGCCTTTTGGCACTTTACAACCACGCTCAGTTGTTAAACTTTCCAAAGAGATTCAACTGGCATTAGAGTATACATCACACACACACACACTTTTCCCTCTTCACTCCCATAACCAGGATCCATCAAAGGTTTCTGTAGGTCAGAACCACATCCATTTTTGGGTCAGATGGGGGAGGAAATACTGCCAAAGCTGCCCTATTGCAGGTGGCCTGACACATCATTCACTTGTCTCTAATGTGGGTCTGGGGGTGGCCACAAAGGACKGTATGTGTCTGCGTTACCCATCTCTTAGCTCAGATGTTCCTCTAATCATCGCACCCAATGAGTCACCTAAAGAAAGCAGGCTGAAAACGTCCAGTGAGAGGACTCAAATGCAACTGTTATTTGAAAAAGGGGCTTACGAGTCACAATTGAAGGTGATATTTTATAGACACAATGACCTATAGGAATACTTTGAGTAGCCTGCTGTATGTCAGCCTATGAAAAACAAACAAAGAGCCCTCAGGCACTGAAATATGTTAAAAATAGCAAAACTAGCACCAGATTTATACAAAAGTACGTTTTTAGGAAGCACATGATTTTACATTTCCTTAAAGCCCTGAGGAATCAGTGAATAAAGTCAGATATTCTTTCAACCTTGCCATCGTACATTGAAGTTATGTGTAAAGTGATTTAATATATACTCCACTCTCAATTAAAGAAAAAATAAAGCATAAACAAATGGTAAAAGAAAAAAAACACTGGAAGGAAGTCTGTCTACTGAAAAATCCATTCACTTCAGTGCTCTTAAATACTCTAAGGGATAAAAATGATCTGGAAAGTGATCTGTCACACATTTTTCTCATATAAATTTTTCAGTCATCTCAAATGCTTATGAGAATAATTGCTAGGTAACGCTAACTAATATCTTTTTGCTTTAAAAAAAGAATGGTACTTATATAACAATAGGGAAATTGCTTTGCTAAGATGTTTTACCTTGTTTTCTTTCTGAGGTTTCTAGTCTTTCCAGTGCAGCTGATTTCTCCCCACAGRACTCTGACCTTTATTACTTGCTGACAACACGTCTGACAAATAGCGCTTTGCTGTGGTAGCTGAGGTTGAGCCATCTGGTTTTTCTCCAGAGATCCATGTGTTACTCATAATGACATTTTTCTGTTTCATTCCCTGGGGAATAGCCCCTGCAAGCTGATTTCCTATTTGACCCGAAAATACATCATCACATTTCGACCCGTGATCCCTCCCCTTTCCGGCACAGCAAGCGCTGCTCCCGGGAAGTTTCAGCGTATCCCTCCTCTTTGGGAGTACGGGCCAGGAGGTTTCATCTCGGACCCTGGGCAGATTGCAGCCAGACTTCAGATCTGAATTGGAGGGGACAACCAAAGGTATCTGAGGAGGAAAGAAAAGAGGAATACGTAACTTTGGGTGTCCCAGTGTGGTTCTTGAGACACGAAAACATGTCATTCTTTGTGCTGTGGCTAATTCCAGCTGTAGCTTTCCATTTAATTGTACAATAGATCCATGTCATGCTCTCACTGGAATGTAATTAAAGCACCCATGGTGCATTATTAAAAAATCCCTGAGCTTGCAAAGATCAGATCAATCAGAGAGATACTTGCTCTGCCCTTCCTAATAATTCTTTATAACGACAATATTTTCATTGATCATCTTTACACGAGTGTGACAATGACTAGGAAACTGGAGCTGAACAAGTATCCTCTGGATTAAATATCTTAAGGATTTCATACGTTATCAGAATTTTGTGTTATCATTTCACTGTATAATAGATATCTTGCTTAAAGAGAGACATTTGTATCTTGCATTTTTTTCAATTAAGAGGAAAAATAGAAGCAATGCTTTAACTTGTTTTATTCCATTCACTTCAGTCCAAGGTTATAAAGAAAATTGTAGTTTATGCTTACAAGTACTCTAGCTAAGTGGCTCCAATAATTGGATATTTGAATTTTGTTTCTGAACAATTAGGAGAGCTTATATTGTTTTAAAGAGGATGAAASCTCTTGCGTGTGTAGTTTAGCAGTAGACTGTCACAAATGCAATTGCAATTGATCAGCTCTGCTCTTAACAGGATTCCCGCAGTTAATGGAAATTACTATAAAAGGTTTCAGGGCAGAGGAATAATTAGATTACTAAAAAATAGGGAAAAGAGAAATAAGAGGAAAAAGGTAGGACAGGATCCATACGTTAATGACTTTTTTCTTTAAACATCAAACCTTTTTCAAAGATGGTCTTACTAGAATACATCACAAAGAAAAAAATGTTCTGTTTTTACACACCTCAAGCCATTCTTGAGCAATGAGGAAGAACATGCATAATGAAACACACTGAATGTTCATTCTCCTCACACTGTTTAAAATAGAAAAAAAGGATGCATTTCTGGAAATGATGATTTATACGATCTATAAAATGACTGCCTAGTATAACAGATTTATTCAAACTAAAAAAAGTGACAAAACATTTTTACTGACCTGGTAATTACTATGATGATTTTGACTTAGTTCCTGATGCAAGGCTATGRTCCGCTCTGGACTATTTAATTTTATAGCAGACCTTGGGGAGAGGCAAGAAGTGTGGAGGTCATCCCTGCCTCGCAGAACATCTTTGAGCATTGGCCCAGTCATCCCATTCACTTTAACATGCTTCTCATGATCATTTGTCTCTAGATCAGCCTGTGAAGTATCTGAAGAAGGTAACATCTKCAAAACAAAACATCATTTTAGGAATTCAAGTTAGATAAAGTTTATTTTGAAGCCCCTCTAAACAATATTTACAGAAATTTTTAAAAGGATTATATGCCAATTATATTAAGGGTATTTCTTAATCCCCTGGAAGMATTCCCACATCTGTCTAAAATGGAAGCTCATCAACTCTTGCACAAAACAACATAAAACACTCTAAGATTTAACTACATCCAAAATTTAGATCTAGATACTAAGAAAAACTGGAAACAAATAGAAAAAAAAATGCTAATTTTAAGAACTACCCAATGCTGAGTCTTCTCTTGCAGAATCTCAAAATTTCTAACATGTTTTGCTCACACCTTCTCTCATCCCACACTAAATAAATTTAGTCCTGTCTACYCATAAATGTTCAAAATAGTTAAGCTGATTAGACAGTACACGTATAATTGAACACCACAATGACATCCAGTAACTGAAGAATCACTCATATCACTCAATCTTAGGCACATAATTTCGACTGGTAGTTTTCACGAAAAGAGTTTTTTCCTCTAAACTGACCATAGAGGGAGTCTAGCACACTATCTGGACACTAACACCAAAGGCTTCAGAAATACTTGTTTTCTAACCCTGGTTATGAACACGGTATCTTCTCGCAGMGCTCACAAAGAATGTTGGTTGGTTGAAAGGATGGGAGACTGCAAAGGAGAGGTTCTGAAGCTTTTTAAGGCATGAAAAATATATATTTAAAACTATTTGATGAGAATTTGCTCACTACAAGAAGCACAGTTAGAGGCAACCCTAGTAACAGATAAAAGTCAGCAGGAATAGTTTAAATCCTTGAGTCAAACGACCTGCACCATGGCAAATCACAGTGGCACTAGGAGGGAAAAACAAACAAACAAGAAAAACAAATGAACAAATAAACCCTGATGAATGAAGTGGCTACAAAGTGACAGAGGTTTTTGCAGAACGCTCTGGGTTCTATTGGACACATAATCTGACTCTCTATGAAAGGCTCCTCTTTGGGGTATTTTAAGACGCTGTAAGACAATAAAGAACATTTTTTTCTACTAGGGAGAGAGTTAAACATTTAACTGACGAAACTAAAAATAAACCTTTTTGTCTTATGATATGTACTTTTTCCTTAAAATGCCATATCCTCTTTTCCTCCATTAGTTAATTATTTCGCATTGCTTTTACAATAATGATTTGTTTGCTTTTATACTTTTGTTTTCCTCTGAAGTTCTCAAAGGTTGCCCCACCTAGGAAGATAAAAGTATTGCAGTATTACATTGAACCTCAGAAAGTATACATTTGCACACTAGGAAGATCAAGAAAGCATGTGCATAACAAWAAATAAAATTTAAACTAATTAAAAATTAAAATAAAAAATAAAAACCACTGGTTTCATAGATATGAATGAATAGTTGTAATTCCTTTGGAGAATTTAATTGTGTACTTTGTTTTAATTTAAGATTTCACATGTATTAAGAAAAAAGAGGAAGGTTATTTTTTAAATCCTTTATATAATCGTGGCTTTTGCTCTAGTTTCTTACGCTGTTCTACATCAACTCCTTCTGTTGCCCATGTATTCAGGCAAAAACCACTAAAATATCTATTTTATGTATGCTGTCAGAAAACCTTTTAAAGTTGGTTTTGGCTGAGAAATATTTGACTTCAAAATGGCAGCAACCTTAAATAGACACCATCTTCTTAACCATTGCAAACATTWATTCTTCCATATTTACTGAGTAATCTTTCTGAAAGCCAAGAATAATCTATTTCTCTGTCATGGATCTCCTTCATTAAAGGAAAAAAAAAAAAGACTAAATAGCAGCCACCTCCTCTTTGTTTCTTCCACTCTCCATCTCATTGGGATTCYAAAAAAAATGCAAGTACATTTTTGACAATGTCAGAAGAAAAGAAGCCTCTTTCCATGGCAAACTTTCATGAAAGGCCTCTTGATCTTGATTAGCATTTCTCAAAAAAGACTGAAATCCCAGAGATAAATCCCTTCTTCATCCAAGGATGGGACTCATCTGACTGAAGCCCATCTCCTCCAAGGGCCTCTTTACAGTCAGTGATCTCTGTGRCATTTCTTGTCTTACCTAAAGGAGTCATATAAATGGGCAGAATAACCCCTAGTAAATATATCTTTGCTTCAATACATCATGAAAATAAATATGAAAAGTACCTCAGATGTAATTGTCTGAAGTACGGACATTGAACATGGACTGCAACTCACCCCCGATACCAGAAAAGCTTTTAATCTCATCAGTCACGCACAAGCCTTTTGAAGGAGAGCATCAGAGAATGCTATCTCAGGGCTGATTTTTCAAATATGAGTCACAGAAAAAGCAGAAGGTGGTTTCTTGCCAAAAAAACCAAAAATGTGTAAAAATAGAAAAAAAAATTTGTTCTACCTGAAAGCGTCTCAGAAGAAATCCGCTGAGGAAGGATTAGCCTTTGTTGCTCTGTACATTTATCCTCTATTCTACAAAACAAAGAATTCACTACTCTGACGCAGTTCTTGCCTGGAGCTTTCTATCCATAACAWTTTAGAGGACTGTGAAAATAAACCAAATGCACTACCATATATCATATATATATATACACACACACACACAGAGTGTACAGTATTAACCCTCAGCCCTGAAAAATGGGAGCAAACAGCCTCAACAGTCACAGATCCACTCTCGAAATAATATATAAAATTTATCATAAAGTCAAACGCTCTCAGCATAGGTGAATACTATCTGGTATCAGATATCRGTCAAAAGTCATTGCTGGCTCAAAAGAGGGAGAAAAGATTTAAATAGATGCTGTGGAGCTGCACAGTCCGGGATGAGTTGATGTGAAGGACAGGTCCAGCTCTCTTGTCCCTCCTTTGTGTGGTTCTATAATTTATCAAAAGTGGATTTGGGCATGGATACATTCACATCCCAGCTATTAAATCTGAGTATAGCCTGTTTCTCAAACTGCAAGTAAACCCCTATTTTCAACAAAAAGAAGTGAACTCTCCCCTTTCACATTTCCTGTCAGTTATGCAAGGTTATCTTTTCCTTTCTGCTCCTTCTACCCCAAATGAACTGGCTGTTGCAAAACCCAGTCCCAGTTCTTCTGGCAGCTGCTTAATGAATATAATGAGTTTCTGAATGCTGCGCTGTGCCCTTTCAAYGGGACAGGCAGAGAAACAATAACTGTTAGTAATGGTCATGAATTAGTTCAACCATAGCAAGAAAGGACGAGGACAAGGCCTTTGCAACTGAAAAACATCCATGTTAAAAAAAGAAAAGARAAAAGACYCAGCCCCACACCCAGCAAAATGTGACATGACAAAGAAACTAAAATTGAGTTTGGCCACATATTCTGTTCTTAACTTGTTTTGCCCTAAATTCTCCAGTCCATATTAGACATACACTGTTCTTCTGACCACAGCACTTTATGATCCAAGCCTATTTGCTTTATCCCTCATAAACATTTGAGTGCAACACTGGACTGAGGAAACAACAACRCTCCAAATGAGTGCTGCCCAACTAAACTGATCTGAAATTTTCATTTAGTGCAGACAGCAAAATTAAGCAAATTAAGCAAAATATAACAGTAATTTATAACTACTCAGAATAAAGTCCAAAATGAAAGGAACAGAAAATGAAAAGAACAATATGTCAGGATGCTTGGGTTCATATCACTTTGCCCAATTGGTTTAGCATGTTAATTGGTATGGCCATTAGGAAGAAAATACTTTTGACAAACAAGTTTAWTAAAGTCCTTCTATATTGCGTATCATCTCTAGAAAGAATGACCATCTGTTCTGCCCTGAATGAGGACGGCATGGAAGTTCACTTTTTATTTCAAGCATGAATAACTTGTTAATGTTCACAAGCCTTCCTCCGAGCTTCCTTCCTAGTACATTGCTAGAGCAGACCTATCCAAGCTACATATAATTCCAACACAGTGGAAATTAAAATACAGTTTTTAAAAGAGTTTTAAAGTATATGTATTTGCATATATATAGAGAGAGACTGCAGTGTTTTTCTTTGCATATATATAGAGAGAGACTACAGTTTTTTCACTGAGCTGCAGAAGGCCAGGGACTGTATTTAATAGGTTCCATTTCTTTTTAAAGTGCTTTGGATCAGCCCTTCGTGCAGGACTGCAAACGTTGGGCTGATATTCATCAGTAGGTGAAAGCAGGCAGGTCCYGTGCCAAAGTATAACAGGCTTCACTTAGTCATTGGGTCTGGAAATTAATAAACCCAATCACTWATCTTTATTTTAAGGGGAAGGAATACATATGTGTTCACTGCATTTTCTCTAGAATCAATGTAAGGAATGATTAGAAATAAAATCTGAGAGGAGGCAAGGGAATGAGCTTTTCCAAGACCTTTTATGTAAGCAAAAGCTTGGCATAGCTGCCAAGTCTTAGATGTGAACTCCAGTGAGAATAATAGTTGAAATGCATGAAAAGAATCCTCAAAGCTGAAAAGTCCGTTCAGTTTCTGTATGTCTACAGAATGCAATACAGGACTGGGGAAACCAAAGGAACTTATCGTATGAATACAAAACATACTCTCTTTGAGACTGTAACTACTTAAGATAGTGCCACTTGGAAATTTTTTAACATGTTTTCTACGGCAAACCTTAAATTTTACTGGGAACATACAGATCTGCTTGGGCCAGAGAGATTCTYCATGCTACATATGGAATCACTCATCACAGCTCAATACAGCAAGTATAGTTGTTYGTTTACAACATGTAATTACATTAGAAGAATACGCTCTGAGTGATACAAAATACAGTGACTTCTGCCTAAAATCATCAGAAAAATAATCCTGTAATTTTACTTCTGCTCCCGAGAAGTAATCAGATGTCAACGTATTTTAAAAATAAATTATTTTCTATGAACCCATTTTGCAGCTCATTAACAATAGCTGAAGTACCAGAAAATAAACAGATATGATTCTATGATTCTATGAAAATAAAAAGAACACAAGTGCCCACCTTCTCAATATTCCACAAACTTGAAAGACAAAAAATAAATATTTTCTTTCTTCTAGCAACAGAACTAAATTCTGCTTAAGTATATTTGATCAAAATTTTACCAAAAATCGTCTGTGTTTTCCTATAGGTATCGTCTAAACGAACAGAGAGAAAATGCAAGAAAAGGCAGAGCTTACTCAAAGGTTACCGGAACACCAGAAGGCAATTCCTTTTTCTCTATATTGCCAAGTTCATATTCACTTCCTGAAGAATGTCAGTAGTTTCAACACAAAAATATGGAAGTATATTCCAATCACCCAAGATACTAACACTAAGGTTGAACAGAAGTACTTGTAAGGAGCGCTGTTGTATCCTACTGAACCATTTCCTCTTGCCAGTGAAACACAAATAACTCCCTTTTGAGCATCAATATTCACTGAGCCGACTTTAAAAAGATTCACTGTAGAACAGTTTTTTCTTATATTACTTCAGAAATCAGAGACAATGCATCCTGCAGGACAAAAGTTCAAAAGTCTTATCTAAAGCAAACTTGTATCGTATAAGCTCTTTGTCCCTSCACCAGGCTAGCTATCCTGGTCAAACTGCTGGCTATGTGGTTTTGCATGAAAAATAGACTGACTTTCTGAGAGGCTACAGAAGATTTACCCTGATGAAAGTGTAGATAAACAAACAATGGCACTGACATCCAGATATGTTTTATGTTAACTATACAATGAGTCCCACTAAACACTTAAAACAAGCACACACATACACAAAACACAAAAAAAGCCCACTGGCATAATGCAATACTGGAAACTGGATGACCCCACAAAGGATATAACTGTTTACCTCTTGATGGCACCCTGGTGTAAAAGTGACTGTGTACTCTGCCAGTGTCACATCATTCACCAACTTCTTCACCTCTTCATCAAAGGCTGAGTTAACAATTCCTTGCCTGCCAAACTCATCATGCATCCTGGTAATTAAGTTGTTCCTTTCCTGGCATTTTTGGGTGAGACAAGCCAGTTTAGCCTATACAGCACAAACACACAGAGGTTGAATTTTATTCCCTGTCTGACATAATTCTGCACATTTTGACCCAAACCTAAACATTGCACTCTTATGTTTCTAGGCCAATCAGCACCTCTGCACTCCTCTACATGATAATCTGGAGAGGGATTTTCACATTTGCATGTCTSAGGTCCTCCATTGACAAGCTGAGGAGTACTCATGGATGAAGACTACTTGTCAGTCCACTCGTGCTTAAAGCCCAGTAGCAAGCAGTTTAAGTAGTAGCATTTTCACAAAGCAGGCACATATATCACACAGAATGGTTATRATACACTTACATAAATTCTGTAAACAAAAGGATAAACCAGAAATTTTCTGCAAATATACTACCTTCAGAGGAGCCAGTGCCAACTTTGCTTCAYTTTTTCTCTTCTGAAGCTCTTTTGCCTGAAACAATGTTAAATATACTGCTTTAATTTATTCAAGAGTCACTTTAAGGTACTACTGTAGTTCTTTGATATTTATTTTAGACCTGACTTTCAAGACATACACTTTGCATAGTTGTGTGAGCCTGTATCAAAGAGCATAACATTAACATAAAGCAGCCTCAGACACTGTTTGCACACCATTAGGCCCTTACACTCAAACAGAGTCCTAGCATTAACACTGACATTATATATTACCAAATGCTTTGGGATACTTTTACATGGAGATTTACATCACTGATGTTATTTCACCAAAGCAAGCACKACATTAAAGATCTGCTACCCTTCATTATGCATTCATATTCTCATCACTGCTGTGAATCCTCCAAACTACTCCTCTGGGGAGCAGTTTTCCATTTTCTCATCAATGTTATGTTGTAGAATGCAAGACATATATACTCCATGTCGAGCTTTGAAAAGAGCAAATTGACAGCTTCCTAAACCTCTGCCACAGTCAATGCATGTTCTCTACTATGAAATGAGCCAGCTGGCCCCAACTGTACCTTAAATTAAATTCTTTATTGCTTATGAGCAACCTACTTTCCAATTATGCAGGAAAAAAAAAGTGATCTGCTAGATAAAATCTATTTGAGTTATGATTCAACACAGTAATATATTGTAATAAAGAAAAGATTCATTTATATTCATTTTATTTGTCCATTTGTACTTCCACAAAACCCTCAGTAAATATATTACATGTCTCAAACATAAGATTCCCCTGACAAGAAACTAGCTCTCCTGAAAGAGGTCTGCTGGCCCTTAGGTAATAAATCATGGTCTTGTAAAGGAACACAGGAGATGGGGGAGGAGAGAGGCATCTTCACCTTGTGCTAGCACTGAGAGAACAAAGCAGAAGCTGGTCATATGTCCCTTCATTGGAGACATTACAGTCTTGACAAAGCATGGAGAAAAACACTTGCCTGATACAATTAGGAGTTGCCTATTTATGTGGATAGTACACTTCACCCTTCATTCACCTGCCCTCTGATATGCACCATCCATCACTGCAGAACACTCCCATTTTACTGCCACYGCTCTGTTCAGAGGCATCTAATCAACTCCTGAGCGGAGGCACTAACCTCCTGTGCAGAACTGTCTAAAAGTAAATCACTGTACATGACAAGGCTCAAAATGAAAAAAATGCAGCACTGTAGAAATAACAAAAAAAATATTTACTGCAGAGGTTTTCGGATGAAACGTGCTCAACTGGTAGAAGAAGCCTGTGTCTCTTGTACTTGAGAAGAGACAGAGGAGCATGTTCTACATGTTATACCATAAGATGACGAAAATATCTTAGAAAACTATTTAGTTTGAAGCAGTGTCAGAGCACAATCACCAGTTCCCAYTTGTCTCACTTGGTGACAATCATCCATTTCCCCATTTCCCAAAGAAATAAAACTGTGTACAAATTGTAAAGGGAACAAGGTCCCAGGAGGAATTTGCCTCCACCTGACATGAACTGTCAGCTGTAGCTTCACTGATGGTTAAGGCAGCAACTCTGTGTATGTTCATGAGTGTATCTGCTCTCGTTTAACAGACAAAATATGAGGCATGAGTTTAAAATCTGCTTGGCTAAGAAGATTTGTGTATACATGGTTCACCAGAAGAACTGTGTCTTTAAAAATATATACACACAAAAACACACACATACATATATAATAACTGCACACCTAATAGAAAATGTTAAGAAATTCTTAACATGTTACATTAACATCAAGATCAAAAAGTACATCGCCAAAAATTCTATCACTAGTGCACTCCCCTAGTCTTATGTAGCATGCYGAGAGCACTGGGAATGTGAGAACTCCWGACAACTAAGTGAACTCTGCTAAGAACTTTGGCATCACGTTGCTAGCATTACACCATGGGTACTATAGTACACCCTGGCATTGACTTTCCTTATGGAGAGACTATCATTTCTCCAGTACATTGACCACCCAAGCATTTTACATTTTGCTTTTATTTCTCTGAATGTTTTTCTCTGAATTTCCAGGCCTGTATAYCATTTAATTATCCAAAAACCCTTTCCCATGAAAGAGGAATATTTTGGGATTCTCATTTGAGAACAAAGTAGAATGTAAAGTCTAATCTCACATCCATCTACACAGTTAAGCACATTGAGAACAGCTTTACTGTACCTTCTCACACAGCTGAGCCTGAAGGAGTTCCACTTCATTCTGCAAAGCTTGGAAGTGATTTTGTAATGCAGTCTGGTCCCTGAGCTGGGCTTTCAAAGTCAGCACTTGCAGCTCTAATTGCTTACTGGTTATTTTATTCACCTCAGTTTCTTGGGTTTCTTTCACAGTGTACATAGGCTAGAGAGCAAATACATAGGTTTTCAAATTAGATATAGAAAATTAAAATATTTTCAATTGTGGTTTTGGGCACTAAAATTTCTCAACATGCCTACYAATCTTGAATGCCATAATTTTTTTAATCTGGCACAAACTGTATGATTTCAAAGATTCATAAACATTTTAGCACTGATGTCTCACACTAATCCTAAATCTGTTTTTGAGTAAGGAGTTCTCAATCCCTTGTGAGGGTAGGTATAGGGCTGGGATTTCATAGTGCCCCTTCAAGGTAAGTATTGCATTATAATCATTTCATACCTGTAGAAACTGGGGCACAGACAGATTAACTGACTAACCTAAGGTCATAGAGTGAGCAAGAATAGAATTCAAAAGTCCCTAGTCTCCTGCTCCAGCTTCTATATAATATCTCTCTTGTTTTTCCACATATATTTATCTGTGAGAGCAGATTGCACTCCCACTTTTGCTTTTTGATTGTTTTCAAACAGTACTGATATTAATCAGATTTTAAGTATAAACTTTGTATTTAACACTAAGAAAGRAAATATTAATTACATGACAAGTAATATTAAGGATAGAGAACAAGAGGATGCAGGATCTTCTTTTGCATTTATCTCCTGCTCCCCAACTCCATTTTTTTCCACTTTATTTTTTTTTTTCAAGCACTTAGATTGAAAGGATTAGTGACAGCTTTAGATTTATGGTCAGTGTCACTAGGTCAGCTCCTGGAAGTGACACTAGCAGGTTAAACRTAGTCGAAGAATAAAGAAAATCTAAGGGAAAAGAAAGTCTTGCAAAAACAATTTCTGTTGTTCTGCCCATATATTAAAAAACAAACATTGAAGTGAAAGACACAGTTGCTCAAGCCTTGCTATAATAYGTTATATTCATAAATCTAAGGAGATTATTGCATTTCAGTGATTAAACTAAAAAATATCTAATCAGATCTATGATACACTGCAGTAAAATCATATAACCTTCTGACAAATGATGCAGGAAGATGCTTTGAACTGAATGGATATTAACACTGACAGACCTGGGAGAAGAGCTACTGCACAACAACTATTTATTTTAACCTGGTTTTGGAAAAATCTTTCCAAGTTTGATACCCTTGGTGACTACAGTATAGTAAAGGTACCAATACCCAGGGTCATAGGCAACAGCAAACTGAAGTGRTATCACACTGGTTCGAACAGGTTTTCACACTGCATTTCTTAATGAAACAAATCCTCCGTACAGGGCATGTGAAGAAGCCAGAGCACGCTTTCTATCAAAATTTTGGCTCCCTCTTGTGTTAATAGAAAAGAACAAAAACAACTGATGGGCACTTAGTCATGACTGACTCTATCAGGGTTGCACTGACAGTCCRAGGCAGTATTTTCCTCATCCTTTTCATCCCTACACAAAATTCAAGGTGGGGGGAAAAAAGTCAAAAAAGGAAATGCTCCCTGACTGATGAATATGATATGAATATGATGAATATAAACAAGAGTGATTTACTGTTTCCTATTCTATTAATATCTTTGTGGGACGAAAAATAATTTTTTAATAGGATGACAACTTATAGAAAAACAMAAGTATGATTATTAGTCCATACAACTGCCCTCAGGTAGAAAAATTATGTTGGCAAAGTAGTTCATGGTTGTCACTGTGTGAAAAAATGTATTCATTTTTTATCTAGAAAAATTTAGGTCACATCTTAAGGATTTCACATCAACCCACGAMTGATAGTTTGATGTTTATTAACAAGATTATTTTAAAAAACAAATATTGAAACAAAGTCACACTCTTTGCTCCAGTATTCCCACTCTATTTTCTATCTGTGATGCAATTTGCTTAATTTTGCCCATCAAATCAAATGCTTTTGGTAAAGATATCATGGTCTTATACCAAATACTTAATTGTAGCATCGAGTATTGTAACTGAAAGACAAATGCAATTCTCTGATACTGCATCTTTAGCATCAGAATGTGTGTGTTTAATGACAGAATTTAAAATCCACCTACAAAAAAAGATTTAAATAMGACCAAGAATTCATTTATATAGCAGTCAACAAGACAATATTGCATGAATATATACTAGTGATTTTAAAGAAAAAAAAAGGCCTAAAATGAAAAACTTAGTCACTGAAATGATTTAAAAGGGACTTCTCTAAAGAAGAGCTGTCCTAACCTTTTTACAGTATACTAATATTCTCTTAAAATTAATGCTTGATTCATATAAATACCTTAATGGTCACCATAAAATAAATAATTACCTCAAATTGTCTCCAAATAAAAGGGTTTATTCTCCACTATTCAAAAAAGCTCTGAAAAGCTTACATTTGAGCAAATACAACATCCTGATACAGTATCAGACTTAAAAGTCTGAGATTTCTTTTTCTCATATGAAATTAAATTCACAAAACTTTGAGATGCTACATGACAATGCATCATTTTGAGATTAAGAACTGCTGCTTTTTCCGGTAGTGGTCAGAATTCAGTTGCCTAAACATCAGTAGCTAGTGCCATTTATACTGCACAAGATAATGTGAGATAAGTGTGTGGGACTTGCAGACGGTCCAGAGAAGACTCTGTCTTCAGCAAGGATGAATAAGAAACTAAAATGGTATGAACAGTGATATTCAAATAGCTGAACTGACACAAAATAATTACTTTTTCCAGTATTTGTCCTTATTTTCTTTTAAAGCCTTAMCTAACATGTTTTAACTAAACTTGCAAATACTTAAATATTGTAGTTTGTTTCAAAACTGTTTTTCCATCTTAAAGATGTTGTGTATTTCCTCTTTGCAGTTCTCCTGTCAAGAGGATTGAGAGATTTTTTTGTAATTAACTGAAAAGGTTTTATAAAAACTTCTTCCAGGAGGCATTGGGCTATTCAATAACTAAAAATCTTTTTGCAATATACCTAATTCTGGTGGAAAACACGAAATCTGTATTGTGGCTGAAGCACCCTTTATGAACCTATTTATTCAAATCTATTGCCAGAAACAGCAACATGGACCCCTGGAATGACATATCTTCTCCAAAGGAAGGCTTTCTTCCATGTCATTCACAACACATACCATTAATCTGCAGTGCTGCTTTCCAAGCATTTTGTCCCTAGTTTCTTGTTTAAGATGGTTTAATTCTGAAAGAACCTGTGTCAAATGTGTTTTCATTTCTTCATATCTTGTTTCTGCAAAGCCAAGTTCTCTGTACCACCGCTGAGCCTAACAGGAGGAACATTAAGAAAAAAGTATCATTTCTAAATACCRGTTTACACCCTTTGGGTGGAGCCTGATTTCAATGTCATAAATTTCAAATTATTGCAAATTGTTTCCAGAAAATGGAACTATACCACACACAATGCTCTTAGAAGAAATGAGCAAGATCCTTAAGGCAAGTGCTATAGAAACATATCTAACTACAGCTATGCAGAAAGTAGATTAGTTTCTAAATTTGAAGGTATCTTGAGTACTCCGAGTAAAGCTAAGTAACTGAAAGTGAATGCAGTCTCAATTACAAAGATCAAGTCTTTGAAAGCAATCAGAGAAATTGTAAAGGAAGATTTTATCAGGTAGGATAAAAGAGTGCATTCCACAAAATGTGGAGAAAAGAAGCACGCATATATTGCTTTTGTTATACTTCTAATATGCATTATCCCTGCTTTTTATGCACATTAGTTGTGTCTTTGAATTAAAAAAAAAATGAGTAGATCAGCTACAGCAAGCTCCTATTACACTAATATATTTTTTCCCTTCTGAAACATTCTTCTATGCAAACTAAGGAAGCTGAACAACAATAACAACATCAACAAAAGCATTAGAAAACCCAAGATAATATTTTCCTCAGTAAGTTTGATCAATGCCCATTACTACTTGAAACATCTTCATACATACAATCTTGCTATGACAGTAGTATATTCTGCTCAAATAAACAGACAGAGGAGACTAATAAAAGCAGGATGTGAAAGCCAAGATGTTAGGAAAGGCACAACCCAGACAGCTTCCTTGACTGGTACTAAAACTGCAAATTTGCTTGACTGGCAAAACTGCAAATTTGCCTTGCACAAGCAAATAACTAGTCATCCAAGAAGCAGTCTCCAAATAGATAGCGCACCAGATTCCATCCTTACTATACAACTGTCAGGAGGAAAAGRGGCAAGATGCATGCTATGAGCTACCACTGGATATTGCAAAATCCTTTGATARTATCACATTTTACGTCATTTTGCGTCTCAAAAACTACTTCCAGTTCAAGTTGGATGCTACTGCTCTTCTCAGAAATTCAAGAAATTCATTTCTAATGAGRGGATGGGAAGCAGTCTGCTCACAGATAAGTACAACAAATCCTTCAAGCGGTGTGTCTTTATCAAGTATTTTGCTTCTGCTAAAGTATGAGGAAGGAATGCAACTTCACCTGAAATTCCGACCAACAATGATGGACTGTGCAATTCCTCACCTAACTGAGAGATTAGAGAGAGAGAGAGATATTTTGGGCCTGCAGATCAGGGACTTCTGATGATCAACAGTTTTGAATCCAGGCAGCAAGAATGGTCATATAAGAAAACAAGGGAAGAAAGCAAATTTGCTTCTCAGAAATATACCAGAGTAGAAGGTTACCTCCTTTTTTGATGTTTCTGATTCCTTYTGTTGCTTTTTTAGTTCCTCTTTCACTCTTTCTAGCTCCTCTTTCATCACGTTGTAGCTTAGAAATGTGCTGCCCTGGTTACAACACAGAAAAAAAATGTGACTCAGGCACACAAAAGAGCATGTAGATTTTTTACAGAATATTACAGATATGAATTAGTGCTTATCTGGAAATATTTATCAYAATTACTCTATGATAATTTGCCTGCTCTTTCAAAGCTAACTTAAGTCAGATYGCCAGAATATGGGAAGCTACACCATTTTTTATATTCCAAAGATAATTTAACTTTGTTCCCTCAAATATTTAAGTCTCTCAATTTCTTTAAGATCTTTGATAATATTCCTTATTGCTACCATTTACCTCTTTTCTGGTGAAATAGTTTGAAGGATCTACAACCAGAATTCCGTTTTCTTCAGTCTGAGTTCCACTACAAGCCATTTGAACTTTCTTCACCTTGATACCATGTTGTTGACTTGTATTTTCTTCTTCTAGTTCTACTGTCTTTTGCTTTGCTCCCATGTTTTCATATTTACTCAGAACTTCATAGGTGAAACCCAATGATGACATTAATTCTTTCAATTTGTTATTTTCTAAAATTAAATTTGTATTGGCTTTCTGAAATTCTAGAAGCTGTTCTGAAGCTTCTCTATTGATTTTGTCTATATCTCTTTTCAGTGCACATTTTTCCTCTTGTAATTCAGAAATTGTTCGATAACAGTTAGTTTTATACTCCTGAAGCTCTGAAATCAAGGTTTTACATTTGTCTTGTTCATCCTTTATTTCTGCCAAACTTCTCAATAAAGCTTCTTTTTCACCTTCTAGAAGAGAGATTCTTTGCAAATTTTTCACTCTCTCTTGTGCTAATTCATTATTTTTTGCTACATAGTTCTCCTTGTCTTGCAATAGTTTAGCTGTGTCTTTGAAACATCTATTTCTTTCCTCCTTCAGGTCAGAAAGCAGTTGGAAATATCTGCTTTTCCTTTCATACAGAGATAAAACWCTTTTGGAAAGTGTATTTGATTCCATCTGAAACAATTCGCCTCCACAATTCCAATTTTTTTCTTCAACCCATGGAAGGTTCTCAGGAAAGGTTTCAGCACAAATTGTTTCTGGGTTCATGGTGTTTTCTTCTGAAAYAGCATTAAAACATTCACCAACAATTTCTTTCTCATTAAGTAAAGTTTGTAAAGAAATAATAGCTTCATCTACYGCTAAAATGTGTTGAAAATAAGCATCCCTTTCCTCTGCCAGTGCACAAACTTTCTGAGCATATCTCTCATTCTCCTCTTGTAACATACAGACTTTTATGGAATATTTTTCATTCTCTTGCATCAGTAGAAATATCCTCTGAGAACACACAGCCACCACTTTCTGCAAGTCACATATTTTCACATTACATTCATTAYCAGCTTCCACTGACAATACATGGTGGAAATATTCATAAGAATTTCTCTCTAGAAATAACAATTTCCTTAAGCACACACCCCCATCCTGCATCAGGGAGGAAATGTCTACTGGATACTCCTCRTTCTCCAAGCAAGAAGCTTGCAGAGGGTATACACGTTGCAGTCTTTTAGCAGCCGTTCTTCTGCAGGAGGAATTCTCCTCTTTTGGGTCACACAGCTTCAAGGTCTCTTCCTTCTTTCCTTCTAGTCCATTTGTGGAGGAATTTATTTGTACACTTGTTTTCTGAGGTTGATCTGCTTTCTCTTCTGTTTTGGTGATATCTCTTCCACTGCATGCCCTGTTCACTCCAGCAGGGATGCAGATTTCTGAGAGGTCAGAATTCCCTTCAGAATGCCTCTTTAAGACTTTAAAACCACATGTTTTAGCACATGTGYTTTGGACATCTTGTGTGTTACCTTGATTGCCTTTGGGATCCATTCTTTTTTTTCCAGGCTCAATCACTTCAGTTTTATTCAGAGCTTTGCTTATATCCTCAAGGGCACAGGCCATCTTGTGTGTCCTGGCTTTCTCATTCTTCATTTCATCTCCTTCAGCTCTCCCTCTAATGTTTTGTTGTTGATACCTTCCGTCATTAACATCTCTATCCAAATTTTTATTTTCATTTTTGTCTTTTGGCAGAATTTGCTTATTTTGCTGATGCCTTTCCACATCACCTTTTTCTAGCAGGAATGTGACAGCAGAGCAGGGCATGTTTCCATGAACTGTTGAAGCCTCATCTGAAAAGTCTCTCTCTGAACCATGGAAAATGCCATCAGGGCAAAAGATGTTATTTGCCTCATTGAAATCCAAACTCATCACTTTCTTCCGTGTTGTGGCAGTTGATATCTGGTGGCTTCCAGGTTCTAAAAAAGTAATTYGGGGCTTGTTCCTCATCAAAGCTTCCACCAGGGGAACAGGCAAAGCTTTTCCTGGTAGCTTCATAGCTTGTTCCTTAAACAGAGAGGAGTTTTCTTCAGCTACAGTGTCCTTATTTATCTCATCATTATTTAGCTTCTCAGAGCAAGCAGGAAGCAGTCTGGATGTAGGACGGTTTGGGATATTTCTAAACAGAATGAAAGTATCTTCCAGAGCACCTTCTCTTCTATCTTCAAGGCTGATCTGGTAACAACAGGAGAGAAAGGTCTCAGAATGAGAAACATGACTCAAGATATACTGTTCTTTCTATAATGTTAATCATTTTTTTTTATATCATCCGTGATATATTTAATTACACATAGGTTTTACTTAATGAAAAAAATAATTTAATATGAATAACTTGCAAATAGTTCAAATRCTTGCCAAGCAAGTTTGTAACAGATTTATAACAAGAGTAATAGCACAAGGTACGAGTAAATAWTTTTTTTTTTAGTGTACATCTATCTTCCTCTTAATAACACCGTCAGTATATATTATTGTCAAGCTATTTTCATATATGAATGTATATCTATCAGCTCTGCATTTTKTCYCACAATCCAGATTTGCCACGCTCACAAAGATAAGAAGAATGCTAATAACTTTTCTCACCTGCTCAGTCTCAGTTAGACTCAGTTCCTCAGCAATTGCTGCAGAGGAACTAAAATTGTACTCCAAAAGTGGCTGAAGTTCTTTCGATAGCTTCTCCACGTGCTCAAGCCAATCACAACCACATCCTGATGTTTCTGTTRTAGTAAAGCACTAAACAATTGACATGCTACTGACAGAAAGTTACACAAAAAACAAACCCCAAACCATCTGGCCTGAAATCTTAGAACAAGACATACTTTAATCACAGTAAGCTCACAACTACCATTTCTAKCAGCAGGAAAATATACTTTCTCTAGTATTTCTAATGATGTGAAGATAAGCACTATAAGATTAAGGAAGATAACACAATGTATAAGAAAACATAAATTTTAAATAGAAGTTATATTTGTTTTTTTGTTATATCCACACTTATCACAGCACTTTGCAAAGGGAAAATAAATATCATTATAGAGGGGAGAGGAAATTTATGRGTTTAACTTACAAGTTGAAAAAAAAATTCAGTGCTGGTCTACATTTGCAACCCTGAAATCTGCTAGAAAATTTCCATTAATTTCATTGGGAAGAATTAGATTGATAGAATGTGTTTACGTCAGAACAACTGTGTTACATTCAGTCTAAATGACCCAGGGTGCTCAGTAGTCCCAAATACTCCACTACAGCATTGTTTCAGTCAAGACCCTTAAGGTACATCCCCTACTTATACAAGTCYGTAGCTTCTTATAAGTCCCAGGATGTCCTGGGACAGCTCGTATCTACATGCTAGCGTCATATTTCTGAACAGTAAAGTTTTCACATCYTCAAGCTCTAGGTTCCTCATTAGAAGGTTTTTGGAAGGTCCTTTATCTTCCTACTAACGTGCACTGTAGTAATAAAAATATCACCACTTTTACTGCACAGCATATACATTAGAATTCCAGGTTGTTTTCATACCAGACTCTTGAGTGTGTAGCAACACAGCTGGAGTTTGTGTAGCTTTGCTTCTGAATGGATCCACGACTGGCTCCTCTTTCAGCTTTTGAAGGTCATTGTGCACTAGTTCTCTGTTCTTAACAGGAAAAGGAGGAGGAGAAGAAAAAACAGATTATAAGTTTATAGTGTTTATGAGTGTATCACAAACAGGCATATAAATGTCCTCTGCTATTTTACATTCAAAACTTGCATCAATTTGTTATAAATGCCATCAGATCATAGAATTTTCCCACTCACAAATACAATACAAAGAAAATCTCACTAATATATAAGTATTATGTTACAGATGGAAAAATAGCAGGGCACAGATTAAATGATAGGACTATGAGCAGGGATCATAAGAGTCTGATCAAGTAGGGAGTAAGACTTTCACTGTTCAGTGTTCAGCACTGCAAAGGCTGCACCTACAGGGGGAAGGAGCTACGCAAAAAGTAAAATAATCCTTCAGAATAAGATTTGATGATCCATAACTTAACTATAAATTTCATATCATGTTTCTTGACATCTTTATTTGCTCACTGTTTGAATTTGGTTACATTTAGAAACTGATAAATTAAGACGGAAACAGACAAGTGCTACCAGTTCCTTTTTGCATGTTATTTTTCACTCAGGCATAGACTGCAAACGGCATATGGCAGATCTGACCCTGCTGCCATTTTTGGAAACTAATTTCCAACAAGATTTATGCGATTAAACCCCTCCATGAGATGCAGTTCACCTCTGTAGGACCAGAGCATGACATCTAATTGTATCTGGCAATAATTCACAAAAACACAGTTATGACTAAGGCTACTTCCAGAAATAACTGATGTGCTTGTCATTTGAATGACATGGTATTTTCTGGGGAATTTCATACCATTTGTGTTCACAAAGGTCTTATAATCCTGCATTCATAAGCTACTTCCTTCTTGGCTGTAGAACAGACAAATGATCCCACTCACTCTTTTAGTGAAAACTGATATCTACCCAGAAAAGCCTCAGGATGAAAATCCCCATTAGACTGCACACTAGTCCTCATTTCTATAGCTGCTGGTGGAGTATGACGAGCTTAAATAGGATGCATCTTGTACATGTTTTGGCTTGAATACTACAAGACTAATGTAATGAGATTATAGGTGATACTAAAACACAGGACAGGGAAGAAAAACCTCTTCAGTTTTACCATGCAACACCAGAGGTCTCCCTTCTCTTTTACTGTGGATATTGATTTTTTTTTTCTTATGCTCTCAAACCACTCTTTCTGCTAGGATAAGTGAGAAGTGCATCAGAGTATTAGAAAAAGAGGTGGAAAATACAACCAGCAATGAAGAAAACAACAAGATCTGCTGGTGGTGATCTCATGAACTGCAAAACTATGCATCAGAACAAAATACACTGGTTTAACAAGAACTGGGTAATTCTGATTCAGAGTCCTCCTATGGTGACAGAGCTGTAGATTAATACTTGAACACATAAACGGTTGTAAAACTTTGGGAAGATGAAAAATAACTTTTCTTTATGGTTCAGGATAGAATGAAACAGATTTGGCCTCCATTCCTTCTGTTTCTTGACGACCTTCTGGGTTATTTTTCAGCAGTGTCAGGTGGTATATCTTGTTTTCTCACGTTCAGATAATTCACTACTTACTCCCCTCAATTTCTCCAAGCCTACAGCAATTCTCCACTATCTATTCTTCTACTCTATGTCTGGAAGAGCCCTCACACCCCTGTCTTTTAGTTTAGTAGTGCAGTTGGTCACTGCTCCCATGTACAATTTAAGATGAGCTTGTGCTATTTTCAAATMATTTTTCATATTCAAGAAAAAAACAAACTCACTGGATAAACTAATCACAGCATTAGCCTGGGCTAAGTTTAATAAGTAGCAACAGCATTCAGGCCCTCTGCCATTGCAGAGCAGTTATGGAGAGACATGTCTCCCATGGCGAGAGAAGCTTCCCAAGATCTCAGTGAAGGTCCATGATGTACAGACGTGCCACAGGCTACTGTAGGAGGATCTTACTGTGCTGCTTCTTACATGGAAAGACAACCCCACAGTACTCACTTCTTTGGTACTAGAGCACAGAACCACAAAGGATATGGAATCGCTTTGCCYGTAAAGCTGACTTCAAGTGCCAGGTTAAAAATTTTATCTTGATTTCTTCTAGGCTTTTATAGCCAAAGGATGTACCCCCAGTGCCGAGGGAGAACTCGGTGTGACTGAGGGCACTAAACATTTTTTACACATGCTTATTATCTCTCAGTGAGCTGCCTTTAAAAAACACGTATTGCCCTCGGGATACCAGGTCACAGGTTGGAGTAGGGTAGCTAAGAACGATGTCTAGCTGATTTTCCTTTATTTAAAATATCTCTAGAAGAAAAATAACCTCTCATTCTGGAGCATAAAGAATAAAACTTTGTTTGAGTCTGCTCTGTGAAATAAACTGTTCTTTGTCAACAAAATGCATTGGCAGAAGCTGAATGTCATGTCAGAGCCTATGCAGAGCTTTCCCATGCCACGCTGAAGCAAAGCATTTGAAGCAAACAAGTTCTATTCATCATATTCAGAGCACAATGTTGTAGAACCATGAAATAATAATAATCTCAAAACATTGCCAGTCATGAATACTGTACCCATTTTCTCTTCCATCACCCAGAAAATCTCACAGACAAAACTTACTGTCAGTTATCTGTTTTTTCTTCAGCATCCATGCATGAATAACATGTTAAAACTTAACCCAACCAAATGTGCACTCTTGCACTGAACAGCATCCTTGAGGCAGGGGGTTCAAAAGTTATAGGCTTAACTTCTGGTGGTAATCCCAATCTGTGGCCTAGGGCAATTCTGTCAAAATCTTAACGAATCAAGATTTATGAAGTGCCCCAAATCATAGAATCACAGAGTCACAGAATGGTTAAGACTGGAAGGGCCCTCTAGAGAGTATCTAGTCCAGGGTGCTGCTTCAGCAGGGACATCTAGAGYACATGCGGACTAACTCAAAAGCACTGATGCAAATGAAAGCCTACCATGATTTCAGTGATTTTTAGTGAATCAGACTCTACTGAGTTGYAGTACATCAAGAGAAATATAGGAAACAAAYAGAATTTGTTTCCTATAACAAYAGGGCAATAAACACACTATCATTTCCATTGCACACACTGCCACAAGTGTAATCCAAGATGATACAAAGACAAAAGTTAACTATACTTTGYGTTAATTTATACTTACCAGGTCTACACYGACTGCAATGTTTTCTCCATTCTCCAGCCCTGTAAGGTACGCATCTTTTTCACYTTCCTTTAACTTTACGACACCTTGGTCCATTAAAGCTCTGTTTTCAACCAAAAGTTCTTTGACTTGTTCCTGTAGTTTGATTTCAGATAATTTCAGATCATAAACATGCTGGCAAGATTCCTCCAATTTCCTTCTGAGAAAGTCTTCAGAGTCCTCAGAGCATTGCAATTTAGTCAGCAATTTTGCATCTTCTCTTCTCCTGTCTTCCTCYTCTTCCCTTAAGAGCTTCAGATCATGCTGCAATGTCTCATGGTGGCTTTTCACATCATGCTCCACAATTTCAATTAAAGTYTTCAATTTCATTACCTCACTGTCACAGCAAGTCGCACYRAGGGCTGATTCCAGCTTCTGTTGGACATACTGGACCATTCCCTCTTCTAAGTTGGATGTCAGAAGAGCAATATGGGCGCTGAGATCTAGGACTTGCTTTTCTAGCCTAGATACATTACCCTGGAGGTAACGCTCCCTTTCTCTCAGTGCTGCTGTCTGTTGCTTCTGCCTCTGCTTGTAGTGCTCAAAATAGTCCGACTGGCTTTTTATTTCACCTTCTTTTGTCTTCAGCTGCTCCTGAAGCCAAAATATTTTTTCTTTTTGCTTCTTCTCTGCCTTTTCTTGGATTTCAACCTACAGTTTCAAATGGTTACTTCATTAATTTATCAGTCCAAACTTCTTCAACTTTCTTAATTTTACTTAGTTCAGCTAACATAAGTAAAAATTTTAAAAAGCTAGTAAACCCCAGCATTCAAAGCAAAACTAACCCGCATCTCAGATATGACAAATATCTCAGCAGAAAATAAACAAGCAAAAAGATCTTAGCTGCTACTACTCCAAACACAGAAAGTTTCAAAATACTTCCTTTTTTATATTTTACAGTGCTTATTAAAACAAAAATAAACTTTAGGCTGAAATGAACACAATCAGCTCCCARCTATACAGTCACATTATCCTTAACACTTATTTCTACAGCACATCAAGTCAATCCTTTTGACCACCAATATTTGCCTATCAGAAGTGTTCACCAGCAAGGACAAAAGGAAAACTAGGCTTAAATGTAACACAGTATCAGGTAGCCAGGGGTTAATATTCTGGATGGTTAGGAACTGCTAATTGGAATACACGAATTAACAAGCTTCTTCTATTGAAAACACACATCCCTCTTTTTTATTATGAAAACAAAGTCTATTACTTGTAGTCAAGAGTCGTACTGCATGGAACTATGGTGTCCTGTCAGATTAGAAAATGAAAGCTTAATTTATGATGAACACAATCAAAAAACATTGTTTAACTGTAGACTGATGGACAAAACACCTATACCTGAAGAAAGAACTTGAATTCCTGTCCATTTTTAGGGGCCTATCCACTTTACAAACGAGCTTTCCAAAGCTGAGAAGAAAGCTTAAACCCAATGCAACAGCCGGTGGGGCCAGCTTGAAAATATGTGAGCAACTCAAGAATCAGGTGGCAGCTTGAGCAGCTGCATTTTGTATAGAAAACAGGCTGCAAYAGTTTTGTTCTGCTGTTATGTTACATGTGGTAGGAAACCCAAAAAGTGCTTTAAAGGGGAGCTAGAAAGCTGAACTCTGACTYGGAGAAGGAATCCACTTGATTGAATATGGGGGAAGGAAGGAAGTGTGAGCGTACAATCCCAAAGTTCAAAGACCTGGAAAAGGAGTATATTAGAAATGCTGCCAAAATTATTACAGAAATTGGGGCAATAAAGACAAAAAACTTTTCTGATTCCCCTGGTCTTACAGTGAGATAAAGCCTGAGCTTAAAATCAGACCGGTTAGTGGAGATGAGATTAGATTCTCTTTATGGTAATAACTTAAAAGTCAAACTAGGTCATTTGCAGCAATATCCTTCTTACCAAGTGCATCAGCTCCTCCTGAACACCACACATCCTCCCTTTAACCCACACATTTTCATTTTCAGCCTGGKGCACCTTCATGTTTAATTGGTCAGTTGTCGCCAGAAGTGTTTTATTTGACAGTTCCAGCTCTTTAACCCTATGATATTGAAAACAAAGATCTTTGCTGAGTTAAAACTGCACAGTATGGTTCCAGATGGATAAGCAGTCATCAGAGATGCGCTGACTTATTTTTTTCATTTTTCTCCCAAAAATAAAATCGTGAAAAACCATAGATCACTGACAATGAAGATATTATTAATAAGAGTCTACTGGGTTTTGCAAATTACACTGGAGACTCCCAAGCCTTCAAAGACAATGTCTRTGCTCATTCTCTCACTGATACAGAGCTGAACATAACAGAGGGGATTAATATGAAAATGGTAAGATTAGGGTTCACAGAAGCTTGGCACACAAYACGAAGCAACATATCACACATACACATGTGTGTGTCTCAGACAATCTCCTTCTCTTTGCRCCCTGCACATCTAAAACTTCTCAATGATTTAAACAGTCCCAAACTCACAAACATCCACTTCCTGTTAGGGAAAATTTGCTTTTCAGTTCTTTAACCTCCTATTGTAGCTAGTATAGACTTCTCTTTCCTCATCTGACAGATKGACTCGTTCCCACTTCTGCACTCCAAAGCTGTGCTCTACCATATTTCATTTCCTGGATTTCTCTGTCCAACCTTCAATAATCTCCCAATTATCTCAGTTCCATCTCCAAGCTTTGCCTCAGCACCCCCACCTGCCAAATTCTCCAGTAACGTCTGTCCCAGCTCCCAGCAAGGCACCACGAAGTTCATCCAAAATCTCACAAAAAACACAATTATTTGCCAGACACTTATATTCCCTATCCTTTTATCTATTTAACTTTATTTAGATTATTGCTATCCCTAGGCATCAAAAATCTTGTTATTCTATTCATGTGCATAATTAATGCCTAATGGTACTTCTAGCTTTTGTTTAGAATAACATASTAAACCATTCTGAAACCAAGACTTCCTTTACAATACAAGACTCCAAATTTAAAGAGAATTGAATCTTATTCCCAAAATAATATTTAAAAGTAATCTATTTTACAAGCAGAGTTTACACATTATGAATATTTATGAAACATTCTGAGAGGGCTTTCTGGTTATTTTCTGCTAGATTTTAGACAATACTGTAAATCTCATTTAAATAATAAAAACAGAGATTATTGTATTTCCATTCTGATATCCACACAGAACATTCATAAGTTATCTTATAGATCACTCTAAAAACCCTTAAAGTCTTTCCTTTTGCTAGGTCTGAATGGGTCACTCAATGTTCTGACATCCAGCACAGAGATAAATGGAGGAGTACATTTGCCACACCGCAGAAATTTGGAGCATACAATAAATGACATTTACCTATTTCTTAATGTAGAATCTGATTCCATGTATTCTTCTAAAATATTTTTCAGTTTTTGCTCTGATTCTTCCAGMTCTCTTATTCTGAGATTCAACTTCTCTACTTCAGCACCGTTTACATCTCTGTCAGGTACACTTGCATCTTCTAATTCCTGGAAAATCCAAGAAGCATCTATTTTAACRTTAAAATTCAGAATATCAAAGTCTTCATTACTAGACATTTTAATAGAGTAGCAAATTCTTATCTCTCTCTCAGATGAAGGATCCATGTTGATAAAACAAAATTAAATTCTCAATGTATTGCAGTCCAAGCATGTTATCTTAGCCGTGCTGATGATCAAATGAACAACCTTTTGTGATACCCAACACATTTATTATTCATGAGAGAGTCTCATTTCATTAGCCAAAAAGTAGTTTAGTATGCATGAAAGGAGTCTCAGTTTACAACCTGAGATCCCCATAAAGAATAGAGTTACACAAGTTCATGAAGAAATTAGGTATGAAAGTTTTGAAAAGCAAGGTAACTTTCTACTAAATAGAGGAATTAATAAAAATGGTACTTTTATCATCAAAAAATCTATTTCTTTTGTATAAATTTTATCACATTTTTGGTTCTGAAACATAAAAAAAAAGGGTTATTCCTTAGTTCAGAAGACAATCTATGGCTATCTCATAGACATATACAATATATTTAACTGGTGTATTGTATTCTCAATTAAATGTTTTATGTAAAGATCTACTTCACCATTAAGTCACGCCCCAAGGGAATTTCTAAAAACAGAATGTTATGATAAAAGTCATTTCTCAACATACACATTAATGCAACAGTTCAAGATCTCAGTCCCTGTAATTCARTAAGTCTATAGGCTTCATCCTGAAAAGTACTAAATACTTCAGCATAAATCGAGGAAAGTATTTACTCAACATTTTAAATACACGAAGATCAAATAAATCAGGCTATATAATTTGTTGGCTGTTTGGGAGAATCAAACCTAACTCTGTAATATGCAATATACCTAGTAAAATATGCTAGTTTAGGATCAACATTCTGATATACAGCTAGCCTATGAGACACTGATCACAAGAAAAAGCAATAACAAGACTGGAAAAGTTAATTCCTGTTTTTGTTTGTTGTTTTCTGTTTGTCTAAGTATTACAAACTTTGTAGAAATACTTAACAGAGAAAAGGCTTCCCTTAGACAAGGGCACTTAGATGAGGAAGATTAATCTACAATGGTATTCTAAAGTGATTAGTTAAACAAGTCCTGGTCCATTGCCACAATTAATGTATTTACAATGAAGTAATTTACATGGATGTTATATTTTTAAAGAAAAGCAGGGCTCTTGTGCTCATTAATAGATCTGGGCAATAGAAATTAGAGCATTCGATCTTCTGAAGAAAAAATAAATGTCTGGTAGGTAACTGTTACAACTGATCTCAGAAATCAGAATCTTAATTGTTTTCCAACTTTGCTTATAGRTTTGGGAGAGAGAATTTAAAACCTGTGTCTCGAGAAGTGAAAATCAAGTTCAATGTTTTGCACAGATTGAATACAGTCAGTTAACATGTGATGTGTTCTCAGTTCTATAACAAATACCAGCATGTGATGGTTCGTAAGATAACAATGAAATATTCRGTTTTCAAAAACTGCAAATTTTGAACAAAAACATCATGAATCTCATAGAAGAAAAAAAATCAAGAGAATCAGCCC
This sequence comes from Eudromia elegans, assembly GCA_003342815.1. Lineage (NCBI taxonomy): Eukaryota > Metazoa > Chordata > Aves > Tinamiformes > Tinamidae > Eudromia > Eudromia elegans. The sequence continues at coordinate 7,409,127 of PTEX01000005.1, read as the reverse complement.
ATGTCTTTAAGAAAACCATCCCTTGTGAACTACAACATAAGAAAAAAACATGAAAAAATACAAGAAACTCTTCATACCTTTGTAATGAGACCAGCTCTTCTCTTTGCATGGCGCTTACCATGGCAGCTGCTTGCTGAATGATCACTGTGTTTGTGCTTAGAGATTCATTTCCAACGGTGAGTAAAACGAAGTCTATGAAAATATGGAATGTCTGTTTCTTTGCCATGCGAARCACATTTTACAATGTTTGTTCCTTCATCAGCACCTGGTTTGGCTATCCAAAACTCTAAAYCCTTTCTTTTCAGAAAAACGCCAAGTTCTTTTTGCAGTGAGGACCTCCGTTTCTCCACATTTTGTCGTTATGCTCCTAAAAACTTCAACTGAACCATGAACAATCCAGGTTTAAGAATACATTCTCCAAATGTTCATTCCTTCGGAACAACATATTGTGAGCCACACATTGTTTYGGGGATACAGTTTCCAAAATTTGCATGATCCTTGTGATTTGCTTGATACTAATTTAATTGTGCTTTGTGTCAGGAAAGAGGTTTACTCAAACACTCACATGAGCCGCAGTTTGCTGCATAGAACTGAATTAATCTTGTCGTCTGTTTGCCCCAGCTCCTTCAGCAGATAAATGATCCTGCCTGGCAATTCTTCATGAAGAGTACATCTCTGAACATACTTCACAGCCTAAAACATTATTTGAGAGACCCAGCCTCCTTTGAGGTTCACCTCCAACAGTGAGATAGCCAGTTGCTATGAAAAATCTTTCTTGGTTTGTTCTGCCTGGATTGATCCTGGTCTATATTATTTTTTCAATTGTATTTTCCACTTTCTCTGATGTATAGTTGGAGTCCAGGGTTTCCAAAGGATCACATTTGTGTCTCTATAGTACTCCACATAGCCCTTCTAACACAAGAATCATTTTCAAGAAAACTCTTAGAAGGAGAAATTCAACTTTAAATATTGTGCTATAGTTATCTTCATCATTGCCCTACATGCTAGAAATAATAACAAATACTAATTTCTTCAATAGTCTTTCCAGCTCTGAAAGAATAAGTTATTTTCCCTCTTTAGAAGAAAGAAAAGCCTCTTTTTGTTGACTTTGCTAACCATTCTCCATCTTAAATGAATCTTCCCAACTTTCAGTTTTTTCAGTCTGTGCTTCACCCCAAATTAGGTTTGTAGTTCAGGTGGTCAGTGTCTATGACTGTGCTTATCTACCTCTGCTTGGCGAGGTCTTGCCAGGTTTACTTCCAGATGTCAACATTCAGATGTTTCAGTTGAGAGGATACCATCCTTTCCTCAATGTTTCTTTTCAAATATATCTCTGCTCATCACATATTTTCYACACAGTAATGCTTGCACCTTCAAGCCTCTCCTTCTTCTTGAAGAGATGACTGACCACATGTATTCTGTTTTCCTGGTCATTCGCTTCACYTCAAGATCTTTCACTYTCCCAGTGACRTCTTTACAAGTTATTGCCTAAATTTTCAAAAGACCATTCTCCAGTGCCACTCCTATTTGCTTTGAAGCTTGCTTAATCCAGTTGGTCATTTTCCCTTGCTATGTAACCGAAACCTCTCTCTTCATCTGTGGATTTCCAACTTACAATACTTAATATGAAATTTATCACTGTGGGATTCTAAATTTCTGTGTGTTCCAACTTCGAACAGTTTTTTTTTTTTCTTTTTTCTTGCCAGCTATTTACTATAGAGAGTTTATTGTCAAACACCTAGCTTTTTAAAGARATATTAAAAAGGAGGTTCTGTGTTTTCTGGGTGAAATGCAAACCACATTWGTTGAAAGCATGCAGTATGAAGACAGAGATCTCAGTACTGTAATAAAACCATTTGGTAGATAATAGTTCACATAGCAGCTAGTAATTGCACTTGATTTTTTTTCCAGTGTTTGATTGGTGTGCGAGTGCAAATTCCRTTTTGATTTTTTCAGTGTTTATGAGGTGCTGGTCCTTACTTGGTTATCGAATCATTCCAGCTTGAAGCTATATCTTTTTAAAAATCTCTAATTTTAAATTAAAATGTCTTGCAGCTTGAAGTATTATGCAAACCATTTTACAAAAAAATGCACCAATTTAAAGCTGCTCAAATAAATATTTCTATTTTTGCACGTGGACTCAGCTGTTGACTCCATAGATTCTTTTAATATCCTGCAGAACCAAAAAGAAAAAAATCTGCTCACTTTTAGACTGGTAAAATGTACTTAGAAATAAGTGTCTTTAAAATTACAAGATCAAGCAAGGTTACCATCACTGAATAACCTATTTGCCCTTTAATAACCAACAATATGCAGGATTTTGACTAATAATAACTATATTTAAGTCTTTTAACATAGACTTTATGTTAATCAAAGGCAGATTTACCTGAGGAAACAAGATGAGTTAAGGGAACTGGCCCCCGTGGTAGCCCCTCAATATATGTGCATTCCTGAAAATGTGAGAACTGAGTAGTCGTTTTGGGTTGGGTTGTGSTACTTACAGGACTTTTGAAAAAAAGAAATTATGAAAACCAGCTGGTCATCCCGTCATCCTGCATGTCTGAATGTAGGATCACAGAGCAACACTCAAATTTTCAGATCAAATGTACCTGCTGTGCAGAACCTGAGAGGCACTCGTGGCAGTCAAGGCAGTCAGCATCCAAGAACGCAAAGTGATTTCTAGTTGGGAGCCTGATGACCTTTGGCACAAGCCTAAGAAGGTACCCTACATATCCAGACTTAATTTTACAGTTGGTCTTCATCTCACTGTTAGCAAAAGCACTGTAYCCTTCCCCATCTTTTCAGGGCCTTATAAATGTTAATCTCAAAGGACAAAACTTTAAGAGCTAAAAATTGAGTACAAAGAAATATAAAGAATACCAACCACACTTCTTGGCTCAGTTGCGTCATCAAGGCCACAGAATGAATGCTAGTGAAAAAAACAAAAAAAGGAACAAAAACTATAAAATAAGATCAAAAGAAAATGAGGAAAGAAGAAAAGAAAAAAGATGTAAGATATGCAATATGAAATTCAATTACATTATTTTGCAGCAGTTAGTCTTACATTAGTATTAATTGAGTTGATGTGGAAGAGAGATAGAGTATACTCATCTTTTTCTGAAAAGACGACACACAATGCCAAGTGCAGCATTTGAAGGCAGTTTTGCAAATGGTGATATTTGAGGATTATGTAAATTCCAAAAACAATAGGCCCAGTTATGTGACTTAGTTAAGCACGCACTTGTAATTACATGCCTAAATGCTTTCCTGAACCAAGACTTACCAAGCCAAGGGCACAAGCTAAATGGATCTTGAAGTGTAGAGAATCAGTTATAAGAAAAGCATGACATGAGCTGAAACGGCCCTTGTTCCTCATATATCAGTTGGTAGAACAAAACGGCCACTCTACACTATTGCTGTGTATAGCCTTTGGAAGAAGGATTGTTGGCTAAAGAATCCAAAAATGGGCAAACCACTGCCATTCCTGTTTTCTGGCCCRACAGAATTTCACACRAAATGTACAACTTGAATTCATTCATAAAGGAAAACATAAAGCTGCAGTCCTGCCAGAGTTACTGTAAGAGTGATGCGTTGCCCTTAGCTATGCCCAAGAATCGTGCTCAGCCATAAAAAATTAYAGTCTTTCAAAAGTCTAAGTCTTCCTTCTGCCAGAAACTCATTCTGCTCTATTTCACCAGCAAGTAGGCGTCAGTCTGCAGCCATGGACACACTAAACCTTCAAAAGAACCACGAAGGAGAACTGTGCCATCCACTGGCCCTCCGAAAACACCCTCTTCCCATTCAGCTCAGAGGCATCTCCACAGGTCCACCCTCAGGGCTGGCACTCACATCTTACCTGAGATTACAGCACCGACCTCAGAACCTAGTCCCTAGTTTAGAGAAAGCAAGGGAACTAAAACACCCCTAGAACACGGAGAACGCCCTGCTGGCAGCTTGTGTGGTGCAGGACAGCCTCACCTCCCCAGCCCTGGAAATGTGGCCACAGTCAGGGAACTTGGTGACATCTCCGGCCTGGGGGCCCACTCACTTAAACATCTTTGTTGTGTTAAGGCTCAATGTGCACTCCACCAAAACTGGAGGAAATTTGTATCCAGGATGCTAATTTAAAGCTTGTTTCTGTTTAAAGCAAGAGATTTTCRATTTGCAGCATTCATCACATTAACTTTTCTTTTTGTGAAAGACAGAGAGAGAATTTAGCAAAGGATCATCATACGAAGAATGAGGTTGGACTTCTGTCCAATACAGACAAGTCTTTTTATGGTTTCTTGATTCACAGAAATTCCTTCCCTTCAAGCCTAGCCTAGTGCTTTTCCAGATCCCTTGCTTCAAAATTTGGTAGAAAACCCAGCTAGCAAATAATTTTGGGCAGATTAGAGACAGTACTTTGTTTGATGSAGAAATCATCTGAAATTAAATTTGATCTTTCTTGTATTGAAATAGATCTCTAATATTAAAATATGTACTACTAACTTCAAGAAGAAATAAGTTACTATGCAAAAAAAAAAATCACTAGCATTGCCCCGGACTTTTATTTACCTTTTCCTCAATTTCTTTGAGTTGCCGCCTTTGAAGTTCTATTTTATCCTCTAGTTCTCGAATCCGCTGGGGAAAAAAAAGAAAAAGAAAAAAGAAYTTAAAATATATTTTTGGAGAAGAATATGTACTTGAAAATATAATATATTAAAGTGAAGAGAATATCTCATTATAATATTAATATAAAATAATAAAAATAATACTAATTCATTATAAATGTAACACTTCCTTTACACTTACACTAGGCATGTTCTTGGCAGGACTGCTCCAAGTTCCCACAAAACCATGGTAACTCATGCTTACTTCTAGGAGGTCTAATCATCACCACTSCTTAATCACAACCATAATATATGCACTCTGAGAAGGCCAAATAACACCACAATTCTTGGAAGTYCAACAAAAATTCTTTTTTCTGCAACAGTCCAAAGCTTTTCACACGTGTGGACAGTCAGCAGTTGATACTATGACATTTCATTTTAACTCTCTTATCTTCCTTTCCTATAAAACATTACTAGGCTTTGAGTGTATTCRTGCTTCTCCAGAAGGACACACTGATTACCAGCTCTTAGCCTCTGAGACTGGTAGAGAAGACAGACAAGGATGAGATAGAAAAAAGTTTGGTTTGGACTTCTTGCTTTCCACAGAAATGAACAGGTAACAAGAACAGCAACATCAGCATAGTCTAAAAACCTCCAGATGGTCATGAGGAACAAGCATGAATTTGATCAATTTTCCAGGATATTTTTTTCAGAAAAGAAAAAAAAAAAAAAGAAAACATGAATTTGATCAATTTTCCAGGATATTTTTTTCAGAAAAGAAAAAAAAAAAACCACTTCCTTTTCACAGCACAGAAAACAAGTAGCCAATATAATCAGTAGCTTCTGAAAGTTTATGTTTAAAGTTTAAAAAGTGAACCACAGAATTGAGGGTAAGGCTTTTGGTTAGCAGGTGCTAGCTCTATGCAATGATGCTTGCCTATGAAAACAGAGTAATGCTGCAGCAACTTTGCAAAGAGTCTATCCATGTATAAGCTCATAAGCTGAAATGGGCATATATTCCTTATATAAAAACTAGCTTCTTAAAAAGGGCTATTAACTAAATACATCTTGTCTGAAGATCTGTCAAGCAAAAACCAGACCAGATTTTTTTTCCCAGCTTCCCCATCATTAGACTTATCATTGCCAGTAGGCTAATTGCATTAATTTACTACAATTTATTCACTGTGATGAGGATAGAGGCACATCTTGATCAAGTAAGAAGATCAGGTATCTGACACTGATGGAAAGAAGGGTATCTAATATGTACCCTCAGCCATTCTGTAATAAAATCGAGGGTATAAAACAAGAAGATCTGCCTCCCACCCCATACCATTATTTTTTCCCAAGTGTTGTAAAGGCTAAAGATAGAAAACAGCTTAAAGGTGATAAAATATATGGTTTTGAAGTAATCAGTTTGAATACAAGGACAACCTGGGAATTAAAAGGGAATACACAGAGCTGAAYTTCATAGCAGTGAAAATTTACACAAACTTTGCAAAATGACTAAATTTGTATCAGGCAGATTCAATCAATAGTGAAGATATATACTGTATGCAAACACACATATACATACGGACATGTTCTATAAGAATGATTTGCYACCTAAGGACATGTTGAAATCACGCTACTGATACTTGAATAAATAGATCTCCTCTCACTGAATAGAAAGCAGCGCTAGATCAGTGGGGCTGCTAGAGCAGCAGCACCCTTAAATTGCAAGTAGGCGAGATTTTGTAACCACCTTTGCTCTACAAGAATTAGAGCTCAAACCTACAGAGGCCAGAGTTTGTTCTCAAATGTCCCACCAGGTATCCTAGCTGAGCACACTTATGCCTAAGGGTTTGCTGGCTTTCCCCCGGAGCTCCATGCGAGGATTATCCGGGAGGCTGAAGAGGGCGTCTCCACTGCAGTTAATACCCTGCGACTGCGCAGGTCAGCACTGGAAAATAACCAGCCTGGATGAGCTATTTATATATCCTGAAAAATCCAATTTAACTCATGATCTAACTCCATTTAACCAGACAAGCAATGTATATGCATATATTTGCAATATATTGATAAAAAAAGGAAAAAAAAAAAAATTCCACCTATGCAGAATGACTAACACAAATATATTTTGCCTGTTGTGCCTGCATGTATTATAGCATTAACTGGATCATACAACAACAAAAAAAAACAAATATGATTTTTAAAATAAATGTAAGCTAAATGCAATAATTCTAACTTTAAAACAAAAGTTGCTTCCAGAAGCAGCAAGAGATGCAAGAGTTTATATTAAATTACCAAGAAGGAAATTGCATAAAAATTACATGTCCTAATTAAGACCAAAAGCAGACTGCTTGACATTTAATATAYGCATTTACCGCTCTAGATACTGTTCCTTCACTTGCAAGAATTAGTAACCAAGAAGCTGTGGATTCACTCTCCATTCTTCAGCAGTTGATTAGAGGCTTTGAATGAACTGATTTTTTTTTTTTTCATTTGCAAAAGCCTAACTGTGACAATAAGCCAGGCAGAGCTATTTTAATGTAAACAACAAATTCCATCTACTCTCGTGATTAAGAGCATAAACTGATGATCTATCAATCATCAAGTTTTTCCAGCTATGCAATATAGAGATAATAACTTCTTTATTATAAAAAAAAAATACATTCAGGTCTGCCCCTGAGACTAAATGAGACTAAAAGGAGACTAAATTCAGTGGGTGAATTCAGTCATGTGCTGAACATAAGGCTATGCAAGGAAGCAACAAAATCTCTAACACCTGCCAAAACACTGTGAAATCAGGGCTTAGATACCCCCACAAAAAGCAGAACTCAGGGCAGTTCTCTTATTTGTTTATATTTTAAGCAGGGGCGCACACCTAAACGTTTCAGCATTGTGGTGGGTTCCTTTAAATCCCCTGGCACTGGTCAGCCCAAGTGAGGGACACAGGCCAAGGGGAGCAGCGTTCTGCTCAGTTCTAGYAGTTCCCACATTCCCACAGCCCGTAGCGGCCCATTAGGCAACTAGGTAAAAAGGTGATGAGACTCGAAAACTTAAGATGGTTAAAGCACAAAGTTTCTTCAGATATCTATAAAGTAAAGAGTGGCATACAGATGAAAGCCTGTTCATGCACATCTAACACTGGATTACAAAGGATTACTTCAGTGAGCAGAGTCATAAGAGGGAAATCTAGCGTCAGTTACTTTCAATTCTATAGACAGCTCATTGACAGTATGACGACATATCGCTCCTTGTCTCCAATCTCATGCTTGTTTTGCGAACACAAAACGCCTGTCAAGTTGTCCCAAAGCAGGATATTAAGTATTTTTCTCAGCAGAAGATTCTTCCTGTGGGCTCATGACCACCATTTCCTCTCACTTCACAATGGGAAACAGGTTTTCTGGGGAAAGAGAATACACCCCTTGAAATGCCATAAACTACTTGAGCAATTACTTTAGTTTAGGACACTTGGACAGCAAATTTTTACTGTCTATCGTCTAGTGTTAGCAGAGAATCTAAGATAGTCAGCTCTCTATTTCCTTCGKTAACAGAGATATTATTCTACTTTTGGTAGCAGAGAATTTCCAGTACCACACGCTTAGACAACTTAATTTGCATTAAGAAGCAATGGACTCCATACACTGAAGCTAATAGTAGAAAGAGTAATATTGCACTTCTGCTATTTAATACCTTTGAACGGTTTAATCAAAGATGTGAGCAATTTGTGTTCCCATGAAGTACACATGAAGCACATGTGCTCAACATGTTAGAATAACCATCAATCTGCACCGAGTACTTTTTCCATGAATACAGTGGCAATTTCAAAGAGCACTGACGCAGTGAAAATCCTTCCACTTAACTTGGTGAGCAATGAATTGCAGTCACGGAGCCATTGCTTTTCAACAGGAGGCAATAAATCAGTGCAGTAATKATTTATTATCTTTGCAAGTATCTGGACATGAAGAACTTCTGCATTATAAGAAAGCATATTGATTTGACATGTAAAGTAGTGCCATGTCACTTTAAGAAGCTAGGTCCAAAATTCCCTCACCAACCCACTAAAGTATGGTTTTGGGGTTTTTTTGGTTTTTTGTGTTTTTTTTGGGGTTTTTTTTTTTGTTTGTTTTTTTTTTTAAGTTTTCTTCGTACAATGCTTCAAATTCTGAAGAGAAGTGCACCATGCCTTTTGCTTCACTTATAAAAATTACTTGTTTTCTTTTTTTTTAATCTCTCTACCATTTTTTTTGCAGCAAACACATCTTTCCTGGTGTATTTCTGTTGCCAAGTGGCATGTGTACCCCAGTTGGAAGAAGTTTGTTTCTTCAGGTAAGCTGTTCATCCTCTCAAATTCATTCATGGMATTAGCCAGTCATTCACAGTCCTGAACCACTTCATGTCCTGGAGGATTTGTGCCAGACAGGGAAAACTGTGCCAGGAAAAGAACTTCTATGGCAAATTTCATCTGCCGTAGAAGGATGACCACTACATCCCTTATGCAGGTGCCAAGCAGCAATGCGCTTGTTTCCTAGGTCGGTGTCTAGAGAAAGAGCCCAGCTGAATAAAAGCGTTGTTTAACCARTGGCATCATCAAGAAGATTAACTTCTCTTTTTGCAAAATATTCTTTTTGCACTGCTAGTGTAGTTAGCAAGAATGTGCTAATCTGRGCTTTAGAAATCACCTCAACAGTTCCTGAGATTCACTTGCATTGGATTTAGGTTCATCAGCAAATCCAAGAAAACAATTTGATAATTTTAGCACAAAGCAGACAAAGAAGGATTTGCTAAGCTGCTTAGAGACTTGGCTTTGAAATGTTGGAGAGGTTGAGGTCGATGTACATGTACAGGGTATGCTATAGATGGACTATATCAAACATAAGCTTAGTTTGATTTTTTGAAACCAACACATCACCAAGAAACTATCTGGTTCTGCATCGGCACCTAGCAAGAGAAGTATTTTATCAATCCTACGGAAGGAAGGATCAATGTTGTTTCACTATATCACACTTTCTAGCAGCTTCTCAGGAAAATTAAGACAGAGGTATGTAAGATATTTAATAATGTGACTGGCATAACTATGTTACATGTACAAATTTTAAACAACAACGGCTGTAACATGACTTGCCTTAGCCATTATTCAAATGGCTAAGCAAACAGATAAAATTCCTTAATGGAAATAAATGTATTATTTTCTTCGTTTGTATATCCTAAGTAGCAAATAAAAATATTTCCTTGGATACTTAAAGAAATTCAAAGATTTATAACAAAACATTATTTGATTGTAATGAAATTTTAGGATAACCAGTAAATCTGTACTCTGAATGTGTTTGACTAGTATGCTTTGTACTTGGTGTATTGTACTACCTCTTCCCTTTTGTGGATAATTGCTGTATGCATTTGCTCATGCTCTTGGTCCTGCCATTGCAAAGGTTCCAGATTCAAGGATCCGAATGTTTCCTTTCATTCCAAATTCCTAGAATTTGCTTTTACACAATGAATGTAAGGAAACAAGCACACTGTAATACCATTAGCTTAAACTGCTTTTTTCCAAATAAACTAAAACTTAAATTTCAGCAGCTCAGATATAATAACACTATTTTGACACACTGTACCCCTCCAAATCTCATCAAGGACGTGTCAGGTAACAATTCTCCTCTTTGTATGTTCTGCAGTCCTAAGATAATAATCAAATTAATTGTTACTAAAGTAGGAAGATTGCTCTTTGGTCTTTAATATTCATTTGCAGTTTTCTTTATTTGTCCTCCTGAGGAGGATGAATCTTTTAGCAGTTCCACTGAGAGATTTCCTGGCACAGAAGTTGACAGGTATTCGATCACAGTAATCTTGGTAGTAAATCAGTGAGTTATTTTTTAAATATAATTTACCTTAAAATAACCTGAAACTGATACTGGAAAAGTAACTGTATGTGAAGATATGGGTCAATATTTACTAGTAAACCTGTTCTTCATTAGCACTGCTAATTTTATGACGTAGGAAAAGTCCATTATACATTGATATAACACCAGATTATCATCAGTCCTGTGGTTTTTCTTTCCTTAGGAGGAAACCATAATTAAAATCATACAATCTATACAGAATGAATGGCTATTCTAAGCCTAGGCAAGTTCAACATCTAAAAACTGACTCATTAGCAGTAGTATTCATTCACCATGGTAAGAAGCATCTCAAAATATTTATTTAGCATCACATCTAGAATATTTTATGTTCTTGTATTTAAATGGCATATTTTCATTTAATTCTTATGATACATGATCTGCACATGCATTTAATCTTTGCTTTTGTAATAATCTCTACAACCTGCTTCCTTCCTAGAATTGCCCTTCTTCTGCAGCTCCCACTGAACCCCAGGGAACAGGACACTGAGTATTTTCTGAATTTCAGATGAGAGTTTTTCTGGATTCTAGTGTTACTTTTCAGGCATAAAGTTGATCTTAACTTATCTGGAGTATAGCCTGAATCATATCTCATCTAGGAGGAAAGGAATAGACTTTTCAGATATTCTTTGTARGTGCTTTACCAGTCCTATCATCTCTTGTACAGATGAATAGCTTTACTAGGGCAGTTACAAAAGCAGGCATGACTTGGTCTGAAGCCTAAACATATAAACATATGTGCATAGGGAAATATTGCAGAATAAACATATAAAATTATTAAAATTAATTCTCATCTGCCATGTTTGTCATCAGTATGAAATCAGCGGAGCTTTCTGTGACTCAGCTTTCAATGTATAAGTCAATTAACCTAATTATGATATACTGGCTGSATATAAATCATAATTAGATAGCTATGATACCAGATTCCTTTAAGATAAATTCMCTACCACTGAAGAGGTACACCGAGCACAGTGCCTTTTAATACACTACAGGCAAGCATTCATCTCGCTCTTCAGAGACACATGCAAACCCTAAGCCTCAGTAATTTACCTTCTGTGAAAAATAAATGGCCCGTCAACTAGAGTAGATGATACACTAAAGGGCAATGGGATGATCTCTGGATTTATCCACGTTCTACCTGAACACTAGCAGTATATCAAGTGGTAAATCTCAGGTTCCTTATTCAGGCTGGTAATTAATGCTTCAGCAACATGCAGAAAACCTTCCAAAACCCTGAATGGACAAGCTGTTAGGATCTTACAGTTATGGGGACATCTGATCTTACATTTTGCTTAACAAAACTCCACCACACAGAGAGCATGATAACAGTACAGAAATGCCCTATCTGTGAGCAATCAGGAAAATTCACTGAGAAATCATGTCCTCTGGAGCTTTGTTTGCCCCTTCCCCTGTAAGGACACAGGCTCTTCAGGCCAGAAAAAAAGGAACCAAGCAAAGCAAATGAATTTGGTGTTTCTCAGTTTGAAGATACAGTTTTATATTCTGATAATTTGGATTTTGAAAGTAACTTCCATTTTTGTCTCTTCACCATCATCCATGAAAAAACCTAAGAAATCACATTTTGCAAATAACCATTCTCTGTCAGTGATATATAGCTCAGTTTTGAGTTATTTCTCTTTATCCTAAAGGACTCTCCTATACTTTCTTCTAGTAAAATGTGTTGCGACAGTGGTGGTTTCTGCTTTTATTTCTGATGAATAATCCAGCCTGCTTGTAGAAGTAAAGGCCACGGTTTCATGAAAACAYAGTTAAAATATTTACAGCTGTGTTCTGGCTTCAAAGTTGAAATTTGGATGCATTCAGCATCCCAATAGATGTATTGGGTCGATCCTGCCTAGAATTGAAGTGTTGGCTTGTTTTACCAAGCTCCACCTAAGAAGAGCTGCTTGAGAATAAAACACACTCATCTTGCTACAGCGACTACAGTGCAATTCAGTTAAAATAAACCAACAAAAAATGGTGTGATAATGACACAATAAACTAACATAGCTTTTCTGTTTCTTTTTCTTACAAATTTATGTAAAGATAATTGCTGTGAGAAATTGTTGGATAAAATAGTAAAATTTGTCTCTCATATACTTTCTGATTGGCAGCAATCATTTTTGGAAGACATAGTGTGTCAATCTGCTGTCCTTCAAAGATCTTCCAGCTTCTCTTTGTATTTAAAGAAAATTAAATTGAACCAAAATAAGTTCTATTTTTATTACACGTTCCTCTTATGTTTGAATACAGTTAACAGTGCAATTTGAATCATCTATCCTAATTTAAAGACAGCTTCTGCTCACTTTCCACAGTGTTTTACTTCACAAGCAGCAATAGTCAAGTCAATAGAAACATATGTCAAGTTAGGTCTCATCTGAAATACATAAAGCATCATTTGACCTTTAAAAACATATTAACTTSAGCTGAGTCCACAACCACACAATTTGTCTCAGAAGATCTAGCCATGATGCTTTGATTTCCTATTTTCTRTTTCTTTCTTTATTATTGTTTGCTTAAGTAAAACATCTAAATTACTACTTCAGAAACATATTTCATAGCTCTCCTTGAAATATCTTTTCTAGAAGAGTTTCTAGAAAACTAGTCTTTATAGTTACAATCTCTAGCAATGACTTACTGTGAAGCCTCTTTTGTATATAAAATTATCCTCTTTTAACAGAACCCACTAGTAATTATGCTCCATCTTGTTAAATGCACAGAAACGATGCGCCAAAGCACAAATGTTACTTTCAAATAAAGTCCTGCCAAAATTAAACCAGACACTGGTTTATGAAAAGCTTAAAAAAAGACTGTAACACAATGAGAAATGTCTTCTCTGGCAATCTATGCATAAAAGGTAGTTGAACTGCACAYACCCTATGTCTAGAAGCAAAGATCACAAGCTGCTCGTGACAGCTTTTTAATTAACATATATTGCCTCCCACCAACAGAAAGGCTGGTGTAAATCAAAGCACTTTCTCTGAATATTGTCACTGTGCTCCAACTGAAGATGTCCCCTGGATCTGCATGTAAAACATCCTTTTTATATATTTTAGCAAGCAGATCTAATCTGGCTCCACAGAGTGGAGCTTCTTTAATACACAGTGGATATACATGAATGATTCCATTTATATACTAATGAAGAATAATAACGTGGGGCTACACATGCAAAAGATGAACAGACCTACCCACGAGAAACAAGGCTTAATAGTCTAAAATATGGTTATTGCACTAGAACAAAGTCAATACTCAGTGACTGAGCACTAAGGCTTTACATCAGCACACAGAAGCACACGGAAAGCTACAATGGTTMACATTTGGGCACCTATTAAATCACTCTCTCATGCATGTCCCTGTCCTATTCAGACAACATATTCCCTGGATGGAACATTTGCTGCTCTGTAAAAGCAGCAGCTCTCACGAGCTGCATGCCCAAGGTCCTTGCGTGGAGCAGTTCACCTCTTTGGAAACCCAGYAGACCTACCTAGATACAGCAAGGCAGAGCAGAGCTCCAACACTGACACCATAAGCACCCGGCAGCACCACAGAGTGAGGGCAGATGAACACAGCAGTGCCTGGTCAGTACACGATATCAGGGCTGCTTTCTATTAACAGGCACCTGTCTTAGCATTAATCTGCAAAGCAAATCTGAACAGCAAGCAGCTTGAACTAAAGTAAATGCAGTCCCCATTCCAGGAACCAGCACTGGAGACAGCAAAATAATCCTGAATACATCAGGGGAAAAAAAGTAATCAGATAATTAGAATATGTGATTCTGGACCTGCACAGAAAACAGCTACAACACCTGGAGAGCAGKCTCCAAGATGTAAGACATCTGGCTGCATCTTCCAAGGTTACTTGTTGGTCACCACATTCCTAAGGACGAACCACATTCCTAAGGCTTCTGCTGGAAAACAACACCCTAAGACATGGAGCTCTCATCTTTCCCTGAATATCTGCACAGAAAGACTAGYAGTCCAACCAAATGATTGTCCAGCAAATGACCATGCTTCAACTAGCCAAGAAGATGCCTGAATCTAGGATGCCAGTATTTGTCCTTCAAAAAGCACTTTGGTTTCCTGCTAACAAAGCTAACTAACTAAAGTATGTAAACAGCCAGTTAGAAGACTTACTATGACTTTATTTATTTATTTTTTAAATGTTAAGAACATCATACTTAGGTAAAAGAAAACAAATGAAAAAACAAAAACTTTGGGCGCCTGTAGCTCCTCCTGTGGGTTTTCCTTTCCACAGCAGTGCACAACCTCCTGCTCCCGTTCACCGCCAGTTCCAGCCTCAGCCTCGCAMAGGCCCTTGCCCGGGTTGCCCGGAGGACGGTGCAGTTCTGCACACACACAATGGAGGTTGTGGCTCAGGACCATGTAGTGGGAGGGTGACTCTCTGTGTGCACACACMGTGCCCCGCACGGCACCACCGACCTACAGGGGCGATGCAGAGGATCCGTGAGGCCCAAGGACACGGTGAAGGGTGAGGCGGTGCTGTCACAGGGGGCGGCGGCTGCAACCGCAGTGGCGATGCTGAGGTGGGGACGGGGAGCACTCACCTGCTGGGCCTGCTGCAGCAGCTCCATGCGCTCGTGCAGGATCTGGCTGTCGAACTCGCGGCTCTGCCTCAGGATCTGCCGCCGCAGCTTGTCCACGGCGGCCCGCAGGTCCTCGCGCTGCGCCTCGCTCAGCGACTCGCTCACCCGCCTGCCTGGCTCCTGCTGCAGCGCGTTGTACAGCGTGGCCTCCAGCTCCTGGATTTTCTGGTGCAACCCAAATCACACACAGACAGGCTGCCATTGGAATAGAGCAGGCAAACCACCCAACGACAGCTACGGGAGCAGGCGAGAGGGAGAAGCCTTGGGAAGGAGGGAAGGGGGGACAYGGTGCGAGAGCAAGCGGCGTGAGCGAGCGTGAGGAGCATTCCACCAAGCGCACGGGGCTGCGGGGCCCACCGGGCAACGCTGCACTTCTACCAAATAACTAATTTCTTTCATTTAATCAGAGCTTACAAGAATGTTGAGCAAGAGAGGAGGGGAAAAAAAATATTAAATCTGCATCCATAACAAGCCAAGCCTCCAGCTTGCTGAGCTACAAGTTGAATGCAAACTGGAAGATTCCCTTCAACAGCAACAGAGCTGTTAATTYGTTCCACAGAGTAAGAAGTCCAGAGCATACCCAGGGAGAACTGTAAACAACAAAAATGACACTGCGCTTTCTCCCTCTGCGGCTCTCCTATCTTGCCAGCCATTACTCCAAGTCAACTTCACTTGCATTGCTCCAAGCAAATCAAGAGAGTAACACTTGTATGCTCAACGCCACATTAATCACTTGTCAGTCTCTTGCTGTCAGATTCTGCAGTAATTTGCAAAGCAGAAAGCACAAAGCAGAACTTTATAGTCACACAGACAACTCTACTCACAAAAACAGAGAAAGCAAGAAAATATGGTAATATTTCTCTTGCTATGAGGGCTAGCATGCTCYTATTACAAACCACCACCATGACTGACTATATATTTGGATCAAGATMAGCTGACAACATCCCCTTAGCCCTCATAACACCTTTGTGAGGCAGGTAGTTCTTCCTGTCCATATTAGCAATGCAAAAGCAGTAGCAGAGAGGTTAAATGCCTTGCCCAAGGTCACAGCGCTAGGAAGKGGCCTACTTTCTATGCCTGTTATCTGCTTTGAGCCTTGCTTCTTCTCTGAAATMGTTTTCCCCATACAAAATACTCAGTGTGTAAACAATTCTTCATATTTGGATTTCCTGAAGTCTTATTATTAACGAAATGGAGCATGTTGTTTTAATAATTCCTGTTATTTCTAAGGCTTCCTTTGTTCCYTTGCTTAGTCTGAGAAGAAGCAAGCTTGCAGCTTTCCTCTTTAAAACTAGGAAAGGTAGGTTGGATAGGACAGCACAGGAAGGAATAACATAGGGAGAAAAGGGATTCTTGACCTTAGAAAAGTTAGCAGCATCAAATATTTACAAGTACTTAGTGAAAAGCAACATAAAGAGAACTCTGAGGTTAYTGTTGCTCTATTTTACCAGTGTTAGTTTTGTGCATGCATAAACCATCTCTTCTCATTCTAAATGTACTAATAATGYGTTCATGTAATTTAGAATGAAAATCACAATGCAAAATCATAACACTTCCAACTACTATAAAGCATTTCCTAAGCCAACAGTTCTCCATTTAAGCAGTATTTTATTTACTAGTCTGGTAGAACAATAAATCAATTAAAAATGAATCCTATTTATAATCAAAAGAAAAAAATATATATTTTATCAAACCTGTTCAAGCATGAAAATTTAGTGACTGTTCTTTTCCTACCATGTAAGCCTGGTCCAGAGCTTGCTTCCTGTAGTCGAGTTCTTCCTCTAAATAACCCTTCTGTTTACTGAACAGGTCCTGAGCAATAATAAAAACAAGGGAYGGTTTGATCTTTATCCTAATTCATGAAGAATCATAAATGTCATCATTTGAGGTGAGCTTTCCACTTGAAAGCCAAAGAAGAGTCATAGTCAACGATCATATCCATCAGAAGGCTGTTTAGAATATTAAATTTACATTTAACATTTACTCTATTATCACTTAAAATTCTACATATTGTAGTAACCACTTGCACCCAGAAAGTATAAACCTCTAAAGCAGCATACAGACCTGTAAGRTTGTGGGTGTATAGTTTAGTACTTTTAACTTACAGCAATAGTTATTAAAAATATATAGTACATAATGTAATACTGTTCTCTTAACAAGAATACATGGATGATAGCCAAAGGGTCGCCATGGTTGTTAAGAACTACAGTAAACAAGAACAAGCTGCACAGCTGGRGCATCCTATTTGGAGGAAAAAGATCCTGAAGGAGATAGAGTAGTTGGYGCCAGAACAGAGACATGTTGGCTATAATTTATGTGCTTGTAGCAACACCTTGCATGCCTGCAGAGAGTATAAATTCAGAGGAAGAAAATAAAGGAGCTTTCTGCTTCTGTGTGCTTGCAATACCTCTCTGACTCTTTCTCACAGAACCTCAAATGGTGCCCAGCGTGGGGCTTGAACAGAGAGACCACGGCGGATAGCTGTACCGGTGGTCTGGAACCGGTGGAACGACAGAGAGAAGTAACCGTCACGACAGTGCGCACGTGAACTTAGAAGCTCTGTGGATCCGGTAAGAGCCCGGCCACTGGGGACAGTTATGGAGGGTACCATAACRAAAGAGCAGGAGAGRGCAATTCAAATAYCGCAACATGTATTGGACAGAGAAAAGGCCGAACGGGCAGCTCGTGTGGCCCTGTTGAAATTATTAAAGTGGGCTGTGACTCATTGCCCGGCCTTTAGAGAGGCCTCTGCATTTCAGCTACAAGCTTGGAAACAATTGGGCGAATGCATAGAACAAGAGAACAATGGGTTGATTCCTACTGCAYTACCAATAGAATAGCCTTGGGCAATAAAAAACCCCTTGTGGAYCCCCAAAAATAGGYATWGATTGGRAGCATCCTCTGCMAGGGATTCTACCTCCACACTATACTGGRGAGGAAGAAGATGAGAAGGGSAARAAAGATGAAGGCAAGGAAATGCAAAAGGAGACARGAGTGCAGGCAAAGGAGAAGATGAACAAAGGGGTTCCTTGGGAGGACACACATCTTTGCATACCGGTGATGCAGAGGTAGCTGAAATGCTGGCATCTCCTATGATCTGTCCTGTGTCTTTTGGCAGAGATAATAATCAGCAAAATTATCAACCGATTGATTATTATGTGATAAAGGACATTAGAAAAGCAGTTACAGAACATGGAATTAAGTCGCCATATTGCCAGGCATTGATTAGGAGAACTGCTACAGATCACTGGTTTGTGCTTCATGATTTGATAAAGGCTTTTTAAATTGATCTTGTCTCTCTTGCAATATTCTGTGTTGCTGCAATTAGTAGCAGATCTGGCACAGTTCAAAGCCCTCGATAACTTAAATAATGTGGATGAAAATTTACGAGGAGTCAGTGCAGAACTTTTAACAGGATTGGACCAGTTTGTTCAGGCACAGTTACTGGCGCGCATGGTTCCTGAAGCCTAAATACAGGTGTGTGAAAGTTTTATAAAGACCTTAGAAAACATGCCTGACGATAAGCATGATGACCTCGTGGCCCCATTTGCAAAGGTGCAACGAGATCCTCAAGAACCTTTTATAAAACTCTTAGAGCAACTGGAAGTCTCTGTGGATAAACAAGTGACAAGAGATGGACCATGGCATCTAATATTATCTAAATAACCTAAAACTAATATTTGAACAGTTAGCAGAAAAGAATGCTAAGAAAGTATGTCAACAAGCATTGCAAGCGTTACGTAATCGTGTGCGAATTTCCCCATCCATCACCAACACGATTAAGGCATGYAAAGGGATCGATGAAGATCTCGGTAATCCAGTCGCTGGCTTGGCTCCAGCCTTTGCGACTGTATTACAAACATATTTAAACAACAAGACCAGTTTTGTCTGTGGCCAATCAGGGCACTTTAAAAGAGATTGCCCTCAATGGCAGAGAGAGAATAAAGGACCGGATGTTTGTCCCAGGTGTCAGAAAGGATGACATTATGCTAGGCAATGTCGCTTGACAACAACCACGGATAGAAGGCCTTTGGGAAACCTTTGCTCACATGACGACACGAGTAACCCAAGCTCCACAAAACTTACTGTGGTGGGAATGGCCACAAAGGCACTCTACCCTGTCACAATAAAGGAGGATGATTATGATGCTACAACAATGCCTTTGTAGATGGAAAATTAAGGGGATCTTGCCTTGGTAACGGGTTTCCTTGGGACTAATGCACATATGGTACATTCACAAGKGCAAATTGTAAACTCACAGGCCAAAATATACCCTAACACGTCATATTGGTGCAATCAAAMTATGATAGAAAATACGCCAATTACAAAACCTTTAGCATTACCAAGAGGACTGTTTTTAATATGTGGTGATCGAGCATGGCCTGGTATACCATCACAACCGAGGGGTGGGCTGTGTTCAATTGGACGTTTAGGAATGTTGACCCCAAATGTAACAATGGTGTTAAATAAAAACAAAGGTCAAAAAGAATCTCTTAAAAGTTCAAGAGCTCATGTGAATCAAATGTTGATTTTTGGTCCCCAGGAGAAATAATTGTAGCATCCCTCTTTGCATCTGGAGTTGTAGCGATAGCAGCACATAACAAATTAGCAAAATTAGGATGCTTCTTATCCAGGCAGACTAATGCTACTTCTCTTGCTCTGGCTGGATTGCTGTCTGATGTTGACAGCATTTGCAGAGCAGCTTTGCAGAATCGAGSTGCAATTGATTACATATTATTAGCCCATGGGCATAGATGCGAAGAATTCCAAACATTATGTTATGTGAACCCTAGTGATCATTTGATATCAATATAGGAACAAATTAATCAATTAAATGCCCTAGCAAAGGACTTAAAGATAAATGATGATACCTGCTGGGATGTGTTTGGGTTAATGCGTTTTGGCCCATGGGTAAAACACATGATCTACTTTGCACTGATATTTGGAGTTGGTATATTACTTTTAATATGTTGCATACCATGCTTACTCAAGTTGATAAATCGGTCCATTGTCGGAGCATATGAGAAATTGTGATATGATCCTGTGTTGGCAAGCTAGCAGGATCAAAATAATAGGTGGGAGATGTGGATGATAGCCAAAGGGTCATCATGGCTGTTAAGAAAGAACTATAGTAAACAAGAACAAGCTGCACAGCTGGAGCATCTTATTTGGAGGAAAAAGATCMTGAAGGAGATAGACTACCTGGTGCCAGAACAGAGACATGTTAGCGATAATTTATGTGCTTGTAGCAACACCTTGCGTATCTGTAGAGAGTATAAATTCAGAGAAAGAAAATAAAGGAGCTTTCTGCTTCTGTGTGCTTGCAGTACGTCTCYGACTCTCTCACAGAACTGCACAAGGTGAACATGCATGCATGCATTCCCAGGGCCATGACTTGCACAGGGCAAGCCAAGGTTGGGAGAAGACTCACAACTCAGAGGGCTCAGCTTTTTACTGAAAATAATCTATATGTGCCCTTAAAGAGAATCATGCTGCAAACTTTAATGTGTGTTGAACAGCCTGTTCTTCTGGGCAGGACATCGCCACACCAAGGGGTGACTCCAACTACGTTCTAGATCCRCTTCCTTGAGGCATTTGCAAAGTGCAAGTAAGAATGCATTCCAAGTTATAAAGACAGGAAGCCAATTTGCAATGGGTAAAGTGATGYCCAGAGAGGTTAAGTGACTTTAGCTAAAGAGCTGAAGAAGCTTTCAATTTTATATGGAGTGTTTAAAATCAAATTCACTAACTTGTTAAAGTAGCAGCACTTTATAGGATACAGTTATAACACTAGGTGGAATGTCAGAGGAGCCTATCTAAAAGCAGAATGTTGAAGGAAGATTGTGGGCTTGAACATGAAGGCTGTCTGAATAGTCAAGTTAGAGTTGACTGGTGACCCTGCTCATACAAAACATGCCTTCAGAGTGATGATAGTGGTCATAAGGAGAATATTAGTTAGTTTGTTAGCTTTTCTTTCAAGACAATTGTTATGCTCAAAAATAAGTAGTTCAGAAAGCAGAAAGGTCTTGTGATTGAATTGAATATTTCTCATATTTTTTGCTTTTCAAACCTTTCCTCAACATGTAGACTAAATCTTAAAATGAGGAACCCTAAGATGTTTGTAAGTTTTTTTTTTTTTAACTGTTTTAAAAAGCAGATGCTACTGCTCTCTTTAATTTTAATAATTTATTTTAATACTACAGCCATTCTCAAATATAAATATCTGCAAACTGTATCAGCTATATCAATAATACAGTAGAGATATTCAGGGTTGGCCTCAAGTCATTTACTTGACTAAATTTTGCCTTCAAATATTTACAGGCAACTCCGTTAGTTCTTCAGTTAGTTGTATATGTAGCACTGGCATGAACTGTCACTCCAAAAGTCTAATTAAAAAAACAGTACCTGTTGACCTCATCAGTTCCACAGGGAGAGGGGCTGTGAACATAAAAGGACTGCAAGCACACTTATGCCTACAAATGATCATGTCTCACATCACAGTCATAATTTGGGGCAAGAGATGTAAATAGGATCATTATTAGAAGAAGTTGCTATAGGTTTTCTGTATCGGGATTATAATTACTATTAGTCACTATTTCTTTTTTAAACTTTTTTATGACGTTCTTGAGTTATTTGTGAATCAAAATGAAAAGTAGAGACAATCTCAGGCCTCAATCTTGGGGCCGAGATTCCTGTATACAAGCGTCTAGTGCTATTCTAGTAATTTTAAGCTACTCTAGCTGCTGTTCAAGCAGGGCAGAGGTCTCCAGAAGGTTCCAGCCCCTTGTTGAAATCTTCAGAAATCTGAAGAACGTAATACGGCATTAGACACTATGTTTAATCAACTGAATCCCAACCTAATGACACATGTGGCATTAAATAACCATTTTTAATGTGGATTACAGTGACAGTTACATGGCTTTTATGCATGATGCAATTCTGCTCTGCACCATATAATACACAAGGGACACGCCTGCCCTTAACATGCTTCCATGTGGCTTGCCCCAAAGAAACAGGGTGCCCTGTCCAGGACTACAGGGCAGTGAGAGGCAGAGCTACCAAGAGAACCTAGTATAACAGTACAGCTGCCCTCACCAAACTACCTCTTCAAAACCTACTGTGAACACAAAAAGCAAGAAGGAAGGAGACAGAAGAATAGGATCTCAAACATTTGTCCTGGGTTTCAAGGACAATTAAAGCTGTGCTCTGCTCTTCTGAAAGTGTCATGCTAGAGTATTACTTCTAAGTTCATTTCATAATTGACACAAAAATTGTCAATGAAGACAGTCCAATTGC
This sequence comes from Eudromia elegans, assembly GCA_003342815.1. Classification (NCBI taxonomy): domain Eukaryota; kingdom Metazoa; phylum Chordata; class Aves; order Tinamiformes; family Tinamidae; genus Eudromia; species Eudromia elegans. The sequence goes on along the minus strand of PTEX01000005.1, from coordinate 7,386,760 downwards.
TGTGTTAAACAAATAAATAAAGGATTACCCAGAGTAAGAGTTGAAAACACAACTGGTAATAAATTGGAATAAACTAAGTTGGAAAGCAGCTTTTGTTTTCTGATTTCTTTTATAAAAGAACCTAGCATTTCTGGATTCTCCATTACTTTTTCACTTTCTCTAACAAGAGATACAAATAAAGAAATACTAAATGTGGAAGGAACCATATGTTCGAGTATGATCATATGTTCAAGTGCAACCAGTATGATAGGCTCTACTCAACAGTTCAGAACACATTCTGAGCACTAAGTATATTTATTTGATTGTGGTCCAAATAAACACTTCTTCAGTGGCCCTGGGCAAATCACTTAACCTCTTTGCCTCTGTTTCTCATCTCCAAGATGAGTGTAATGCTTACCTATCTACCTGGAAAAAGGTGTGACGAGGATTTATTGGTGTTTTTAAAGCTGTTTGCAGATGAGAAGCGAAGCATGCATGGTAAGCCAATAAAACACCACTCATTCCAAAGCTCTTTGTTCAGCATATGGACAAACCAGGTCAGCACAGCACTGAGTTTTTTATGCGAGAAAGACTGGCTTTTGAGAAAAGGTTCCATATTGAAGCAGGAAGACCGTGGGGCAAGAAAGGTCATCTGGACTAAGAATAGGGTTTTACAACTTGTCTAAGAACTGAATACCAGAAAGCAAAGTGCTATCTTTGTTCAATTCTACCAACATGACCCCAAGATTAAAAAGATGAAGCAATTGCCAGACAAATTAATACACAGAGAAAGCATGAAGACAATTTCACACTTTTTGGCTAAAATGCTCTGTAAAGCTTCATGTGCTATTTTGTACGTTCATCCACCCTATACGGCTTTGACAGTTGTCTTCCACCCCAAATTTCAACAGCAGAAGCAGTATACCTCTAGAAACCTCTTGTCACTTTTACGATAAAGCAACCTCTATGAAGTAAAGAAAGGCAGCAAATTAAGTTCACACATTTTCTTTGAAATAACATTTAGTTAAATGAATTATATTTTAATTATCATTCCTTACCTTTTCGTTCTCTAGGTCTAACATCTTCTGCGTCAGTGCAGCTTCTGTTCCCTCTATCTGTTTTAACCACTAGAGGAACACAGCAGTAGGAAAAGGATAAAAAAAATAAACTGAGCTGTTGAAAAATCTGCACTGAACATTTTGCAAGTTTGTTGCCATTATTCCCAGACATATGTCTCCCCCTTATTTTCTATTTACATTGAAATTATGGGTAAGCAAGCAGTAAAAATATAGGCAGAATAGAAGGCACTAGGAAGCACTGAAAATGAACAAGTGAAGGCTGTTTTTCTATACTAAAGGATTGCCCCCCTCCAAGAATATCAAGATACAAAGTAGACTTGAGTCAGGAATGCAAAAGTCAACCTGTTTCCATCCAGTACTTGTCCTGAACTGCAAAAGTATCATATAATTTCTTGGCAGAGGGGGAACAAGGGGGAAAAAATGCCTTTATTTTTGCAAAAATCTATGTGCCTTTCATGAGAAGCAGCTCACTTCCAGAATACTAGCAAAGTAGACCAAATAATAAAATGGGTAGAGAGGAAGTTCATGCAGATGCTCCCATGAATTCCTGACCATTATGGGGATGACCAGAGCAGTCAGAATGAGAAGAATGGTCATTACATTCCAAATGTAAAACCAAATTGTAAAAGCTAAGAGCATAGATTGAAGGTTCTTGATTAATTAATTGCTAACTGTGACCAGATATATATTATATTAATGTCTGAGACTGTCAGACTCTTGTCTGAGTTCTTTTATTTCTCTTCTTTTTGTTGGTCTACAATAAAGGCACGTGACTAGTTTACACAGAGTATAGTTCACACTACTGCTGCTTTTCCTAGGGATAGTCAACTCAACTGAATCTAAATCATTCGGATTTTTGCCACTTATTGATAAGTAATTATCACTCTCTATAATGCTTTAGCATTAGTAAGGCCTTCTAATACTAGATTGTGACTATTCTTTTGGTATTACACAACAACTTTTTTAAYTCAGGGTTTTGGCAAGTTCATCAGTGCTCAGACCCAAAGGAATTAATGACATAGACTCGTTTTTTCTCCAAAGATTTAGGAAGTAAATTGCCAAACATACAGAATGTGCCAAATGTGAAATCATCCTGGTTTTCCGCTACTTAAGGGACTGATGGATAAAAATAAAAATTTATTTTTATCTGCTTCAGAAGTTTAGCTTTGAATATTCAGTTGAAAGAAACGAAGAGGAACATCTTATTCCCCACAGAGTATGTTCTCATTAAAATCTTTTTTATCATCATTTTGAGAGTGATAGACTGAAGATATTCCTAATGAAAGCCTCACTGCTCATAAAGGATTCTTCAAGACAGCGAGCACTCTGAACCCTTGAAACCTATAGAAATGGGAAGCCTTCACAGTTAGCCTCAGCATTTTCAAATGAATAGTTATTTACAAAAATAAGATATCTATATTTCTGAAGGGACAAATAATATATAAATCCAAATGCTGATTCTGACCTTCCTGTGCCTGGAAGGCTTTCTGGAATCAACAGGATTGAAGAGAAAAATAGGTAATATATCCAAAATAAGTTTTTATTTTTAATGGGAATTTATTTTAAACAATTGCACCTAAAGATATCACAGTCCCTACAATGTCATGAGGATGAATACATGCTCCAATCCAAATGAACTTAACAGAAAAAAAAAAATGCCTTCCTAGCAAATTCATCTTAGAATTCATCTCATTTATCTTAGAAGACATAGTCAGTCTTTAGGCAAAAGAATTTACTGAATTCTACCTTTTCACAGAGAGAAAGTACAGTCCCAGCTTGGATTATTGCAACCTGTTCTTCGTTTCTCAAATTCTAAAATACAAAAAAGGTGCAGTTGCATTTTACCTTGGATTGGAAATCCATTCTTCAAACACGTGATAAATTTTAACAGTACTTTAAAAGCATCAAAGTAAATCAACTATAACGTTTAGCATTTTATAAACAAGACCAGAAAAGATCTTATGACTGAAAAGAGTAAAAGCTAAAACAAGTGTACTTAATCTCTACTCTAGTTTAGTACACCGCTCCCGCAATACCTTTGAAATGGGTTTTAAATGAGTGAGAACTG
>PTEX01000005.1:7320590-7383571 GCA_003342815.1 Eudromia elegans | reverse complement strand
AAAAAAAAAAAAAAAAAAAAACACCAAAAACCTCCCAAAAAACCAAAACACATTTCCCTGGACTATAGCCCTACAGCAAACCAATCTCTCTCTGGTACCTAGCCCAGAGCTGGGCTTAATCAATATAAAGCAAAACAACAGCAATTACTGTAGAAATCTCAACACATCTTGCCGCATGAAAAATAAACCTGAAGCCTAGAACTAATATAAAGCTACCTATAAATTGAATCCAGCACCATGAATGTCTGTGCCCCAACCACATGACCAAGAGTTTATGCTACATCTGGTGACTCTTAACAGTGAAGGAAAGAAAAGGAACTATTTATCCTGCCCTCCCTCCCAGGAAAGATGAGAGGCCCTCTCATCTCTGGCAGGGGCGTCCTTCACTGTAGCATGTGCTATTGTCACTTCCCAAGAAAAAAACTTAAGGAAAAACGTGCCTACTGCGGTGTCACTAAGCCAAGATCAAATTCTGTCTTCAGAAAATACTTCTTACTAACATCAACTTAGCTGAAAACTTTTCTATTATGTTTGTAAAGGCAGTATCTAACCATTGATATTGTTCAGGAAAATGGAGACATACAAAAATAACTTTGTGCATTCAATGGTATGGGAACAAAATCTGCTTAAAAATAACCACAAAGTTAGAGTGATATTTGAAATTTAAAAATTGTTACCCCATTATCTCCAAGAATATCTAGCTTCTTCATAAGTTCAGATATATTCACATCCTGCAAAAGATGTTCAACACACATTTTGTTTTTATTTTATAAAGAAGGTAAGATAGTTTTCATACACTACATTTTATGCATCCTTTATTCACTTGTGCATGCAAAAAGTCTTGAAATATATGTCAGTTTAACATTAGTTTTGCCTTGTAATTGCAAGAGTGCTCAGTACTTTGAGAGCCAAGACTAGATGACAGTGTTGGTTACAGCAAGCAACATGGATATCCAGGAATGAAGATAGTAGTGTTAGCATCTACCAACCTGCTGCTGTAGCAAATGAAAAACCTAAAAGGACAGGTTTCACAGTGTTGTAGAGTTTGATGGGACAAACACCATGACCTGAAGCACAAAATATTTGCTAAGAAGGTTCCTTTTATTTCTCCTTTCTGCTTTTACGCATAACAGTAGAGCTCCAAAYCAACCAGTGGCAGCAGGAAAGGAGCCCAGCGTGCTGACCTCCAAACTCTATCAGCTCACAACCTTGTGAGCAGAAAGATGGGCCCTCTTTCAGGCCCAGTTATACCCTCACTGACATCAAGAGAAACCCTCCTCTCACAAAAACAGAAAGGAGGAGTAAATCCCCAGGTTGTGCCTTTATTTTAAATTGAACAGTCTCAAGGCACCTTCCTAGGTGTAGGCCTCACAACACTATTCTCTATGTTAAAAAGTCATTAGAGTGGAGCGTGGAAATGTTTAGCCTAGGCTAGTAAGACACTCCCAAATTACTTCCAAGTGTGGTCTACAGGTTCATAGGGACCAGGGATTATGCTCAGTGACAGCYTGCATGCGGCCACGCCATTGTGGACAGTAAGAGATGTTAACAGTATGGGCAAAGACCTGAAAGACTTGTCCGTCCTTGAGTGCTAGTAAGCAGTCCAGGAACATTTACTGGCATAAGTTTTAAGGTCCCAAATGGCAAGGAGCTTAAAAAAGATATCTAAAAAACCCAGATTTGTTAAATGCTGACACCCACTGCTCTCCTTAGAAGAGYCAACATTTCACAAGGCTGCCCTGGGTCACTGTTTCATTACTCACGTTACATAACATGGAGGTTTGCATCTACACGTTGTCCAACAGTCCTCTCATGTTTCCAAAACCAAGGAACCATGATGACAAGGATCATAAAAAAGTAGGTGAGAATTAACAACTGCTCTGTACAAATTAGTCGCTTCTGGCTCCCAAACCAGGATAATGCATTGTGCTCAAGTCAGTCCGTTTGGGGAAATTGCCTTGCTCTCTTCCTCCTTCCTCTCCTCAAAAACCTGAGCAGTATTTCCAAATGCTGCATTATCTAATACAGACAGCATAATAGTAMTTTCAGAACCACGTGAGCAGAAATATGACCATGTTTGGATTGGTATTAAACACAAAAAAATATTGGTCCTAACCAGCAGTGACAACATAGAAAAGAAATCTCTTTTAACCAATTAGTTAACTAATGAAATATGGAATTCAGTTAGAAACACACAGTATTTAGCCTACTAAGCCAGAAATATTCATTTCAGTTAGTTTATTTACATGATGAATCTAAAGAAMATTTAAAAACTAAGATGTTGCATCATTATAATATTACATATGCTACCAACATTTATCCATTTTCAAAGGCTCTCAAAGGAGACAGAAGTCAGCCCTAGGCACAGCTAAATTTCAGAATACCCACATGAAGTGTTACTGTCCCTGCTTCCAGAGAAATAAGCTGAAAGGCAGATTCAAAACGTCTCCCTTTTGAATAACGAGGGAGGCTTAAGGAAGGGAGAGGGAGGAAAGCAGCTTCAGACCYGAGAAGCTCTATCTGCTGCAGCCAACGTGCAAACCAGAATAACAAGCAAGTTAAAAAGCAAATCTGGCATCCCTAGCAAACTCCATTTGAAAGGTAACACATTAATTGATGACCCTTAGTGTTGCTTTGGGAAATGATTTTTCCAATCACATCTGCAGGTGGGAATCGGTTCTAATTACTTATCTTTATTTTTTAGAATACTCTACACTATATGCCTATAAGTTCAGTGCATCTCCATTAGCAGTYGTATTGCGCTTATTAAGACCTTGAAATGAAAGCAGCTTTTTAGAAGGGAGCTTGTAAAGACAAATATAAGAAAACTACCAGCAAATGTTATAGAGCATAACACAAAGATATATTCCACTTTAGATAGTCATAGAAGTTATCCTGACYCAATACACAACCTCACTAAAAAAAACGAGCCTGAATTCACTCAGAGAGCAAAGCAGCGTGTGAAGCCATCCAAACCACCCGGAATGGGYGGGCAGTACCAAACTGGAAGGGGCAACCCCTGTATTTTTTTAACTCATAACAGAGGCAAAACAAGTGAGATGCTCATGTTTATACACATATGTGTATACAGAAAATACTTGTGCTTGATCTAAAACGATGGGTTGRTCTCCCCATGTCACTGGGGTTTGCATCAGGTCTCTAATGCCTCAGGGCTGTGGCAGAGGCAAAGGAAAGCACATTAAGCCAACAAACAGAACACTTAGGTGCTTTGCTAAAACATATAAAAATAAGGATCAAGCTGATAACGAGTGGCTGTCATATTTTTAAAGTTAGGTGAAAACTTTTAAACCAGCAAGGCAATGCTCACCTCAACAACCTCTGCCTTTTTGCAATGTTTTTACGTAAGTATATTAGACTAAACGCTACTTATCTCGAATACCCAGCCTTGACTGGCACTGGATGAACCCTGGACAGACTACCAGTAGCCTTAAGCAACCCCTTCCCTCATTACATATGTCTTTTCTCGGTGTGTTTATTTTTTAGCCTTTTTCCTACCTGCAGCAAAATGGTAAAAATGGCACTGGGTTCATTTGGCTATTGGGTCATTGCAAGAAAGCTCCTAACCTCCAAGGCTCCACATATACCTTTATTCCTTCCTGCTGGCAGAAGAGTTGCAGCGCGCTCCCGTGGCTTTCAGGAAAGGTGGTTATATGAAGGTTAAATGCCGGCGACCTTCGTTCTCTCTCCTGAGAAAAGATTTTGTTTGAAAACAATACAGGTGATTACATATAAACATCTATTTCCCTCTTTTACAGATCTCACACTTTCAGATCAAAAAAGCATGCTTAAGGACTTGGGGTTTTATTAGGCACAAAAGTGATTCCGGCTTCCACAGCTAAMTGTGCACAAGGAGCTTCTTCAGATTTAACTGACACTCCCAGGATGGAGTCCTGGGATCTTTGTGTTTTGGCCAAGCAATCAGCTGAAGCCCTARCCACTTCTTCACAACTTTTTATTGTGAGATAGAACCTTACTCAACTATTGCTTTCTTTCTTGCAACAAGCAACCACTTAGGCAAAAGAAATTTCATACTCCATCAAATCGTCTTTTGATCCACTATATGTGCTCTTCACAATAAAAAGATATTACTATCTTAYTAAAATTAAAGCTGTGAATTTATTCCCTGTTCATTCTACACTCAACATTTATATTAAAGCACACAAAATCCCCAGTCCTATTCATTGCACAGCACAGGATTTAGAAATATGTTTGAAAGACGGCATTACCCAACATGTACATTATTCTTTGTGTCAAAAGTAAAAAATATAAAGGTCTATTTATCTAAAAGGATAGTATTCCTAAAACCTAGCCAACCTCATTTTCAAGACTTTCTTAAAATATCAATATCAATCTATTATTTCTTTAGAAGGCAGGAATATTTTAAGGGAGCTTGCATAAATTAAATTTCAGTGTGCTCATCAAAATGACAGGATAGGAGGCAGGAGGCTCTGGAAATTAGGGCACTTGGGAAAACAGGTGAGAAAACGCAGATTTCTTCTCCATGAAGCAAGATGGCAAACAAGAGCCTTCCGGCAGCACAGGGAAAGAGCAAACAGCTTCAGTGCCCAAGTCCATCCACCTACTGYCTTGTCATCTAAAGCAGTAAATGAGGTGCTGGAATCAGTGTGGCAGCTGGGCCACTCACTTTTGCAGGTGCAGAGCAACCAGTGTTCATTAACTAGCCCACAACTGATCGGAAACTATAAAAATTAAAAATTAGTATTTTTTTTTTTCCTTCATAGTATCTCTTATAAATGGCATTGCCATGAACAGCCTAATTCTAAGAGAGATTTAAGTGAAGACCTAGCTAATATAATAAAAAGCAAGAAGCCTAATTCTCATCCAAATTCAGTTGTCATTTTAGATTAAAAAAATTCTATTAAACTTGCCTACATTTTCCTCTATTAAAGGAYACACAGATAATTGTTTTTTACTCCAACTTAATCTGCATCTGAAAAATACTAACTATTCTGAATATGAATGCTTGCATATTTATTAAAAACTTGCGCAATTTACTACAGCATTCAGCTACATTTATGTTTTTACAATTGCCTACCAAAGAAAAACAATCTTTTAGTGCAACCACATTAAAATAGTTCCATTGCTGTTCTGTAAAACAAATCCTTAAAAAAAAAACGAAACCCAAAAAATCATTGGGGGATGTTTTGAATTTTTTTTTTTTTTTTTTTAAAAAGAAAATTTATCGAGTTTCGCTTCCAAGAATACATATGACTTTGGAAGCAGATGCTAGGTTGACTGCTAAATTATTCAGTATTTTACTTTATGGTTTCTTAATAAAACATAAATAATATATATTAGAATTCTTCCTTAATTTCCTAAATGTCTACTGAAATTTTAATAACTCAACTTCATAACCTTGACTATAATGTGTTATGACATCAAAACATATGGTTGATAAAATAAATAAATAAAAAGAAATAGATTAGAAAATGTCAAAGACAATAAAGCAGAAGATCCACATAACAGGATGACACGACATCTTCACCCTTCCATAAGAGTGACACATGACAAGGTTTTCAGTGAAACGTGCTGGATGATGAAGATTATGGAGGGGCGATACTGAGAGATCTTGTGGAGGGTTTGTGCTAAGTGGTGTTAAGAGTGCTGCTAATATCAGGCAGATCAAGAAGGCAACACTGCGACACGCACAAGTATTTTAGTGTTGCTGGATTCTACGCAGGCCCCATCTAGGGAGAGGACCTTTGCTTTCTACTGCACTCGTTATGGCACGTGTTCGTATTCTTACAAAGAAATTCATTCACTTACTTACTCAAAGAGCAGAATTTAATAAAATAAACTTGTCATGGGCAACACATTTCTTTCACTTGCCCACGATATATTTGTGCCTCTCCAGTTTAACTCTGAAGTTCTCAGAGGGATGTTTTTCCTTTGTTGCAGGCCATGTTATTGTCAATCCATTACCATTTTATACCATCGGAAAATGGATTTCAGGTAAGAATAGCAGAAACTGCTATTAAAACRTGTATTTTCTGGATCACTTCATATTAATGCTGTCAATTTCAAATCGGTGTAATTAAAAACAATTATACATTGATGTGATGGATGTGTCAGACCTCTAGATTTCACTGCATGCAAGACGTGAGAAGAAGTGTTAATTGAAACAATGCCAACCAAGGCTGTATTATACATACCAAGAGTGATTTTACATGCAGGGAAGGAGAAGTTATGGAAATGAAACAAATAAAAAAGGCAAAATATTGCAAAACAAAGTATTTTATTAGATGAAAAACAAAGTACTTGCAATATATATTAGCTATATTACATCTTCATAAACATTAGTGAGCACTCTCTCCAAACTATATTAAGGCAGTGGTATCAATTTCATTATCCCAAAATACAACATTTAAAAAATAGACACCTAAGAGATTTCCCTTAAACATGGGTGAAGCATCAGTAAACGTTACAGGAATTTCAGCTTGGGTTCAAACATAATTTCTGCTCCATTTGAGAGTTTGCAACAGAGAGAATCTCTTACTTCAAGCTCTAGCACTCTGAATTCTAACAGCTCATTCTGGTCTTTCGCATCCTGCATCTCGTTCTTCAGCTGATTCTCTTCTTGTTCCATTTTGTAAATCTGTAGGACAAATGCAATGTCACAACACCCAGTAAGCAATGGAAAATATGTTCTATTGAGTTAAGGGTCAGGGCTTTAAGCAAAAGTGCTATTTTGCTCAGTGCAAAATGAACAATRCAAAAAGTCATGTTTCTTTCCTAAGGTCTGCTGCATTCTTGCAAATGATGCCAGTTCCCTATCCCTGCATTCCAAGTCCCTGCATTTGCTTTTTGCGGTAAGTAAAGTAACAATGATCTGTCTGCAATTCCACTTCYTATTTTTTCAGATTTGCATTTTGGGACCTTTAGAATGACAACACAGAAGTACAAAAGCAGCTCTTCATTATGCCAGATTTCTTCTACTGGTGAGGKTAACCACGGGTCTTTATTTATATGACAATAAAGAGATGTGTAGCACCTGGTATGCTGTACTATAGTGCTTATATAGTGCTTATAAAACCTGTGCACATGTCTAATACAGTAAAGCTGTAGATAGTTTTAAATCATGGAATGTTCTTTGGTTCTTTTATTTCTACTGTATTAATACTGAATTACTAATTAATACCAACTAGTTATTATATTATTAATAATTACTACTAATAATAAACATAGCTCTATGACATCCTGAGTACTTGCAAATTGTCCCACCAGCATCAGTGAAAAATAATGATACTTAGCTCTCTGAAATCACCAAATAGCTCAGTCAATAAACTACTTAACAGTCTTTAAAAATCAATCAGTAATACTTAATGTGATATAAAATTTTTGTAAAAACGGAAGGGTGAAGTGAACAGACAATCTGATTAACGGTAAAGGTCCTCACAATATTTAGCTTTGTGTAATGGGTAAAAATACAAAGTTTTTGCAATCAAGTATTTTAAATTGCATTTTGGCAGAAAGCACAGCCAACTTGGGTCCCACAGTGGGCTATATATTATGCAATTCCATGGTAAAGAGCAGCTCCCACTGCCCAATAGTACAGAGGCAAATACTTAATCAGAGACTATCAGAACTTCTGGTTTTGGATAGAAATTGGTATTGGTGGTCCAGTACTTAGCACATCCACCTCTTCTTGCCATTCCTTTTATCATAAAGGGCCACAATTGTGAAAACATTTCCCAAACTCTGAATACATACCTTCTCTAGCAGCTCCTGATTTGTTCTGATCAGCAGCTGTTTTTCTTCTACCCATTTTGAATCCTATCAGAGGAGAGGATTGAAAAAAATTCAGTTTGATATATTTTGTCAAAGAAGAAACAACAACAATTAGAAGATTTCAGACATCACTGCACATTCAAGTATTAAAAGTGGCACATATCAAAGTCATCATAAATATTTCAATGACAAACAGTATTTGAAATGAAGGAGAAAATAAAAGTTGTTTCTTTCCCTAGGATAATGCCTCATATTCCTAATTCTGTACACTACAGTATTTACTTAATAATGTTCATCCAAGATATTTTTTTCTTTTTTTTATAACGTTTATTTATTCAACTTAGCTTAATAACTATGCCAAACTAATTTTTTTTTCAGCGCAGAGTTCCCTGCTTTTGTTATAAGATCATCACATCTTGACTTACTTAATTTTCTGTGAGGTAAGAAACAATTACCAAAAGGGAGTGAAAACAGACTTCAGTGATACGTAGTTTATTGCCCTCTGCTCAAAGGACAAATCAGGCTGATCCACACATTTGGTGACATGGAATTCAAGACCATGGAAGAAGGAAAGGGATTTTGAATTCCAACTGAAACTGGATTTTATTCAATTCCAATTGAAAATTCTGTATTTTCATTTGATCACTTCCTGCAAAGTTGATCTTTGCTTTTAGGTCTTTCCACGGTTTCAGAAGCCCTCTAATGTCTCTGAAGTATTTCTCTAAAGATCAAATTTACAAAAACTTACTGCCAGCTGTAGCTGGACAATCAGATTTAAAGGACGGTATTACCAAAAGCCACTCTCTTGTCTGTAGAGAAATTTATCTTGCTTTAATAAGTTTATTAAGACAGTACCAACCACTTACATGAGAGATAACTAGACCAAATGATTTTCTAATTTATCTAGAAAAAAAAAAATTGAAATCCAAATGTTTTTAGAAGAGTATTTTGCTTTCTTTTTCAGCAAAGGATGTCAGCATACTGATATCCTACCAGAAATTAATGAAATTTGGATATCAAAAATCGCTTAGTTGGCTTTCAAATCTCAAACAAAAATAAAAAATCTCAAACACTTAATATTTACTCTAYTGAGCATTTTTTGAGGAGTTCAAAGTTGGGATTTTGACTGGCTGTCCACTGTGGTTATCCTGTGCTACTGTTCTTTCACCTCTTGTCACTCACATAAAAGAGGAGGGAAGTGAATTTCAGCTTCTATCTATAGCAAACAAGTTCTTCAGGCTTATGAGTATAATTAAAGTATTAAAAATAATGTACTGAGTACTTAAAAAGACATTACCTTTGTCAAGAGTTTTTGAAATAAACCACAGAAATGACGACAATAAAATACAACGTCTAGCTTAACAAAATTAGCCTTTTGCTAGAAGCAGAGTATGGACAGCTGCAGTCAAAGACAGGATGGATATCACAATGCCTGCACATAAGAGACATGTCCAATTGTTACAGTAGAACCACAGGGTTCAACTGCTGCAGTTCACACCTCTTGAAAAGGTTGACTTCATTTGCCCAATTGGAAGTCTTTCATACCTTTCTGGACAAATTTGGCTCAAAGTCGACTTTCTGAGAAATTCTTCAATTCAGTGTAATTATATTTACACATATACCAGTTCATAGATTTTTTGGAAAGCTCAGCACTATCTTTCTGGAAGATTTATACCTCAATATTCAGAAATTTTGCATTGATTACTGATAATTTATAACAATTTCTTGACATAATGTTCATCATGTAGTAACTATAAAATGCCTTGAAAATTTTGATTCTTAATCTTATTCTCCATTTAGAGGAATACTGACAGAGCTGATGTATTAATGAGAGCTACTGACATTTATTTTAAAATTGAACATTAATTTTAGGAGCCAAACTTTAAATCTTCTTTTAATAGTGTCAGTCTTCTGCTATGAGTTTGACTTCAGGAAACTATGACGGTCTTTTTTTTGCTTCTGTTGCCCTGCTGTAAAATGTGAATAAAAAATGCTGCAATAACGCATTAAAACAGTTTGGCTCATTGTTTCCTTTTTTAAATTATTTCAGGGACTGTCTCCCTGAATGAACATTGCACAAGCATGATTACATCATCACCATCATCACCACCACCACTGAAATGGCAGAGAATAAAAAACAATTAAAAAAATCACATAGTCCACAAAGAAGTTAGTTTATCATCACAACCATTTATTTTGTTGAAAGTAAGCACTAACAGGATAGGAGAAGTGGGGGCTAGAGCTACCAGGCATAGACACCTTTATCATTTTCATGGAAGACTAAGGTTCAGTGCACAAACTAGCTCATTAGAAACAATTATATTGTTCCCTGCCACATCTCTGTTTACCTGCTTAAGATTACTAAGAGACACAAATTTGTAAATGTGACTAAGAATCTCATAAAGTAATAACTAATTAAAATTTAATTTTCAAAGATATATTTGACATACCATTCTGGAAACTAAAGTCTCAACAAGCTCTTACATGTGTATACATAGTCACTTATTTACCTAYGTGGTATTCATACTTTATATGCTTTCAGTCAATTATTTTGCTAATATTTTCAGCTACACAGCAACTGCCTACATCAATATATATTCTCAAAAAAAAATATTACTAAAGGTGGATATCTGTGTTATTTACAAATAATTTACTAAGCAAATTGAAATCTGTGTGGCAGCTGGCATAAAAAAAAAATCCTCAATTTGAATGATGTCCAGACGACTTTGCACCCATTCAGAATCCTACAGCAAGTTTATCATACAAAGAATAAACCATAAAAATATAATATCATTGACCTGGTATTACTCCTATAATGGAATTTTTTTGATGTTTCAGGATCGTTAGTCTTTCTAATTTATATCTATGGACAGATATATCTTATTTTCATATACTAGCTGCAGCGTTTGAATTATGTCAAACACTAACGAATATATAAAACAGCTCCTCAGTTTTCTGAGCATGTCCTTGCAACTATGCAACTGAACATCTTTTAAATGCACTCTCAGCAGTCTTCCTGAAGAGCCTAGATGTTATTAAATATGTATGAGTGGCCGCAATTTTGTTAAGCATTTACCAGATATACTGATGCATAAGGCCAGATTTTACTCTGTGTGACAGCATGGAAATTTGAAAGCAGCCGAGTCCTCAGAGAATTTGAGCTCCAGAGGGTAACGCTGCACGTGGTCTCCAGTAACCAGGCACATTCAGCAGMTCATTTCTCTGGCTGAAAGGGGGTATGGGAGCTCCCCGCCTCTCCCTCCAGTTTTTCTAGGCTTGGTACCAAAAACATTCTCCAGGGGAAACGTAGACTATTCATCTTGTTGAAATTTATAGYAAAGACAAACAAAATAGGAGAAATGTCTGGAATTAATTACAATGAGAGCAATATTTAGAAAACACATATGTGTGATTATCATATTATACTCTTGTGTATTATGTGTTAGAAAATTAATCTTTAATGGCTTTCTTTTTTCCTAGGTTACCTAATATATTCCTTTATTTGAGTCATCCATGGCTAGAGTAGTAACTAAGCTCCATCAGTCACACTAACACACCAGCAAGCAATGAAGATGGCAAGGGCACCACTGCATGCAAGAGAGAAAATGATGTGGCAGAGGACATTAAGAGAGCCTGTTACCTGCCCTTTCTCTATTAGAGCTTTCTCCAGGTCCTCAATTTTTGCCTGGCACCTGAGGAGATCAGCTTGTAGTTGTTCACGAGTCTGGAAAAAAAAAATAAATAAAATGTGTGCATATAAGCATGCACATCTAGACAGACAAATACAACAAACACTTTCCACCCACTATTGGGCCATCCAGTCCCTTTTTTATGCTTTTTATTAAACTGCTATTGTATTCAAGTCTTAGAATATTTAAACTCATCAGTTTAGCAGCRTTTTCCTTCCTAGACTAAAATGTTATCACCAGCACACAGTCCATTTGAGAGCCCTCCCAGTGGGCAAAAGAAAAGGTCAGGAAAGCTAAGGAGGCTGAGGAAGCTATTTGTAATCTTTTGTAACTCAGGATAATTGGGGACAAAAGGGCAAGATAGACTTACTTTAAATGTAAGAATTCAGTGCTTACTGTATGGTTTTTAGAAAGGCCTTTGTGTAAATAATAGATATTGATCCAAAATAATTAATTTATCCCATAAACAGCACATGTCACTCAGTTTCCCCTCATTTTATTTGATTCCTAAACTATCAAGTATGTATCGCCTCCTGGGATGATGGGAGGCTAAAAGGGACTGGATCACACACGGTACTGAGCTGAGGAGGACCCAAAGGAAGTCCCTGGTGACCCTCAAATGCTGAGGCTGCCTGAGCTACAGCATTTCTTCCCCCTACTTCAGGCACTCCCTCATCCAGACAGTTCAGAAATTCCTACGGACAGTTCCTTCTGCATCTTTAGCTTTTGTGCTCCTCTTTGGCTTTTTTGTACTCAGAAAACTCATCCAAAAGTAGTAGCAGATGTTAATTCCACCAGACCGTTTGACCCTACAAAAATAACACCACAGAAATCTACCTACTGGAAACCTTTGTCAAATGATGGATTTGTATGAACGTAAACACACACACAAAGACAGAACTGCTATTAAAAAGAAAAAGCAACTACTCCAGTATCTACTAAAAAAACTCCTGCAATTGCCTGCAAGATTAAAAAGAAAAATGATATTACCAAAATATTCATAATAGTGCCTCTCCTCTCACAAGCATAAAGGAAACAGAGATTTATATAGCCGAAAAATACCCGAGTGCCTGCAAAATCTTACTTTAATAGTAAATGTAGTAAACGAAGTTATTGTCTCCTCACTTAAAAAAACACATCATTTGATAACTAAACCACTTCAAGCAACATTAAAGAAACAAAGTGTGAAACACTTCAAAACAGAGTTTCCTAAATGCTGTGTCTAGGAATTACATTACCCCAGATACTGTCAGCTGCTCTTCTTTCTTGCATAACTTTCCTCTGAAAGTCTTTGCTTATAAAGACGCAGACACTCTGCCCTCATAAACAAGTCCTTTCCAGAAACTGATTCTTAAAGACTGCCAGAGGAAATGATGAYGGTGAAATAATAGTGAAATGGGCAATGTGTGCTCAATAACCATCAGCATCCCAGCAGCAACCCAGCAATACACAATTTTAAATACTTTGTTAATCATTCTAAGCCAGTAGCATCTCTTAAGCATGTTTACCTGGGATTTTAAAAGCAAATTATGATTTGAAACACAAGAAAGTCCACTTGAACATAAGAACATGCTTCTTTACTGTTAGGCTGGTTGAATTTGGAAGCAGGTTGCTCTCAGAGGTTGTGAAGTTTCCATCCCTGGAGACACTCAAAAAATGACTGGACGTGGCCCTGGGCAGCTCCTATAGGTGACCTTGCTTGAGCAGAGAGCTTGGACTAAATGACGTCCAGAGGTCKCTTCCAACTCCAACTACCTTGTGATTTCAAACACTCTACATAACTTTTGAAGAGAAATTCCTCCCACATCAGATATGGATCAGATTTCTAATACATTCTGTTAACCAAAGTACCTTTTACAACCCATTTCCTGGTTCATTTTAAATCCATCATGCTACTATCCAAACTGCAAGTTTGCTAGGGTGTTTTTCTCTGTAAGAGTTTCTTATTTCTGAAATCACATTGTGCATGGCAGAATGAAGTGTATCATCTTTGCTCTGATCACACCAGCTGTATACAAGTTGCCGCCTTACTGATAACATTCTCTAATCCTGAGGAGAAACACTGTAATGAGATTAATGTTTTGCATTTGACTGACCTTCCAAGTCATTTCCTGATTAGTTTTTCCAGCTTTTTCAACTATTTCAGGACTAAAAATCATTTTCAATCAAAAATTACCCTTGCTTCTCTCTCCGCATCCAGGGTTCCACCAACTTGCTCTTGAAGCAACGCATAGGCTCTTTGCAAAGCTTGATACTCTCTTGTTAGCTGGCAAAACCTTAGTTCAGCTTCTTCTTTAGGTGTGCTCTTAATGAAGAAGGGGGAAAAAAAAGTGGGTTTGTGTGTACAAAGAAAACTATACACTTAATGTGTGTTTATGAGCAGATATGGTACACACATAACATGCAAAAAACCTACCGAGTTGCAAAGTCCAATACAGGTTTAAAAATGACAACACACAAATAGAAGCAGAAAGATGATTCCAAGATGAGACAGAAATGCAGAGATTAATAACTACAGCTATAATTTCAAGACAGTATAAGTTAATATACAAGGGCAGCAATAGATAGGAAGGTCAAAAAACTGTTAAGGGAAAGGTGAGAGCGAAGCGCTCTGTGCACCGCTTCCCTCAGCAGCTCCAGTGCTACAGCTCAGAAGGGGTCCCACTCGCCACGCAGGGCACGACCTCTTTACTCCGTGTTCACTGTGCCAAGATAAAATGATCCTACCAGCACCAGGCACACAAAGACAGAGGTTACTTTTCAAAAGCCATAAGATGTCCTTTTTTTTTTTTTTCTTTTTTTCTCCCTCTCTCTTTTTCTTTTAATTCTGAAGTTATTTTGGTATCTTAGCTTGCTCCTGATTTTTGAATAACTGCCATCCGCAATTTCAAGGTCTTTCTTACAATCCTGAGGGCAAGAAATTTCCTTCCTTTGATTAATTTTTGCTCTAGGAACTCAAACTCCAAGGAAAAAGAGATTATAATATTGTCAGATATTAAATTTAACAAAAGAGGAAACCTTTATAAACAAGATAATTAGAAAAGTTTTCAAAATATATTTTTGGTCAAAAAAGGGATGAAAAGTTCCAACTGAAGTGTTAAGGTAGAAGTCATTGAACAAAAGAGAAAGGTGAGAAAATGGTCTAATTCATGCTTGTCCGCAGCACTGCAAGTAGGCCAGCTGCACTGTGTAATGCACAGCCCAGACAAAACGTGTCACTGGGTATTTACTACCTATGATCATTTAAGCCTTAATGATTTGCAAAGCCTTTCTCGATATCGTTAAGCATAGCAGGAAAATCCTGACTGCGGCAAAACAGTCCAATAAATTATAAGGTTGTAAGACAAACTATTGTGAAATAACTATTTATTCTTGGCAAAACAACCTGCCTATTTATTTCTTCCTTTTGACTACCTAAAAAGAGCCTGGAGAAAAACAATTTTATTTCTCAGTCCGATATCCTGCCAAATCTGTCAGGCAGAATGCCTGTTCATTAATTCTGCTGCCATGAGTGTGTATTTGTTCTTAGGCTTGAAACAAAACCAAGCACCTCTGACAAATCTTTTGAGTTTCTTTGGCAGAATAACTGAAAAAACCACATGCTCCATTTAGATTCCATGTGGGTTTTTGTGGAAGATAAGAGCTACTACTTACATCCTCCAAATCTTCTTCTGGTGTTGCTGGTGTCCTGTCTGTTTTATCTGTATTATATGAGGTTACAGACGATGTTTCTGAATCAATGGATTCTTCATCAAATCCAAAAAATGTCTCCACAACATGCCTCTGAAAAAGTCAGTTTTTCTTAGTTACTAACAAAACAGAAAACCTCAGCAACCTGGTTAACATCAATCAGGGCCTCTCTGGCCATTGCTTTAGTTTTATTTCTACAATACCAGAGTTCGTAACCACAAGGATATAGGAGCTCTATCTGAGACAGTTTCCTAACTCCCATTATCTCACTGTGTTCACTCACATAAGAGCTGTGAGATTTGCTCATTATCCCACAACGAGGGAGCTTGGCAAGACAGCTCTGCGCAGAATGGAGGAAAAAGAAGGTTTCTTTATACAGCCTTGTTCTCTGAACCTCAGTGAATTAGCTACGTGTTCAAAAATGCTTGCTTGCAATTTTGGGATCATGCAATTCTTTCCCCTGACATTCACATTCTACACCACTCTGTCCTGCACACCGAGTACTGGCTGTATCCAGCAGCAAAATGCCAAGAATATGGGGATTTGAAACTAGGGCTAAGCAAACTGTTACCCTCAAGCTGTAAGAAAAGCTACGAGACTGACAAACCTGCAATCCCTTTTGCCAGGTCATCCCACCAGGAAGTATTAGCAGCAGCTTAGAGAGCTACGAAATGCTTGATCCTGCTTATTCCTCTCATTTCAAGGCTATCTGGCCTCTCAAGGACAACCACCATGTTTGAGCAAAACTCAACCACGGCCTGCAGTAAAATATTGGCTTGGGTACTAATAAAGTGAATAGGAGTCAATACACTGTTTCAGGGAGGGAAACACAACATTACAGCAGTATTCTTGATTTTATATAAATGTATAGAGATTTTGAAAGATCTTTCATAATGCTGCCGTTTTGACAAAAGATATTGGCTATATTTAAACATTTCACCAGCAACAAAACCTAAGGAAAATTAACGTGCCTATGTTAATACATAAACACATGCAATTATTAGATGGGAGTGAATTATGTTAGAAAATCAGTATTTCCCATAATACTGAAAAATTCAAAAGCTTCAAGGAATGTGAAAAGTAAAAAAAACATTCAATACTATACAGACTAGCTACAATATCTGGGGTTGAAAGTGAACAATTTGTGTATTCATGACCTCTCTCTCTCTATGCAGACAGAAAGCTCCATATTTGTTTTGTGGAGCATATGCTCTTCACAGCAATAGGGAAATGGTATTTACTCATTGTATACTAAGCACACAATGTATGAATTCCTTCATGAAATAATTACAAAATAAATGTTTTTATTGTTGATCATCTAGTATTCAAAACAATTACTCACAATTCAAAACAAGTGACTCTTTGCAAAAATCTCAACAAATTGACCGATAAGGCAATAACAGCAGAGGAAAAAATGTAGACATCTTACTAGGAAGATTTCACATTTTGCTCAAAATCTGAATCAAAATGACTTTTGAAAAGGCCATATGTACAATATTTACTAGTGATTGGAATTTGGTAACTGTTCCCACTCAAGCTTTTCTTAAAATATGGAAACACTTTATATATACAAAGAAATATAACAGAATACTTGTTAATTTTATCATTACTTTTAAATGATGACAAAACCCAGTAATGTCAGCTGCTGAAAAAAACCACTGATTTAAATTATAACTTGCACTGATTACTGCCATATACTCAAAAGCAAATATTTTTTCAAAAATAAAACAGTGAAAACTTACATAAATGCTTTTACATAGTTTCAAAGTAAAAACACGCATTAAGATTTTGCAACTAAGATATTAAGACTTCTAGTGAAGTCCTAAAAATAGAGCGAGAAAGTTAGAAATAAATAGTGATACATAGATGAGATAGGTAGATAAATACTCATATTTTTAATGGTTTAAATCAGATTTATCTTCTTTTCAAATAATTAATCAAACTTGATGAAACTAAACCAATAGGTTCAGTGAATTCCAACAGGGAATTCAAGAGAATTTGCAACTATACTAATCTGCAACTTCTTACCTTCGTGCTTATATGTCATTTCTTGGCACCCAGAAAAATACAGGCACACCAATACACAGAGACAGATGAAAAAAGAAAAACATAAACCAAGAAATATGAACTCCATCACACCAGTGTGCAGACTTGCCACTAGCACAAATACAGCTTGTTTATTAAATTTCACATAAAAAAATAAATCTGCAGTCCTGCAATTTCCAAACAAACTGTGCAGTTAGTTAATTCCATTCTATGGATGCAAGAAAAAAATATTCTTTGACCTTCTCACTATCAAAATTCATACGAAGCTGAGCACGCATGTTGTGAGGAGCAGAACATGCATCCCTCATCCAGCAAACCCAGCACCACGTTAACAGAGAAATAAATCCTCTACTGGCTGAGGCAGCTCAAAAAAAACCCAGCAGCACTTGAATGTACACAGTGAGTCCATCCCTGCCCCAAACACCTCCCCAGCCATAGCTATGGGGCTCCATCCCTCAGAGGGAGCTCCACTGGTTGCCAGCACCCTTCTAAGGACCCACACGTCCCTTGGTATTTAAGGGTGCTCTGTTAAACACTACACTAGCAACAGTAACCTGGCACACTTGCATTGCTATGGAAATAACAGAGATACCTAATTACAAACACTAATTAAATCCTCAGTAATTTCAAAAGCCTTTCAGTTGAACTAACGTCGTGTTGACACAGCAGGAGCATGCTGTCATTTCTGCTCTAGCTAACAGGAACCTCTGTCAGGAAAATATTGACAGAAAAACATGAAGAATGAGCAAACACAGTGCACCAAGAATTAAGGAAGCAGGAAAGTAAACATACCTGCTCAGGAGAAGCTACAACAGCACATGAATGCAATAGCAACTGCAGTAATCAAAGGTTGTACAGGTGCAAGACTATTTATTACCATAATATAGGAATCTTTTAACACCCTCAAGTCTGGGCTTATCTGACCATCATTCATGAAACTTAATGAGGACTAAGTTTCAATTATTTCCTTCTTTCTTTTGTTAAGGAAAGTAGAACACATTTGGGAATATGTACAACTCCAGAAATCAAAGTCTGACAATTCATTAGATTCGTGATAATTTTACATTTAGCACCTCTTAGAAAAGCAAATCAAAAAATCAGTATTTTCTCCTTCTGAGAGGGCGGTTAAGACAAATATACCCATATCTACTATTATACATAGCTTAACACCTATATAATGTAAAAGCCTTGCACAAACCATAAACATTTCACTGTTTATTCCATGCCTACTGCAGCTCATTTTAGCTTGCCCTTTATAAGCCCCACAGGAGCCAAAACAAAACTATCAAGGYCTATTTATATATCCACTTCCAGAGAGGAAGACTCATCATGATGCTGCTAACTTCCCTCCAGAGCGAGATGTCCATATCTCACTTATGTCATGTAGAAATCAATATTTCATCAAATGCATCTTATAACTTTCATCTGAATTTTCCAGAGAGGAAAGCAGAGAGGATGATGATGGAGTACTTACTTCTGAAGATATTGATTAAATTTTAAAAAATGGTAAGTTTACATGGCTTCCTTGAATGACTTTTAGGTTTTCTAGATTTAGATATAACTAGCATATCTGAAACACCTTTGATTGCCTGTTCACAAAATGTAGGAGTTGCAAATAAATAAATAAATGTCAACTGACCCGAGACCACTGTTTGGAAGTCCTGTTAAACTAACTTTTAAACAGTAGCTAGATACAGCTGTGACAAAGCACATAGGTATGAATGCAACTGCCTAAATGAAAGTTTCCTTGAAAGTGAACATTGAGCTTTTATATGACACATTGTGTCTTTTCAATGTAGTTGCCATGAGAATTTTGCATTTTGTTTTTATTAAAAAAAAATCCAATTCACTCTAAACTTGCTGTCTCTTTAAAAGGACTATATAGTCCTACTTTTCCATTGAGGAGAAAAGAAAAAATCAAATTTCCTATGGCCAATTGCCACTGAGGGTCTAAGGGTCACTGGATGCCATAAGCAGCAGGAGTTAGGTCTGTTACTTACTATCTGTTTCTTTTTGACATACATCTACCCACCATAAGAAGGAAATCCTGAATACTTCCATGACTCATAGGCACAATTCCTGCACTAATCTTTGCAGAAGTCCCCAACTGCAGCACTCTTATCACATGGAAAATGGACTGTCACAGGCATTTTCTAAAGCCCTCATGTTGTCGAGTTCTTCTTTTGGTCAACAAGGAATGGAGGAAGAAAATATCAGGAAAGCAGCATTTCTCTCAAGAGAAACTAGGCAAAGGAGAAAAGAAGGGAATCTGAGCCAGCTGAAGGCCTATTAATACTGAAAATTTAAGGCAGAAATGAGTAAACTTGGATTTTTTTTTAACTTACAAAAGTTAGCATCACTAGTTATAATCTCCCATGAAAAAGAAGATTGGATTTTTTCATCAAAATCTTCCTAATCCTAAAAAAAGAGATCGTACACAACTTAAAATAGGATGAGAGCTTGTACTTAAAAACAACTTCTATAAAAATTATGGCATAGGATCAGATACATATACATACACACATATATTTTTATTAGTCCTGCCTTTAATTCTGCCCATGATACAGAAGCTTCCCCATATACTATAGCAGAGAATGGTTCATATTTACTATAAATAGAATTGACCTCCAACAGTCTTCCATTATGCAAAAGAAAACTTTTAATTCTTATTTCTTCACACTACAGAGACATATACCACAGAAACCAGCTGAAGACTTTATCACTGAATAAGAGGACCAAAAAGCACAAATATTTCAGGATATAAATATTATGAAACACAAAGTAATAAGAAAGCACCACCTGGAGGTCACCAGGAGTATAGGAGGCAGGGCACACAAGCAAGTGTTATTTCCATTTAGGACAGAATGCAGTTTGAGCTACCATATACTTGATAATCTTCTTTCCACTCTTAAACAAAGCTATTCCTTTTCTGACTTTTAAATTCCTCTCATACTTTAAGTACTTTAAAGGACTTGTTATTTATTTATTTTTCCCTCTCCTTCTCAAGGCCATTTGGTCCTTTGAAATGTTAGCTGTTTCAAGACATTATATCCCCTAGGCCTCAAACTGCTTGAATACTTAAGGCACAATGAATAAAAATATCATTAAGCTTAAAAATAACAATAATAGGCCTTTTGTGTGTTGCACCACATTGTAGGTCCTAAATGCTAATAAAATCTCAGTAGACATAGGAGAAGGCTGATAAGAGTTTTACCATGAATGTATATAGACCTCTAATTTCACGCAATATTTGAAAATGCCCTTTTCACAGCAATCCAAATGCACAAGAACCAAAGACTCACCCACCTTTGGAGGCTTGAGGCTTTTCCTCCTCTGCTTTTTAGACCGTATCAACCTTTCCCGTTCCTAGAAGGGGAGAGAATATTTTGGTTTGGGTTTCTTTTAAAATATATATTTACATACGCACAGCACAAAGGAATCTCACTGAAGTTTGCCTGAGGTAAAACCAACCAATAGAGCAACTTTATCCATTGAAACAGCAGCATGCTGCCATACCAGCCAGGTACACTGCATTGTATCGCTATAGCAAACACCCATTCAGACATGTACTTTACCAGCTTGTTGGATGGTGGCAAGGGAAGGGGGAAGGCTCTGCCAAGTATTGGGCATGGATTCCTGCCAGTTCACAAGAAGCTCCCAATGGAAACAGAGCTCATGTTCTCCCGTCAGCAGTCACCCTGTCTGAAGCAGGAGGCAGGCAGCCAAAACCCTGCCCAGCCAGTCACTGTACAACTTGATCGTGCACATGCACTCAACGCGTTACACGCTATCTAGCCCTCCCTATTGGGTCATTCTCAAATCTAAAGTCACTTTCACACTGAAGGAACTTGGGCCTTGGAACAATTGCATAAGTCGCTAAGGCAGTTTCTCCTTTATCCTATGTCTCCTGCATCCTAAGCAAGTGTCCAAATAATCAGGGAAAACAGCCAGTCTTCTCACTTGCTTCATCTGATGCAGAATGAACTACACTTTCAGAAACTCCCATCCTTCCTTTTTCTAACCATTCTTGTAAGAAGGTTTCTTAATTTATTGCCTACTTCAACAAAACATTAAGCTACTGGGACAATGTTAATGCTAAGTTAAAAAAAAAAAAAAAGAAAAGAAATTGCTGAATCACTAGCATTTTTTTTCCAAGCATTTGAGTTTATCTGGACAGTTTTTCCTTTCAAGAACTGAACACAATATTGCTGTGGTGAGTGAACTCAAGTTGATACAGTGTCAACAGCACCTACAAACAAACAAACTCTCAAACAAAAACCTAAAATTCAGACAGCCCTATTACCTAACTCCATGATTGTTATTTCTGAGCATCACATTAGTCTCAGCTGTCTTAGCTGACAACTTCTGTAGTAATAACGTACATGACATGTGGGTCAGGTCATTATTTATTTTTGATACATTTTTATTCTCTAGAGATGCGATCTGAGCCAGAGGAGACAGTTAACAAGTACCACAGCACACAAAGGACCCCACTGCAGTCTCATCAAAGGCCAAGCATTTAACATTTTAACTTCTTTCCTATCAATGAGGCTGTACCCTTACATAAGAAAAAAAAAGAAAAAAGAAAAACATGGAACCATATTTTAAAAAGTTTGTTTCTTTTGTTTGCAGATTAAACATGAGTATATATGAGTTGACCTAAGTTAGGACACAATGCTCTTCCTCAGAATACTGGACGAGAAAAAAAAAAAAAAAAAAAAAAATGCATATATTCTTTTGCTACAAAGACAGCTAATGTAGCAGCCTCAGAGATGTTTACAATTAGGTGAAATGAATTCCAATCTGCATATCTTTTACTTTAGGGAGAATTTCTAATCAGGGGAGTGGCTGGGTCCACATGACAGGCTACATCTGAGACGTTTCAGTCATTAAGATGAGGAATGTGACCTTTTCTCCAACTTCTTCAGCTGTAGACAGGCAATACTGGATGTGGATGCACATTCTTCACGAGCAGTATTTAATAGGGAAGTATTTTATAATGCAGATATTCATACAGACACCAAGGAAACTCATTTACTACCAGTGAATTAGCAAAAACTTTTCAACGCTGAGCAATTATTTCTATATCACTACTACAACTTGAGTGAAATATTCCTCTAAAATCTTTAATTTGCCTACAGATGCTTGTGCACGCACTTGTTCCTAGGCATGAGAAACATGAGAAATATTACCACTGTGAGATCGTCAATAACATGCTGCTGTTCTTTGACTTGCAGTCTGAGGAATTCAATTTCCTGCTCCTCCCGAGTGCTGCTAAGATCATTCAAAGAGGTGTGCCTCTTCAGCAAGGGCTGGGCAGATAACTTCTCTTTCTACAAAAGAGAAAATCCATTCTTAAAATACAAATAATGCTTTAAAGTGGCTTGCCAGAATCAATGCAATAGGTTAATCAAGAATTCTTCAGATCCATCATTGTCATAACAACTTGAGGCCTCTTTTCCCCTAGTCGGGCATTATACCAACCCTATGCGTTTGTGTCATCATCTCAGAAGATATTTTTAAAACACAATTTGAGAACATGGTCTGGAACAATACCAGACAAGTGATCTAACACAGTAGGGCCTTTAGCACATGCATTCCCAAATCCAGTTTTGACTTATATTCAGTAAGTAGCATTTACTAAGACTAAGTTTGAGTGCTACATTTTCATAACTTCCAAACATATTTTATCCATCTGTAGTATTCTCCCCTAATCAGTGTGAATTAATACAACAGCAAACACATAGAAGATAAGGCACTTTAAGTGTAGAATACGACACAGCTTTATTTGACTGAAATTAACAGTGAAAACATGCCATTGCTCACTCTGAAAAGTCTATATTGTGTATATTGAAATGTGTGTATACAAGTGCCTCACAAATGCTTATAGCTCATTGCTACTCAGGGCAAGATGTTCTTATCAAGAGACCTCAAAGACAATTACTTACCAATTCTACATTTTCCCGTGACAGATTTTTTATTTTTTCTTCCATTCTCTGGATACACTGCAACATATCATCATTTTTTTTGCTCATCCTCTTATTTTTTTCTACCAAAGGCTTCAGCTGACTTTCTGTTTCCCGTGAACGTTTCAGCTGCAAATGCAAGGAACAAAAACTTAGCTGTACTCTGCACAGCAGCACAAACTTCAGCTGAACTGAAAGAAGAAATATGTGGGGTTTCCCTTGCCCTTCCCTTCATTTAGAAAATTTACTACTTCCATTAAATGGCATCCGATATAGATAAGCACTGAACTAAGAATTACAGGAGCTCAAAACAGTATTTTTGCACAGTCTCCAAAGTTACTCAATCTGATCACTGGACTTTGCTCTTAAAAACGCTTATAATGATATCCCAGAAAGCGTTTCCTTGATAAATTAATCTTGCTGTAGATAAGTCTCCTGGGTACAAGATAGTCACCTTTCTTCCTTTTAGCTCTCCCTTTGTAGAAGAACACTGCTCTTCCATTACTTAAAAAAAATCTTAAGCCTCATGTGTAATTAGAGCAACGAGAGAGTTAGCCAGAGGGCACAGATTCCACCTCGGCATTCTGCTGACATTTTCAAGCTGCTCAATTTTGTTCCTGTGGTTTTATGATGGTAGACACAATCACGTGAAGCAAATCATTGCCCTTTCTCCCATTTGTGGGTATTCACTCTCCTTATTACACCTTGAGCTGTTTTGAATGACAAAAATAAAAGCTATTTTCAAAATGAAAGATTTTACACTTTACTGAGTTTTAACTGGTAAAGCGATGATCTTTTTCCTGCTTTCCTTGTGTAGTTGGTTGTCTGTTTCATTCTAAGAAAGTAATTTTTCAAAACACTTAATCACAGAAGCCTATTGATATTATTGGGTTTATCCACCTGTCTCCCAAAATGACAAAACCTCCATTGTATCATTTCCAAAATGTATTTCTATTGCCTTCAAATCAAGCACGCAGAAGAGTTTGACTGCCCTCCATCTAGAGGGATGCTGAAGGATTGCTATCTCAGTACTTCAGCATTCAATGCTTAAGCATTCTTCAGGGATATGTTGAATGACCACAACCATATAAAGGATTAGGATGCTGAATTCCTTCACACAAAGCTATCTCAAAAACAAGGAAGATGTTCTTCAGGAGAAAGCAGAGAAGAGCAACAGTCCAAGTAAGAGTGGAAAGGGACACTCAGCAGCTATGTGAAGCAATAGTTAGCTGTATCCAGGCTACAAAGTATGTTCCTCTCACCCCAGGAAACTTAAATAATTAATGAGGAATCAGTATCACCATATAAAAGGCCAGTTAATGCTACAAGAAATTAAAGAGGAAAAGTTTAAAGACAAAAAGACAGGTTTTTGTCCTCAAATCACCTAATTTCCCTCTAGTACTGCCCAATTAACTTTAGTAATCCAGATTAAAACAAGTTTTGGACAAGAAATTTCAAAAACCATCTCCTTTGATGATCAGTTCAAGATGTCAAAAGTGGATGAAGGCTTCGTACCACACAGTACAAAGGCCTTCCAATCTCAGAATGAATAACTAGGTCTGACAAAGCAAGAAGGAAGATGTGAATGCTTGAATCCAACCATGCAACTCAAACATTGCATCTGTGCCTTCCCCTCTGCCTTCAGCATATCTAATTGCATTATGTTGGAATCAGATATACAGGCTGCATGATGAAAGAGTTTCAACTAATTAGAATGAATGAGTCTTTCAGAAGTAGGATATAACAAGAGTACATATAGTACAGTAATGCTTACCAAACTTCTCACTGCTACAACTCACCTCCCATTGAGAGTCAATGGGAATTTTACCACTGACCTCAGTAGAAGCAATTAAGTAGCTAAGTACGCTAATAAAACCCATTCTTAAAATTCTTGTCATATCCTTCTTTTTGTAAGTTATTATCACTCTCCTAGGAAATTTCACCTACTTAAGAGATTCCCCTTGAGATACAGGGTGGCACATTTCTCATTTAGTACAAGAAAGCTTTTTAACTCCTAGTTAGCATAAGCAT
Organism: Eudromia elegans; assembly: GCA_003342815.1. Taxonomy (NCBI): domain Eukaryota; kingdom Metazoa; phylum Chordata; class Aves; order Tinamiformes; family Tinamidae; genus Eudromia; species Eudromia elegans. The sequence continues at coordinate 7,358,379 of PTEX01000005.1, read as the reverse complement.
ATCTCAAAACTAATGTCAAATTTCACTATCTCAAAGATTAATATAACAAATTAAGTGCTGAGATTATGCATGTCTTACACAACATCATCACATTGTGCTACAGGACAGGTACTAGTGAAATTGATATCTCTTTTGATGACCCCAAAACAAGTTTATAGAGTTATATTTCTCTGGAAGAAGAGAGATTCCACCCATGCTTTTAAATGCCACAAAAAAAAAAATTAAGAGTAAAATTCTTTATCTTTAGGAATAATTGATTGCGGCCCACCAGGACTACCATGTGAATTATTTATAACACCGACTTTCCAACATTAAATCTTTTACCATAAAGATGCCCTTCCAGTCACCATCTGCTTTATTGCTAATTAATTTACCAGCTCATTTCTTTCATCTGCTAAGAGAGTATTTCTATCTTCCAGCTTCCTTATTACAGCATTCAGTTCAGCGATTTTTAACTGAAATCTCCGCATATCTCGTTCATCCAAATGCTGCTCCTTTAAATCAAAAAACATACAAATATATCAAGTTATTAAAACTAAATCCAGAAATACAACATCATGGCAGAGCAAGCGGATTGTGTGAACTTAAAATAGATTCTTACATAATTTCCTGGAAAACTTATTCGGAAGTTATTCTGAATCAAATGAAACATTAAAGAGAAACATATTGTGAAAGAGCTATATGATGTCTTATACAAACACTAGCTCCTTGCTAATATACGTGAAGGTTTAACAACTTTGGGGAGAAAAAGAAAGCTTGATAAATTAATATATTTCAGTTATTACTAGTAATTTTCCACCAGTTTTCTTATCCTCAGCTAGAATGAATCTAGCACATATCACATAGATTAAACTCACATGGCACTGATTTTCTTGCAAAGTACAAACTTTATTTGTCATTCTTTAAAATAATAAAAAGTTTTTTTAAAAAATATAGCTGTTCTTCTGCAAATGACAAACATGTAAAAGACCTTTTAATCACTAAAAAATAATAAGTTCAAGGCTGAATCACTGAATGTTAATATGCAATGTATGTAATTTACATACATTACATTTATATATACATATGCCAATGTGAAAACGTAATCACTAGAGCAAAGGGAGCAGAGGGGCAGAGATGGCCACGGGTTGAACACTTGAAGCAAGGGTGGTTTTTCTTACCGGGCTGCCCATGAGCTCCGAGATGTCCCCCAGGCCGGCGGGCAGCTCCCGCTTGGGGCTGCCGTGGTACCGCTCTGCCTCCTTCACCTGCACCAGCTGCTCGTCCAAGGCCTCTTTCTGGAGCAGCAGCTTTTGCGTGTGGCCTGCTTGGACACCTAGGTCTTTCTCCAGAGCCAGGATTACTCTGTCTTTGCCTTTGATCTCATCCATCTGGAAAGAAATGAAGCGAGAAATAAGTTGCCACGACATCTCCAAGGGTTTGCTGTGCGCATAGCCACCAATCTGCAGTAGCAAAGTTGTGCTCCTCTCTGAAGCACGCAGGCAGTCACGCTGTGGTTGCTAGAAAGAAGTTAGAAGCCTCTGAAGCCCTTTCCCCTCCCCTTGGAAAAGCTTCACCCCTCACCTGACCATTAGGGCTTGCTCAGGAACATCTCAGCTCAAGACACAAAAATAGATCCGAACACAGACTGAAACAGAATACAGAGCAAGTGAAGCTGCACCCTTATCTGAGGATGCACACACTCCTGCAGGGAGCAGAGGCATCTCCCTTCAGTATTTTGCAGAGCAGAGACACAAGACACGACGGATACAGCATTTAAAACCCACCTAAGCTTTGGTGGTTTCAGCGCTACGCATCACCCCATGCCGACTCCCTCTTAAGGAGTTTCACACATTTTTAAATTAGTGCCACACATATGGAGACAAACTTAGATTATTAAACCTAGGTAAGTATTTTTGTGCCTTTGTTATAAGATTCCAATGTGGACTAGTCTTTGTGCACCAATAGGAAAAAAGGAACATGCATGGAGACTTAGTATAAATTGTCCAAAGAAATGCCATCCATGATTACCAAACGGTGCTGTTCCTGCATCCCAATACCAGTCCCTAGCAGACTGCTAGCAGGGACCTAGTACAGCTCTCCCAGAGTCGTTTTTTTGCAGCACTGGCATTATTGCAAATGCTAAAGGAAGTGACAATTTGCAGCAGTTACCATAGAAACAGATTTCTTAATAAGATTGCTAACCATTAACAACATCTTTATTGCAATTGTGCTCTGTCTCCTTCAGCTTTCCAAATCACTTTCTCAACCAACATAAACCCAAGCAATCAGTCTTGCTTGAAAAAAAAAATCACGAGGTTATTAAAATCATATGCATATTGCAGATTTTTAAAAATTCTTTTCCTGTAGAATTCCTGCTTTTCTACACCAAGAACTCAAAGAATGGAATGTCAAAAGTTTACTTCTGCTCTACAGTTAATCTGTGCGTCAGTCAGATTTGACAGGATGCGTAGTTACACGATCAGATACAACCCCTCTCTTCCTGAGCCGACTTCTTCCACAGGCTACAGAACCTGTGGACTTAGCTTGGGTGCAGAATCTGAATGGCAGCCAGTGTCTCACAAAGCCAAGCCACGACCCCCATTAAAAACAACAGACATAAAGTGAATAACTTGGCCTAGACTACTTTTAAGTTACAGTTATTAGTTCTGACGCAGATTTCTTGCCTAATCTGGGGAGTTCTCTGGGTCTCATTTAACCGGTATATTAACTTCCAGTAGATTAATTCAGACTTGTGCTACTTTCAGGCATGCCAAAAATGCCTTCCAGGAAAAGAATGTAGCTTTTATCAATGGAAGAATCTCCAGCACGCAGCGTTGCAGCAGGACTGAACAGCAATGACAAAAATCAAGCAGCTGTCTCCTTGCTGCACGCCGTCAGGCACACTGATCTCAAAGGGATCCTTTGCAGGAAAAAATATGGCCATGTAATTAAATACTGTGGACAAAGTTTGCCTTTCAGTTACACAGGTGTTTAGACAGAATTAAGTGGAACAGCACCCATGTGACAGGGTGGGCTGTGGCCACGCAATGTGCACGCTTAACTAGGAAGAAGTACTATCACACGGGAGGTCCTGATTTTAGATACTTAATTAGTACTAAATTTCATATTTTTTCATGTTGAAGAACAGAATACATCTTTTGAAATAGATGTGATCAGTGGAACCAGGCCTATGTCTCCTAAGTTATAATTCCTTCCTTCTTTTTGGCTACCTTTTTTTCCTACCCTACAGACTATGCACAGTGACATTTCAGGGGAAAAAAAATCAGACAATTTCAGACAAATAGGAAAAAAAGAAAAAACAATCTTTGGAATAGTGATAAGAAAGAGTAATAAAATAGCAATGCCTGGACACTCTTGTTTTAAGGTTTAAATTTTATATTACAGGCATATGCTAGAGAATCTCTTACACAAAAACACATGTACAGGGCATTGCAATAGGAGCTTGTTTCATTACTAGCACAAAGTTAGTAATTTTGTTCAACTAATTTAATATAAACTGGTAAAGATTAATAGAGCAGCAGCAATAACGTATCTACCTGAAATTCCACTTTAGAAGCTGAGGGTGACAATACAATTCCCCTTTGCTCAGGAGGACAGTTTCATCTTTGATTTCTCCAGCATAACTAAATCAACCCAGTCAATGCCTTGCTAAAAAAGATTATCTCCAGATCCCAACCCAAAGCTTTACTGTTTTTCTTCTGACTTGCAGAATATAAAGCAAACATGTTCATCTTCACCATCTGCTTTCCTGACAGGGACTACAAACTACTCCATAGAGGAAAATTTAACAGAGATGAGGCATCCCTCAGCTCCACATGGGTCATATGTCAGATTGAGAGGCAGGGAGGCAAAGCAATAGAAGGTGCAAGAGGAGATGAAGGAGAGATATAACACTGATTTAAACTGAAGCAAACAGAGGATTGGGCGCTCAGTGTAACTTGGTGCACATGCTGCCTCCATGCCAGTTCTGCACCCCTGCAGAACTGCTCTTTTCTTGCCAGATTCAGTCACACAAAACAGCTAAGTTGGCATTATAGAATAGAAAAGCCTCATGCAGTTAGGCAGGGTATTATAATATTTCCATCTTCCATCTGAGGTATCTTCCATCAGGGAAATGGAAACCAAAGTGGATTAGTCTCAACTCCCTGCTGGTTACTATTTTGATCAAATACATGGTGTTAGTAGCACCTGTGCCATAGCAGTGATGATCTATGGATCTCAGAGAAGCATGGTCTGAAACACAAGCAATATATGTCATTAGACTAAGTGACATAACTTACACAAACAAGCTTTCAGGCAACAAAAGCCCTTCAGGAGATTAAGAACCCGCATGTTTAAAAGCATGTCAACTTGTTCCCTATATATAAGCTTGCTTTCCCATAACTGCTTTGGTCTTATTATATATTTACACATTAGTAGCAAGTGAAATAACCATCAGTGCTCCTCCCATGATCTCTCAAGTTTGTGTTTAACCCTTTATTCTAGTACTGCAGTGTTTGCAGTGTTCACTCACCAGAAGAGATGTAGAATTCATCACATTAAAATGAATGAATGAATGTCCTTGTTTTTTCTGTATTTTTTTTTTTACATCACTTGAGAATCATGCCAGACTGCTCATCACTTACAGACTGGAAAAGATTATCACCTTTAATTCTGTTCTCTCCCAAGTCTGATTCAATTATGTATAAAATGCTTTCTGTTTTTTAAGGCCCAAATAGATACTAGACTTTTCATCCAAGTTCTTACCTCATGTCTCAGTCATCGCTACATTCGCCTTTCTATCCTCAGCAATCTGCCTGGCCTGCCTGTTTGCAGCCACTTAGGACACTCTTAATGGTGTTCTCTTCAACCACAAAAATCCTATTTCTTCATTCTCTAAACTGATTTTCTTGCATTACATTAAGCAAATAATTCATTCTCACTTCCAAGCATATCCACAGTCTAACCATAGAATCATAGAATGCTTAAGGTTGGAAGGGACCTCTAGAGGTCATCTAGTCCAACTCCCCTGCACACGCAGGGTCTCCTAGAGCATGTGGCACAGGGTGATGTCCAGGCAGGTTTTGAAGATCTCCAGGGAAGGAGACTCCACCACCTCTCTGGGCAGCCTGTTCCAGGGCTCTGTCACCCTCACTGGTAAGAAATTCTTTCTTAAGTTCCTGTGGAACTTTTGGTGCCTCAATTTGTGGCCGTTTCCTCTAGTTTTATTGCTGGCTACCACTGAGAAGAGGCCAGCCCCATCCTCCTCACTCCCTCCCTTGAGGTACTTAAACACACTGCTCAGGTCCCTTCTCAGTCTTCTCTTCTCCAGGCTGAACAGGCCCAGCTCTCTCAGCCTTTGCTCATAGGGCAGATGTTCCAGGCCCCTAATCATCTTTGTAGCCCTGCGCTGGACTCTATCCAGCAGCTCCACTATCCAACTACCTCTTCCATTTCCAATCCTCATTACCAACCCATTGCATCTTTGCTCAAGCATTTTCATGTTTTGCCTCATGCTACTCTTCTTGCTTGGAGGAATTGTAAAAAAATACTCACCTAATTGGCTGACTAATCTTCCTCAATCTTCTTCTTAAATCTCTCTTTACTTGACATCTCTAAAATGCAAAAGGAAACCACTAAAGAGACTGCCAATCCTTAACAGTAATAAACTGCTGGCTAAGTTAACATTCTCCAGGACCTAATACATGCACATTTCAAAGAGACAGCAATCTCTCTACTACAAGCCATGAAGACATTAGAAGGGCAACTGAAGCTTATAAACTCGGATGGATCAATTCCCACCTGATCCCCAACCTGACTCTGAGCAGGTAGGTGCCTCTCCACTGTGTTCCTCAGCCCCCACGGTGAGGGGTGCCTCCAGGAGGGCTCTGCATCTACGACACAACTAATCCACAACCGAGATAAGCAACAGGTGGTAACTGTACTGATCTTACACTAGGGCCCTCTCACATTCCTCCACGCACCACTACCCATTTGCTACCTCTCACCAAGCTACAAATGGTGAGACAATCTTTTCATCCAATATACTTAATAGTGAGATTCTATATCATGAGTCCAGGCCTTGGGTTCACATATTAAATTAAAACCTAGCCCAGAAATTCCTTCCACCTAGCTATTTTGGTCTCACGCTTCTCAGCTTAAACCAAGTTTGTCCCTTTTTTCCATCTGCACAGTGCAAAAAGGGTGACAGGAACTCTTTGTCATTCATTTTTGCTTATATTTAAAGCATTTTAGAATTCTTTATACAATCAAGCATGGTACAGCTTAGTATAAAATGGTTTGTGCTGAAGGTAGTGAACCAATGTGGGGTTAGAATTGCTTTTCAGTAAAGATGCTTTTAGAAGAGATATAATGTAAATATCCTCCAAAAGAAGATGGTAAAGAAAATAAGGTCATCCACCAGCAGCTGCAGAAGCAAAACACGGAGAAATCACCTTGGACAGCATGAGTAACTCTGGTGCATTTGATTAAAATTACAGCTTTCTGAAGCATCAATTCTTAATTAATGGATTTTGTGCCATCAAAAGTTAGGTGCTCAACAGGACAATTACCTGCATCATATCAGCAAAGAGGCCTGCATTTATGACCTGTGTCAAAATTCTAGTTTCTTAAGAACAAGTATCTAACAGCCTTCTAACAGCCATGAGAAAGAGGCAGAAACAAGTGTTTTAACAATATTTAGCAAATACGAAAGAAATACAAGCCAACCATGCCAATTATCCCACACTTAATAGCTATTGCACAGGAAAGTCGGAGACCTTTCGGGGAACTTTAGCCTCTCAGAAAGTTGAAAGAAATTCCCAGGGATTTAGAAGCTAGAGCTCTGAAGGCAGGGACATACTCAGTTTTCAAAGTGGAAAAAGGCAGCTGCTGCACTGCCAAACAGATCTTCCTCTTGACCCATTCCTATCGCCCAGCCAATGGCTGAACAAAATTTTACAGTGCTCCTCTCCAGAAGAATTAATCTAAATACATACTAAGTGCCTGATATTGAAAATAAGGATATTTTGACAGAACAATTGCTACTTATTACAAGGAAAAAAAAAAGAGTAGAAAGGCAAGGCTAATTTAACAGTTAAAAAAAAGAAGCTAAATGGTATTAATGTGGTTTATATTTACAAAGGGCACCAAAGTATTCCATGCTGAAAGCCCACCCAAAGCAGGGATCTAAAATATTCCTGTACTGTGCATAGCACACACTGCATGAGATTGATTCACCTCTTTATTCAAATGATTGCTGCTTATTTAACCTAAAGTTTAGGAGCATGAACAGAAGCAGCCAATCAGCCCAGTGGAGAATAAGGGTTATATATTTATACAGAAACTTAATGTTTGGGTCAGGCTTTCTTCCTTCTATATGCATCATTTTCCTCCAATATCTTTTCCCACCTTTCTCCCTCCCACCCAGTTTATTGGGTTGAACTACATTTCTTCAGGTACTCCACTACATATATTTGGAAAACACTAAACAGAGAAAGGGTTCTAAATTTTGAAAGGCTTTTTACATCAAGCAGCTAGTTCATCTGCACTAAGAAGACTAAAGACATTTAAAATTGTTCACCTAACATCACAGATGACAACTGATCAGGATTGCTCTTGGACTGGAGTTATTTTTACTTTGATTCCATTAATCGCATGAAGATTGACTCTCTAACAGTAGGAATCTGAAAAGATTCCTATCAGTCTCTAGGAAATTTTGTAAGACTTTTTGAGCATACAATTGAAATGAGCCTATGCACAGAATGACAGCAATGGAATCTTTTGCATTGATTTTTTGGAGCATGAAACCTGACATTATCTTTCAATTCACTTTAATTCAAGAGATCCAGGAAGGTTTAGGAGAATCATATGTTCAAAATTTCTAACAAGGTTGCATAGAATGTGTGATAAGTGAAAGGCTTTTTGTTAAAGATTCTTCCAGGAAATAGAAAATACATTATTCACTAAAACTCCACTGCACAAATTACAAAATCCATTGTGACTCATTCATTCAATTTGTTCCACAGTTTAAGTATCATCATTACCAGTAGCTGACAAAATAAATGCTCAGCTTCCTAAGTCATACTGTAAATGACTAAAGTGACAATGTAATTCAATATACATTTAAAGATTCTTTCTTGCATTATTTTCCAAAGCCATGGAAAGTATCTGGCTCATACTTTTTCTGCAAAAAGGCAGAAAAATGCCAAGTAGCAGTCTGTTAAAAACTCTATTCTCATGGCCCTATAATGAATCAAACTAACAATACTATTTCTCCTATATTGAATATACTATTTGTGCCCTCTTTCACAACTATGCTGCTAACAGAATAAGGCTGGTTTGTTGTCTTCCATGTGAATACACTATGTCGGCTGATTTAAGGTAAGAGAGGCAGACTTTACCTTCCACTGGGAACTTTGAATTTTAAAGCTAATCTTACTAAGCTAAGGCAGTTTATAACTGAAGTCCAAGAAAAGACGGCAAATTTCTTTTTTTTTTATTTTAAGATTTAAATTGAGTAAAATTTAAAAAAGAATTAAAAAAAAGAATACTTTCACAGCAGTTCAGTTCTGCTCTTTAAGCTAGTTAATAAACAAAAGACTTTCCTATACCATGAAAGGTTGAATTAAGTTTATCTTGTACCAGCCCTAAGCTCAGAGGGCAACCAAATGAACTACTTAGAAGCACACATTAAAACACAAGTCCCTTGATGCACTGATTTCCATACATATCTGCTTGCCTGTGCAGCTCAAAACATCTGCTTCAGGGCAGGTCATACGGGGGTTTCATGAATGGAAAAGTGCAATTACAATATTGCACCCTCCGAGTCAGAGAACCAAACTTTCCCCCCCCCCCCTTCAAGAAGAATATATTCCAACACAGGCTGCTATTTTTCCCTTCTTTTATTTTTTTTTTATTTAAATTTTTTTATTGTCTGAACCTGTATCAGCAAAATTCTACTCAGCTGACAGCACTTAGTAAAGCGCTGCTAAAAAAATACTGAAAAAGCAACTGTACTGCTTATGCAAGTTGTCTCTTCACTTTTAAATTGTCTTCTTTCATGTTAACCTCTATTTACTAGTTGATTCTGTTTTCATTTTCCCTAGTTGCCAGCACATTGTGGCCATGTATGTATTTAAGTGACATCACTATTGCCGGAAATATAACAAATTTACTAATTGCCATGTACTTTCATATATATTCAGAAAGTATTTTATATGCTGGCAAACATTTATACTACCTCCCGTTACTAGGCACTAGATTGCCCTCATCTTGTATGAATAAGGCTCATTGGGTATTTTTAATAACTCAATCCAAAACTGAAGTCAAAAAATTACAGATTGTATTGTTTTAAAAATAACATTTGTACAATACAAGTCTAGCTTCTAAAATACATAATGTAGCTCTATCCATATATCTGTGGGCTGTGAATTGTATTTCTTTTTATTTTCTTTTTTGACTAAAAGCCAGGCAAAGGCAAGTTTTGACTCAAATTAGTCAAGGGTATTAAAAATCAATGTTAAAAAAATCAACTTTTTTTTTTAAAGTTGCAATGTAATCTATTTAAAAGAAGAAAAAAAAAAAAAAAAAAAGGATCATCTGTGACCTAAAAATACAAGAAAAAAAAAAAAAAACACCCAACCTGGCAAAACAGACTGAATTCCAAAATACACTCCCTGAATTGCAGTTGCCGTATGGCCTGCCCACTTAAGACTATATGCCTTTCTCTTAATGTAGCCATAAAGTACAGCCCTCCCACCTTTAAAAATACTCTTATTGAAGCTCAGTTATAGAACTGCCCTAATATTAATGACAATGCCTGCACAAGAGCAGAAACTGAGCAAGTACCCCAAATCTGCAGTTGACTGCTTTCAATTTGGAATTAAGGTCAACTTCCCTTTTCACAATTAAAGCAGAGGAAGATGGAAACTGATTCCATAATCTGATCCATTTACATGATCCCATGTTTCCACAGGAAAGACACAGGTATCTAGGAAGTCTGCATTATTTTTTACCTCTCCCCAATGTTAAAGGCTGCAATATGTGACAACAACTACGCGGTATCGATTGTTTAGATTATTAGGAATTCCTAGAAGCAACACTTATTTTCCAGAAAAACAACGCATATAGTTTCACGATAAAATTGAAATTTAGTTTCATGATAAAATTGAAATTCATTAGCTGAAAGGCAATAAATACTGAAGGTAAAACACAGGTGTGTTTACTGCATGGCATCCGATAATGACAGACCCAGGGCGCAGAGCTATGCGYCTCACTTCATTATTTCTCAGGCATCAGAAAATTTAATGTAACTAGAAACTATCTAGGTAAAAAAAAAGGGCCAAAATGTAGCAACCATCTCTTCTTCCTAATAATCTTAAAATAACTTTTACTTTATAGCCATGATTTTAAGATCATAATTTCATAATATGGAACAGATTGTTTAAAAAATCGTGCTCACAGAAATCTCTCATTGCGGATGTCTGCAGTTGCCTATAATCAATCAAAGAAACGACACCTCCTGAGAGCTGATCGATATCCAATTTCAAGCACAAATATCAACTGCAGTAAAAGTTTTCATTGCCTCAGACAAATTACCATCACAAAACAGTCTTTTTTTTTTTTTTGCATCTTGCCCTCACCATAATTTTTCCTAAGGGATATGAGAAAGACAGAAATATATGTGTATGAACATGAACTGATGAAAATATCAGCTTTCTTAAGCAAATATATTTTAAGTCCAGCCTTCTTGAGATATAAATATTTTATATACTTCAATAATTTTGGACTGTATACGCAAAACCAAAGCTTGGCATACACATGGGAGGCAGCATAATATCTAATAGAAACGTTCTTCAATGATAAATTACCGTAAATGTATTACTAAGTACAGTCCAGCTTACAGGTTCTTCATATTTCACAAAGTTGCAGAGTTTGAACTACTAAGGGTATTCCTCAACAGGAAATATTGCCTGTTCTTCTGTTTTGTACAAGCAAAGCAGTTTGCCATCTGTGCTAAAGTCCTGTGAACCACCAAGCAACCTGCTACCGAAGGGTGGAAGAGGTCAGGCCTAAAGAGGCACAACTGSTGAAGAAGTTTCATAAATAACAGAGAAAAGGGCAACAATCTTCAAAAATGAATTATCTGGACAATGGTTCAGAAGGAACAGAGATTGTCTGGAGTTAGTGGACAGGTTTCCCAAATAAAAACATAAAGTATCTTGAAAAGCTTAGTTTTCCCATCTCACCAAGATGTTTCTCCTTGCAAAATAGCCAATACTTGACTTCCCTGACCGAGGCAACCTTGCATGGAAATAGAGGCCAGGCAAGTAGGAAAAGGAAGGTCAATTCATCTTGAGAAGACTCACACTGGAAAATGTTGGTTCATTCGTATCTTATTTGACAGGTTACAGAGCTACGTATTAGGCTGGCTCATTTAGCAAACCACGGGCAGCTCATCTGTCCTATAAAGAACAAGAAACTGTGGCCTGTGGTACCAGCCAGCAGTGACACAAGGTACTACAACAAAACAGGCCTGACATATGTTTGTGAGCAGAAAGAGTAATAAATTAACTGTTGTGGTGAGCTGGGCCTGTTCAGCCTGGAGAAGAGAAGACTGAGAGGAGACCTGATCAGTGTATATAAATATCTCAAGACAGGGAGTGAGGAGGATGGGGCCGGCCTCTTCTCAGTGGTGGCCACTGATTGGACTAGAGGAAACGACCACAAACTGAGGCACCAAAAGTTCCATAGGAACTTGAGAAAGAATTTCTTAACGGTGAGGGTGACAGAGTCCTGGAACAGGCTGCCCAGAGAGGTGGTGGAGTCTCCTTCTCTGGAGATCTTCCAAACCCGCCTGGACATCACCCTGTGCCACATGCTGTAGGAGACCCTGAGTGTGCAGGGGGGTTGGACTACATGACTTCTAGCGGTCCCGTCCAACCTTAAGCATTCTATAATTCCATGATTTTAAGTGAAATCCATATTACTTTATGCAATCTTACCAGCCTGCGGAACTCCCTCTCGCATTCACGCTTTATTCTATTAATCTCCTCCTGATGGGACTGATAGGCAGTGCGCAGGTCAGCGGCCTTCATTTTATCTGCCTGCATGATATTGTTCAAGGCCTCCTCGAGCTGCTTTTTGCCGGACTTGAGCTCCAGGAGCTCCTGCTGCAGCTTGAGGCGCTCGCCATCGAAGGCTTTCCGCGCCTCCTCCTTGGCCTCGCTCAGCAGCGCCGTCTTCACCTTGTCGGCCGCCCCGTCCCGCAGGATGTTCACCGTCGACTGCAAGCGCTGGATCTCGCCGTCCTTGATTTTGGCCATCCGTGCTATCTCCTGCTCGTGCTGCCGGATGAGGAGCTCTCGGACACCCTGGAGCTCCTTCATCTTCTCCTCGTGGAGCTTGGCCTTCAGCTCGGACACGTAGGCGGTGTGTTTGTGCTGCTCCTGCTCCCGCTCCTGCTTCACCTCTTGGATCTTCTCCCTCAGTTTGCCCACCTGCAACATCAATACAAAGAACTGATTAACCTTTAAAAGGTCAACATGGGCACCTTTTCCAGAATATTGTTTAAAACTTTTCCTCAAAAGCAAATACAGTACACTCGACAGTAAGCAGCTAAACAGCTTGTGCTGAAAACAGGCCTTGTGTGTGTGTTTGAGGGAATCATATTATGCACATGTGCTATTAGTAAGAATTGCTTATTTTTAGAGGAAAAAGAAAAAAAGGCAAGGGAAAATGAGCAGTATCCAACCTACTTCTCATCTTCTCTGTCAACAGTGTCCCCCTTCCCACCAGTGACTCTAAGGGCTGATGGTTGATGAAGGTGAGGGTGGAGGGGAAGAGGAAGGGTCTTATAGCCTATTATAGGAATGCCCACTGTGATGAAACCTCACTATTCCCCACCACTGCAGCTGCTAAAACACGGGCTCCGCACATGATCCTCTGATCCCAAGCAGGCTCACAGACAAGCAGAGATTTCAAAGACTTGTTGTGCTTTAACCTTGATTGGCACTGCTGACATATACAGCACACAGGGTCCTTCACGGCTAACTGAGGTTAATGAGCAGCAGGATGTTATCCAGTGTCACACATTCCTATCGGGCTTGTGTTTAAGTTAAGTGAAGCTGGGAAATACAGTCCCATGGCGCATTTAATTTATGCTAAACTAATCCAGAATTGCAGATTGTCAAATACTTTAGCACAATAATGAGCTATATTAATATTCAGACTAACATTTAGGTTGAAGGCATAATTAATGGCTCTTTTTCCTATGGTTCTGAATTCTATAAGTCACCACAAAAACAAAGGGTTGATTAAAAACAATCATTAAACAATCATAAAACAATCATAAAACCAACCATTTAGAAAAGGCTCAGGAAACATCATTACTTTGTTTATTGAAAGCAGGTTCAATTTAAGTAGACAACCGCATGTTTGTTTTAGGGGACCCTCTTAACCAAAAAGTCTGATACAAGTTGTCAGTGAATCGAGGGCTACTACTGAATTTGAGTTATCCTAAAATGAAACCAACATGTTATTAATCAAATCCACAGCACTGACCATAGGATTCCTCCCATTCAGACTCCATCTCAAGTTTTCTAAGAGCAGCAAGAACAGAATTTCATCATGTGGGGGGGTTTGCGACATATTTCCAACAGTAACTTTGACAATCAATCAATGAAAACGTAAATTGAACATCTGTAAAGAGCTTCTTTCCCACTACATTATTATATTGCATCTTCTGAAAGCAACAGCTTTTATCACCTACAATTGCCTAAGTTTCCAACTCATTCTGCCTTGACTCTGCTTTTCAAGATCCGCTTCTCCAAACCTCCATCTCGTCTAATAACAGCCTTCTACCCAGGGTAGAGGCAGCAGTCAGGGATGACCCCATATTGACAGGCTCCACCGGTTACTTTGATGGCTTGCTCACCTGCCTGCTTGCTCAGCAGCAGTCTGCTCACTCTTGCCAGGTACTTTTTCTTCCTGCTTACTTCTTTTATCTACTAGATTTTTTTTCCCCATCATTTTCTCCATAGCAACAAACCTAACGCATTCTCTCTTCATTCTGTCCACATTCATAGATGTCCTTCTCTTACACGTCCCTTTCCAGCAACAAATAAATCTCACTAAGAAACCAAGTCCACACATCTACTGCATTTTTTCTGGCCTCAAGGAAGAAAAAAAAAATCCACTATCCACTGCTGATAATCTTTCAAATGAAATTCTCAGGATTATGTGTGAGTATCAAAGGATCACAGAAAATGCATTTTGGCTAATATCTGAAGATATGAAATGTATATATTTTTCTTACGCTACATCAGGATCTCCTGGAAATTTCAGAAACTTCCAYTTTCTAAACTTCAGAAACCTTCAGAAAACCACCAACAGCGAGACCTCTGTGTCCCAAAACCAGCAGGAGTACCAGGTTTGAGCAATCTTCGCACCAACACCAAGAGGAACAACTGTACAGGAGAAATGTCTTAAAGGGCCCCAGTAATAAACAAAACAAAATGATCTCGGAGAATATCCACAAAGTGCTGGACACCTCTTGGGTAAAATTGTATTTCAAAAGCAATGAGTATTTTATCATACAGAAATACAGAATCCCAAACAGAAGCACTGAGGCACTAGAAACACAGGATGGGTCCATTTCACAATTTATGAGATGCTAAATTCAATTTTAGAGGGTCTCAGCTACTAGCACGGTTGGTGCATGCTTTAAATGAGCAGCAATACCTTGTGCTGATCTTGTATCACAGATTATAACAAAAGAAGGGAAGGTGGATGAGAAAGCCAAGAATAACGACTGCTGCTTATCCACAGGRACTGCTGCTTTTCACTACTGCTTATCCACAGGAAGCAGGAAGAAAGGCTCAGACAGATCATAGCACCTGCAGTCTTAAAAGGACGGCTGTAACGAGCATTAAGGAAGTAGGAAAATCCTGATGATATTTTATTTTTCTGTTTTGCAAAATAGAATATTTTATGGCTTTTTCCTCCAATATGGGATAAAGAAAAATTTCCAACAAATATAATTGTCCATTCTAATAGACATTAGGATGGCTACGTATCTGTATCTATTATACCAGCCAAAGCAGAATTAAAGCTTTACTGCTAGCCTCCTCCATCAGGAAATAAGCCTGAAGGTTGGTATTTTTATTTCCTAATTAGAATATAAAAATAATACCACCAAAAACTGAGCATCACACAAGGCCGTTGAAATGAGAACATACTGCAATATTACTCTTCAGGTGTTCCAAAGATTTTGTGAAGCGCCACCAGTTCCGAAGTGAAAATTTACCCTGATACAGACAATCAAGWAGGGAACAAAACTGTGTTATATGAAGTGAATCCATATTTACTATGCGCACTTGCTCTGCTGATCAATCCTTGAGACTCAACTACAGCATCACCAAGCAAACACAGGCTAATCCATCTCCAGTGCACAGCCTGTCAGATGCACTGATTKAGATTAATAAACTAATAGAACTTAYCTAAAGTGATTAACTCTCCATATTTTAAAATGATGCCGAGATACATAMAAATAAAGGCTGACATTTACAAGTACATACACACTGTTTGAGCGAACAACTTCTCCTTGTTATTCAAATACCTGCCAGTTCACCTACTTGTTAGGTAGAGACCATTTATGGATCTGCTTTAGATGCAAATAGCTACATCCTTCAACACCTCAGAGCAATAGCACTTGTAACATAAGGAGATCAAAATAAGGACTTCTATACAGCTGGCTTCCAGTCAGTTTACATTCTCCATACGTGTTTAAGTGACATGCTTTGAATACAGTTTGCTGATATTTGACTTGGCATATACTTGTTTATACAAAATACAGTGTTCAGTGCTCAGATCTAATACAAAACTCCCTTGTTTGCTTTAGATCACACTAAGCTAGTATCATCTGTACTGCTGTCACTGAAAAAAATCACTAACTGGAAGTGTGGGGATACTTGCTTCCTTTCACACGCCATTTAAAATTATTATCAAGCAAACTGAATTTAGCACAAGTTCTTCTCATATTTCATATGACACCTTCCTTTAGTTTGACACTGTGACTTCAGTTTATGAACGGTTCTTCAGATGATTTCACTTCTTAAAAAATACACTTCTATTGTATTTTAGCAGTGAGTTAATTCAAGACTCTAGGCCTGCTGCCTTGTAACAGTGCTACCCTCTAGAAGAACGCGCAGCTCTTACCTTGCTCTTCTCTTGCTGAAATTCTATCTGGATGTTGGTTAGTTTAGTCCGCAGTTCTTCATTAGCAGCTTGGAGTGCTTCAATCTCCATGTCGCTCTTCTCCCCCTTGGCACGGCTTTTCTTTGACATAATTATTTTTGAAGTTTAAAATAAAAGTTTTTGCTCTGCACGGAGCTACCAGTTAGGGGCCTCCTGCTTTTAGCATTTAGGASTCATATAATACTTCAATATTCTTCACATAAAGCTCTGCCATCATGAGTGCTGTCTCCCTCACATCCTGAAAGCAGCAAAACAGCCAGAAAAATGTATTAGTTTACACCAGTAAACAGAATGGATTAGCACAAAATACAAAAAAATTGCAAAACCAAGAAGTCAATATATTCAATTTTAAAGCACCCCAAATTTGCAGTATGTACTATATTGCACACTGTAGTAGACTCCAAAAGAAAATTATCAGAAATTTCACATTTTATCAACAAAAAGTCTAATGCAATCCTGTGCCCACAGGAACATATTGCTCTGCTGTCATGATGAATACAAYACAGTAACATGAATCATATTTTATTCAGGACCTGACCATTCTTACGATTCCCAAGAGGAACTGGGACAATCCTGAAGTGAGACTTGAGGGGATTCAATGCAAATATTTTAATTCTTGTAGAAAGGTGCAAGCACCCCTCACCTTAACCCATTGCTTATAATACATTATCTAGAATTATCTTAGGCACATTAAGAAATGCAGAAATGATTTTACAAAACATCGAAACTTTTTTTTTCTTAATTTAAAGGTTAATCTTGTTTCAAATACCCTAACCAAAACAATWAATTATTTAACTTCATTTTCATTCCACAACTGCTGTCTAAGCTTAAGAAGTATTCAGTTATTAAAATCAGTTTTACTTAGTATTCAATGAGAATATCAATAGCAGAAAAAGAACCTTAATTCCAGCAACCTGCAAATCACAATTATTTCACTTCAGGTTATAGAARCTTAATCTGATTTTTTTCTTCCTCACTGCTCACCTCTGAGAATAACTCCAAAGGACAAACTGAGCAGCAAGTGCTCCCACTGCTGAATGGCTTCCAAACCCATTTTTTTCTGCTCATTTTAAATATCTACCTATGTTTAATCATTAAATTTCTGATGAAAMAGAGAGGCTCCTACTTTTGACTTTTACATTTCTGAAGTATTAGGCTCTTTACTCTGTACTTCTGCAGGCAAATATAACTTGGTGACTTCAACTATATCTAGTCAATTAAAAGAAAAAATAAAATAACACAGACGTGCAGTTCTAATACCTAATAATTTCACATCATTCAGAATGGTCTATGAAGAATTAAGAGGTCCTCAGCTCAAAGACCATCTCTTGAAATCCGTACTAGGTAAAATTCCAGCTGCAGTCCAAATTATTTAAATCATTAGGTGATTATTTAATAAAAATCAAAAAATTGCCTCACTAGTCTGACTACATGTATTTTATCATTTAATCTCCATCTTCTCTTCCCTCACCCAGAAATCTAAATTATAGTTTGGGGTAAAGCAGAGAAACAAGCATTATCTATCACCATCATTTATCAATAAAACAGAAAATTGAGGTAATTATAGTATACACGACACCCACAGAACAGAAAAAAAGCAAAAAGAGAAAGATCTGAACTTTGCAGTCTCTTGGAATTACCACCTACATTTGGTTCGGTAACACTAAGGTCCACTGGCCTTACCATATTCCCAAGCAACATCTAAACTTCCTTTATGTACTTCGGTGGACGACCTAGCTCTGCAGTCCTGATCGTGTGTAACTGCAGTAACTTCAAGAAACTTCATAAACTCATGTTTTGTAGAGGAGTCACCCCCACTCCAGCTCATCCCYCTGTCAAATAATCCTTTATCCTGCGATAAAGCACCTGAATACTGTTGTTTTCTATCATTGACAATTTGAAGCTATACGTATARCATGCATTAGTAGCTGTGTAAATTACAATCAGTTCTTGAATTGACTTAAAAGGAAAAGTCAGTGCTACCCTTTGAAGTACTCAAGAGTTTAAGACRGGACTAATTCTTCCACTTAGTGCTTAAACCTTTCAGTAACACGCAGTGGCACCACCTCTAGAAAAACATCAAAACAAGATTGCAGTTGCAAAGGCTCCTGCTTCAGCTCCCACTCTAGGTACAACCGCTCCTTATAACAGCCCTTCATCTGATGCAGAAAYTGTCTTCTCTTCACCTACTTCCATGCACACACACACTCATTCATCAGTCATGCAAGACAATCTGGCAGGTGAAAAACTGATTACCACAGGCATTCAAAAAAATCCAAAACAGAGCCCCAACAAATACTGAAAGAGTTGTATCTTCCGGAGTCAAAGCAATGACTTCCAGGTTCTCTCTCTTTGTTCAGTGGTGGTTTATTAACATTTGGGTTCTTTCCTCCAATCGTTTCCTCTTCACTAGCAAAAGTTAAACATGAGATTCAGGACCTGGAGGGGGAGAGGAAAAAAAAAAAAAAAGACCTGGAGGGGGAGAGGAAAAAAAAAAAAAAAAAGGAAAAAAGCCCAATTCTCCCCAATTGTCTGGTAAGTTTCTTTCTTTCCTTTTTTTTTAAATGTTTCTTAGCACAGAAACATTTCCCTTTTTATTCTTCTCTAAATAAATCTTCCAGCCTATCCACCTCAAAAACTGGAACTACGGCAACACAGAGTCTCCCTTACCACTCACAGCAGGCGCAAAATCAGGATAGAGTACAAATATATCCCTTCTTTCCCGTATTAAAAGGTTAGCCCAAGGAAGCGCCTGTATGCTGACCTATTTGAGTACCCACACTTACTGTTTGAATCTGCAGCTCTGTGGTTTGGGGGTTAGTGTGCGAAAGATCTAAGTACTGTAACGTGGTTAACAGGCTGTTATCCCATTTCTGTTACACCTTGTAGGGAATTCATTAAATTCTACCTTTAACTGTCCACTAAAAATACCTGGAAAACCAAGCGCCTGAACAATGCACCAATCAGCCTTCAACTTCTCTTCTTYCCATTTATTTTACAGACTCAAAGGATGTTCTTTATGGCAGAACATCCTTGTTTCAGAACTAAACCCATATTGCTACAGGATGTTTTCAAATGTTTAATATACATTTTAGTAACATAAGAAAAAAAAATCTATTTTCTGAAAAAAAAAAATCAGAAAGTGTGATGTCTTACAATTCTGATTCTCAAAGAGCTAAAAATGGAGGAACTGGTATTCCTCCATTCTTAACTTCTGGTGAAAAAACCCACCCTTTTAAAAAAAAAAGTCTTTAAACATGATTCTATAAATACTTCAAAAAAAGTGGAGGATTTAGAGAATTTAAGTCTCTTACRGTAATATAAAACCAAATAASTAAATACACATGGGGGAGGAGGAAACACTGCACAGCAATGGAGAGAAGAGACAAAAAAGAAGAAAAACAAGCTCTATTCCCACATCTTGCGTGCAGTGAGCTGCTTCTCCACATCACTCAGGTGACCATCGCCGGCTTGTGGGTGCTGCTTTCCTCTGAGACGAGGAGACCGCGCTCAGAGAAGCAGGTAGGCACCGAAACCAGGAGCGCTGCCTGMCCTCTCTACAGAATGAAATGTCATTTTGAGGGGATTTTAGAAAGAACACAGAAAGTAGTGAATTTCTGTATATCAAACAACAATCAGTAGTTAGTTCTTTAGGGTTTTTTTGTTTTGTTTTTACTCTTTAAAATTTTTCAATGTTATCTGCATAAGCTTTTGTGAACACATGGTGCTCCCTTCCAAATGTCTTTTTAGAAAAAAAAAAAAGATATTTAGGGCTTGTATATTTTATCATATTGTATCTACTTTGCAGTGTACCTACCCAGAATGGCATAGATTCAAAAGGATTGGGGAAAAAAAAGTTTAGATTACAAGAACGTTACAGTTCACTGAAAACYGGTCCTCAGATTTGTCGTTAAAATTACAGAATCACAGAATCTTTAGGGTTGGAAGGGACCTCCAGAGATCATCTAGTCCAACCCCCCTGCTCCAGCAGGGACCCCTAGAGCACGGGGCACAGGGTGGCATCCAGGGGGATTTGGAAGATCTCCAGAGCAGGAGACTCCACAGCCTCTCTGGGCAGCCTGTGCCAGGGCTCCGTCACCCTCACAGGAAAGAAGTTCCTCCTCACATGGAGATGGAGCTTCCTGTGTTTCAACTTGTGCCCGTTACCCCTTGCCCTGACTTTGGCCACCACTGAAAAGAGTTTGGTCCCATCTTCTTTCCATTCTCCCCATAGGTATCTAAACATATTAAAATAACTTCTTTAAAAGTTATGAATGGTTATAAATACACATCAGTGATTCAGTGAATAGCATGGGAGAACAGCAGTTGCAGAATTGCACCTCTTTTTTTTTATTATTATTTTTTAAAATTTACAATACTCTTGTGTCACTTTTTTTTAAGGCAATTTTGGAATAAGGCGATTCTTTTGGCGATTTTGCTGTATCGCTTCTGCTTCATCTTCCCAATCCTGAACATCTCCCTTCAGGCAAAATGTGAGAAATATGGCACGCTCTTATTTTTTTCCTCTTCATTTTTTTGCTTCCTTCCCAATAAACTCTTAATATTTTAAGCAGATATAAAGCATGGATTTTTATCCAGTATCTTATACAAAGATAACACTGCCTCCTGTATTTTTCCAATCATATCCAAAGACAAACCCCACATCGTACTTTATGAGCTATTTTTATTTTTGACAGCTATTCTATAGATCTGAAAATACAAATATATTGCCAAGTTATTTGTCTCCAATACCTAAATCTGGTTTACACAGCTCATTAACTAATTGAGATTCTGCCATCCTAAAGCTTTTTTTTCCTTCATCTTGAGTTCTTTTCATCTATATTTGAAGCCAATACTTGTGCTATATATCAAATCAGTTGGGAAATTCAGAATAATCAAAGCCAGTATTTATATGCTATAGGGGATTCTCAGTCATACAAATTCCATTTATTATTCCGGTAAGACTCCAAATGCAATATGAGCAGTGATTTGATTTTTTTTTAAATAGAACATAACTGAATTTACTCTAAATAATTGGAATTAAAGGAAGAACAAATACCAGGTTAAATACTAGAGCAGAAATTGCAGGAATCTGAATTAGGATTACTAGTAAAAGACATAAGGGAAAATACACTATGCACTCAATCGAGAGTTAGCAGAAACAGCAGCTCRGGAGTTTTCACACTGCAATTATTTTCAGGCTAGAGTCGTCCCTGTGCACGCCACTCTTTGAAGTGACACTTCCCAAAATTATATCGTTCACAAAGAGGAGTGAAAACTGTAGGGGGGGGAACACTCTCCTCCTCCTGAGTATGTGAAAATAAACTATGGTTACCTGCATGTAAACRTACCCTATAATTTTTATTTTATTGGTCCATTCATACATTCTAGGACAACTCTATCAAARACCCCATTACTTTCTCAATGCTTTTCTATACATGTCCCAGACTAAAATCATTCAGCTTAAAGCAATTTTTGATTTTCGTACAGCTAGTACCCCAAAGCTTCCCAGAAGGCCAACAGGCATTCATGTAACTGCAGAGGGATAAAAGCTTCTTTGTCCAGATGTGTTGCCCCCATAAAAGATGCTGCTCCATTTACTTCAGTATTTCCTTTGCAAAACTACACACCCTCACTAGGAATCCCTGTGCCACCCATAACCCCTGCTATGCCTGGGGATACGAGATGAACATCATTAGGACAGCACAATTTTAAGAACTTTAAATCATCAAAGAATATAAATAATTTTTATTATCCTTTTATCCAACAACACTAAATTCAGTAGATGGAGGTGCAATATATTATCTTCAGAAGTAACCGCCAGTTTACCTACRTTATGCTTTTAAAAAAGGGTAATAATGATACAAAGACTGTATGGAAAAGACGACGTTCTTGGCTCACAAAGCCCAAGGCGAATTTCTCAACAGGCTCAAGTGACCTACATTTCCTGCTTTGCTTCTCAGTTCTATGTAATAAAACATGGCTGCACTGATAAAAGCAAAAGCAAGCAGTCTTCTACATCATGTAAAATAATACTTTTCCCAGCCAACAAAAACTAAAATTACTAAATACACTGTAGACTAATAATATTTTAATAGCCATTTCTTAGCTATCTATGGAGACAGTTCTATTTCTCTAAAAGTTGAGCTTTCTGAGGTTTTTTTGTTTGTGGGGTTTTTTTAATCCTATCCCAGTTAGGGAATTGCAGAATTTCCTTACAGTACAATACCTCTGAGTGATACTTGTGTACTTATTAATTTTTCCCCCACAAGATAAAGATATGACATTCATTGTTGTTAACTCAGAACCACGCATTACTGYACTTCCACAGTCTACCATACTGAGCAACGCTTGTTTTGATAACAATAAATTTTTAGGTCCAAATTTTATAGAAAGTAATAATAGAGAAGCTCTAAGCATTTTTAATTATTGTGCAAAATGTGCTCATAGTGCCAGCAATAAGAGGTAACTTATYGCTTTGAGGAGATTCCACTGTATCGTTGTAGGAGACCTGGCTCGGAAGGTTTCCTGACAGATGGCACGCTGCAGATGAACACAGTAATTACAAGTCAGTAAACTCCTCTGTCAGCAGCAGTAATTAATTGCTCCCATTATTACTTTCAATGGCCTCTCAGCAAAAGGGATCTGCAGTTTCCATATCTGCAGTCTTTCAAAAAACCTCCCATTGCCCCCAAGATTCATCATCTGCATTTTGACATCCCCTCACAGATCACTGCCTTCCACACCCTTCCATTGAACAGCTAACAGAACTAGAGATTTTGACAAATTTCACAATGGATTTCACCAATGTATTCATTTGCACTTTAGTTAACTGGTTGTCTGTGTCACATGCACATCTAACAGACATGCAAGTAAAACATGCTTCTAAGTCACTGCATGCTACATAAGCCCAATGTATATCAAATTTATTTAAAGTATACACACACACTCAAAATATATGTACCTGGCACTGATAATCACACAACAATTAATAGTTATTTTGATAAGCAGTACTGCTCGACATGTATAGCACCAGAACACTAATGGCCTCCCACTAATTCAAAGGACACAGACAGCCCGTCCAAAAAAGCTAGCTGTGAGTTTACACAAARCCATCACAAGTAWATGTGGAGTAAAGGGGAAGGTGTSAGCAGARGAGGACTCGGCACAGGGAAGGAAGGGATCACAGATTAATTGGAATTTCTTATGTCCACGATTTTTTAAAAGTGTTTTAAAAATTATTTACACAATAGAATATATCATCAACTACCCTTGCAACAGGAACCACAGCATATTTATACTACCAAAAAYGTTTTGAAAGGAATGACAAGTCTCTGGTTTACAGACTGCTTCCGAACACAACTGAGGGACTGGTTCAGAAATGTAACTCGGAACGAACTACTTACTGTGAGCCTGTGGACATCTGTCACTGCCATTCCACTCAAAATGCCTTCTTTTGGGTGCAGACATGAGAACCACCTGCAGGACGAAGCCTTCCCTGCACCTTTCCAGCTCAGCTTGTAGCTGGACCCCCGCCATTCAGGGCAACATGCACCCACTTTCYGTCCCTCTGTCTGCACCCCAGGCGTAGTTCCGAGACACCCTGGGCTTTCACTCCTCAGCGGCTTTCCCTTGAAACCACAGCATTTAAAAGCAAAAAATAGGTGTGGAAAGAAAGGCCAAGCTGCAGCACTTCCCAGTGAGGGCTAAGAAGAGGGAAATTCAGGGACATAGGCCAATAGTGATTTGCTGTCACTTGCACCCCACGGCTTAACCCCCCCTTATAAAGTTTAGGCTTTGAAATTCACTGAATTGTTGCTTGTTTATTATTCTTCTGAATTCTGCAGGAAGGCTCCTTTGGGTTGTTTTTAATAAAGATCACTAAAACCTGAATCTGGAAAGAGAGAAACCTCAAGGACGACAACTGTGTAGGAAATGTGCAGAACATGTCAGCAGCACCGGGAAAAAGGACAAGATTCCCAATTCACTGACACAGAAGACGAAAAAAAAAGTAAACACTAAAAGAACATTCAGTATTTTCTAAATATTTAATATTTGCTAAGTTAGTAGGATAGTTTTGAGCATGAGACAATCAAGTAATTACAAGRAGGAGAAAAGCCACATCTGGATGTGATCTAGTCACCAGCTGAACAGAGAAGCAACCTGGGGTTTGCATGATTCGCTTTCACCATCTCCYCTTTCAAAAATTACTGCGTGTGCAGTTGATCATGATTGCCAAACAGGCAAACCACCTTCCTTCCACAGCCAGAGTACACCTCCTACTGCCTCCCCTTACAGGAGACTTGCCCAGCTGTGCTCTGGGCTGCTTCATGGCCAGGCTTCTTCACCTGCAAAGGGGAAGCTCCGTTTCCACAAGTCCTCTCATTAAAAACAAGCTGTTCTAGCCAAAATAAAGATGCTGACATATTGACTCAGTCCTATAGGACCAGTGATGGAAGARCATGCTTTATTTTCCTCCAAGAGGCCACCAAGCTCCACATTTAAAGCCAAGCTCCTTGATCCACAATATAAAAACAAATGGTGCCCTGCAGAGTTGGCAATTATTTAAATTTTGAAGAGCCACAAAATCCCCAAAGGCATTTAGGACCTCACAAACTTGAGTTGACCATTATTATCAGAGATTWCTGCTATATGACAGTGTTCATGAAGACAGACAACTCATTCATTCCCCAGAACTCAGAATCTATTTCCAAAAAAAAAGATTATTTTACAGGCAAGGCACAGGGCCAGGTCTTGATGGATTTTGGTTCCATCTACAGTTCTGTCACAAATTCCTTGTGTGACCTTGAACAAATCACTTAATCTCTCAGTAAAAGAGGGATTATGCTTGCCTACCTCAAAGGTATTACGAGGACAAAGTTAAAATACGAGGCCCTGAGCCACGGCAGAAGTGGGGATTACAAGAACCTGGCAAGCGTCTACACAACTGTTAGCTAACACGAGMCACCAGGTTCAACGACACACAAAACTGCAATTCCCTCACCAGGTCTGTTTAGAAAGCCTCATGTAACTTCTCCCMCAAAAGGTGCTTCAGTGAACCAACAAGCCCACAAACAAGAGAACTAAGTATTTTGGACATTGATTCACAAGATGAACTGGGCACCCTATGGGGGTCTAGAGAAATATTTGATATCCAAGATGCAATCTTCCAAAACTCTACTTATTCCTACAGATATCTGATATTACATATATAATAAATGTATATAAATATATATATAACAAAATATATAAAAATGGGGAGACTTGACTCCACCCTGTTCATATTTTCTCAGATGTGGTCCAGACGATCCTCATGCTAGTGCTGCAGATCCTGTGCTGCAGATACCCAGCAGTGTCCTAGAGCTTTCTTCTTGTGCACAGACTTCAGAGATTTGCAGTTCTCCCCTGAGGAGAAGGTTTTGTGTTCCCTCATGTGCACCTGCCAGCAGGGGCAAAATGAGCAGATTTGAGCAACTTCCTCACATTAACAGCGCTCTAGCAATTGGCAGCTAACACTGGCATTTCAAGCACTGCTATTTGGGTGTTCATTGGAGTGAATGTGATAATCAGGTTCTGCAGAGCTGAAGTAGGCACGACATGGCACAAAAGGAAAAAAATTAAAATATAAAAAGCAATACACACTAAAGACTTTCCTTGCATAAACCTCCTTCAACACCCAACAAGCTGAAAACATGTCCCCACCACGGCAGGAATACCAATAAAACATCTTTCTGGTAACTGCCAACACGTTTGATTTGAAGTGTGCCAGGATTGTTGGAATGGATGCTGGCAAGTAGGTCACCAGCAGAAAAGGCTTGAACATGTTAGCCAAGGTTGAACACTTGCAGAATGTTTTCAATATTCTTATCCCAAAACGTGTACATTAAAATCATAATGCACAAAAAAAATCCTCAGAACACAGGGTAAGAAACAAATGAAGTTCAAGGCATAACTTGGCTCAAAGAGAGAAACACACAAATAGTGTTAAAAACACAAAAAGCCAGAACTACTCTGCAACAAGCCACTAGAGAACACAGGACAAACTGCAGCCCAATCTGGACAGCCCCAAAGTGTTTTGGAGTTGTCCTGAATTTAATCAGTGCATAAAAATATGTGCACCAAAATAAATGTCATCAATTTGGAAGAGTGCTTAAAAACATAGAGAATATTGCACACGCAATTTTAGGTTTTTAGGTAAGGCAGTTAGACTCTCAGCTTTAAGATATGCAGTAGCATTGCTGCATATCTTAAACCCTGCTGAACGCTGTCCTAGCCAGGCTGTTCTGGACACACAGAGCAATTAAAGATGCTTTACTGCTCAGCTGTACGGAAAACATTCTTAACCCTTTTTACTAGGAAATGTGCCTGTATTGGGAAGTGAACCTTTCATTTCAATGCAAGTGAATGCCTAAACATGCAATCTAAACCTTGCACAAGCTCCCTTTACCTTCTCCTACCACTGACATTCCCTTACTTTAACAGAAAAGAAATATCCCAACCTTATAAGTGTGCAGGTAAGGGAACTACAACATGATGCTGGAACAGGAAATTGCTACAACCACCCCACTCTAAGCAGTTTAAAACAAGTTCCTTACTTAAGAGGGTGAGCAATCAGCTTTCCACAGTTTCCTGTTAAGCACTGAAATATTAAACTGGGGCTGTTGAACAGATGGAATAAAGCACAGCTGATCCCAAAGGCAAAGCACCACTGTGATCAGTCTCAGAAGCACAACAAAACACTATAACTTTTATATATCTTTCCACCTTCCTATTAAGTAAATAAACCTTAAATAGAGTACTTCCTCAATAAAASAAATACAAGCTCCCCAGTGAAGCAGTAGCAGCATCTCTGCTATGAATTGGGTGCTTTTGTCATTTCCATCTCAGCATGTTCCCTCCTCCAGGTCTCCTGGGCATATCCCATTTTTGACTAGGTTTACAACGACMAAATCAGAATTTCTTTCCCCTCCCTAAAACTTTTACTAAGTTTCAACAGCAATGAATTTATCAAGCCCACMCAGCACCACAGCCCACACAGGCTGACAGATCCGACGTGAACGAGCTCCTTGCAGCCTGGGAGCTGCAAGAACCACCTCATCAGGTGCATCAAATTTACATTGTTTTTTTTCTACAAATTTAAGTGATTTAGTTCTCATTCCTTCCACTCCTTGACATTTTCCAAAATCATCCACATCAAATACAGATATGCATCCTTGAGGATGCTGACTTCATAGCACACTCAGAAAACCAATTATTCTGCCCACACAAAAATAAATACTATTTCATCAATTTTTTTTTTTATCAGATTTGCACTGTCATCTTCTATTATCCCTTTTTCCAAGCTCTAAATAGACAGAATTCTTCCTAAAGTATGAACAGTAAGTACTCTTCCCAGAAAAAAAAAAAGTCTCTCTCTATGTGTGTGTGTGTTAATAATCATGGAAAGGTGACCAGAAAGGTCCTCACATTGCAAACAGAGGCTTAATACAAAGCAACTTCCTCATAGCAATACATTACATCACCCTAAGTACATTACATCACCTGCAGAGCTGCAGGATTGAGCTAATGACCTGAAAATGAACTCAGATTGCTACTGCCCAAGCTGATTATAAGATGGCAACACATAAACAGAACATTTCAAAATCTACTTTTACTCATGACTTGTAACACAGAGATCCTTGTAAGAGCTATATTATTTATAAACATATATCTATCTACAYTAACATATGTTACAAATACGCTATGTATACAGTATGTTCTCAGGATGGATTCTCTCCACAAAGGACAAGCTTCAGGTAGTGAGCTCATTAAGTCCTTCACGGCTGTTCTTCTGGAAATCATCACTTTATAACTGCTATGTATAAAGCACATGCAATTTTCTGTATCACATTATATTTCTACAGCCAGATCATGCCACAGATGGTCAATATACATAATGTACAGTTCAGAGGTACAGGTGTTTTCAATAGATGAAGAGTGGAGAAATACAGATGAACTAGAACAACAACCATTGCCAAAACACACAAAGAGAAGMACCAGATTTACAAAGACAGCTATTTTAAAGCAGCACTAAATCTCCCAGCCTCAGAATCCCTCCCTGCTAAAGTTTTCAAAGCATTCAAAATGCAGATGAGCATTTTTAAATGACCAAGTAAACCATTACCTCTCTTATCACAGCAAGAGCATGACCAGCCACACACTTATCTGACKGTAAAGCACACAGGGGAACTCAGCCAGCAGCTGCACAGCTATCAGCTACCCCAGCGCCCGGCCTTGTCAGCAAACCTCAATACTTGCTTGTAAGTAAAAAAACTATCCAAACACAAGGATATTAGTTGAGYGCTTTACTGTGTTTGATGAACAATAGATCTATAATGACATGGTAGGGAAAAGAGATGATTGTATTGAGGATTAGTCAGCCCAGATAGGTTGTTCAAAGAATAATAAAGGCAAGGTGGGGAGGGGAGGGGGGAGAAAGAGAGAGAGAGGAAAAAAAAACCTCTTAAGCTAGAACCAGAGAAGAGAATAATCCCCAAAAAAAGTAATTGTGGGAAGTTTCAAGATTCATCAGTCAGCTAAGCAGACAGAAACTAAAACAAGGTGCCTGGCCCTTCATCCAGGACACAAGAGCAATCTGCTCTTTTTTCCCAAAGAAACAGTCATGCTTCTCTWAAGCAAAAAGCCATCACAGAGCTGCATGAAGGAGCAGTCTCCATGCAGATGGGTCCTGTCCCCACACAAAGTCRCTTTGGTTTACACAGCCATTCTGAGGAGACTTTTTGGAAATATGAGCAACAGTTTAACCAAGTAGGACAACAAAATACAAGAAATATAACTAATCAAACAAGGTCATCAGCAAAACCACAGATAGGGAGTTGCTGATGTTTTTTTTCCCCCAGCAGCATCATGCAGATGTGTGTAAGCAACCCAGAGGATAAATCCTTCTGGCACATACTCATAWAATAGTCCCAAATAATATGAAGTCTGCTTACAGATATTTTGTGTAGGACAAACACACTTTGTTGCATACTTCCCACATCTTGAGTGTTTCATTTTCATTATGCAGAATCAGTTAAATAGGATATTCAGTCTAAATCAATTTCTTAATCTATGCTCACCTGTTCCAATTTACATAAACCAAATGAACTCAAGGATAATGGGAAGAATCTTCAAACAGTGTTGTGTTTGATACTTTAAATACATACACATACACACATATATAATATACACACACACAAAACCACTTTCTCTTCAGCAGTTACAAAATACAGCAGTTAGTTTTGGAAGATCACTCTTTTCTTCTTAAAATGAGCATYGTCAACTTTGTATTAAGCACATATGAAGATAAAATTTTTAGATACATCTAATCACAGAAACTTGTTCTTCATGCAGCATRCCATAAAGAGTTACATTTGGCCAGAAACAAATTTTGAACTATACCCCCAATTAGAATCATAGAATGCTTAAGGTTGGAAGGGACCTGTAGAGGTCATCTAGTCCAACCCCCCTGCACACGCAGGGTCCCCTAGAGCATGTGGCACAGGGTGRTGTCCAGGCGGGTTTKGAAGATCTCCAGAGAAGGAGACTCCACCACCTCTCTGGGCAGCCTGTTCCAGGGCTCTGTCACCCTCACYGTTAAGAAATTCTTCCTCAAGTTCCTGTGGAACTTTTGGTGCCTCAATTTGTGGCCATTTCCCCTAGTTCTATCACTGGCCACCACTGAGAAGAGGCCAGCCCCCTCCTCCCCACTCCCTCCCTTGAGGTACTTATACACACTGATCAGGTCYCCTCTCAGCCTTCTCTTCTCCCGGCTGAACAGGCCCAGCTCTCTCAGCCTTKGCTCATAGGCAAAGGCCTCTGATCATCAGTTAAAAAGCAAGAGAATTTATAATCTTATCGGTTTATTTCTTGCCCCCAAAACAAGTTTAGTTGTAATMATTCTTTTCTAAGTTACACTGATGAGCACAAAATTTTAGAACCCCTTTTTCACCACATTTTATATATTGTTTTATAATGACATATATTATAAATTTACCTCAAGCGTTAAAATAGAGGATACTAATGAACTMTGAGCTGCACTTGAGTGTCATAAAAGACAATCAGATAGGACCTAGAGGGGCCCTAAGGCATGTTCTGTACTTCACATTTTTTCCTTTGCTCATTTTCATGAGGAAGAGGCTGTCACAATCACGGACGGTGGAGCTGTCATTTCCCTTCACACTCCCTTCCTTAGGGTTATCCTTTACYCTTCCATAGGGCTGGCAGGGAAGCACTGTCCACTGTGCACTAACTCGTATGATGAAGCAATTTCAACATGCAAAATATAAAGCATCCACCAGGATAGAATGTCACCAACACTTTCCTCCTCCTACACTGGAGTTTTCTGACAACCTCAGTGACGTTCAAGACTTGTTTTTGAGAACGTCCTTTGGAGGAGCAGCTACCCCCTGTTCTGCCAATGGCTTTTTGCTGCAATAAGGACAGTTACATGGAGAGGGGGTTGTCCAGTCCTAACAGCCAATTTGGGTAAGTCTATTATCCTTGCAGTCTTACTGTTAGAACAGCACAATAAAGGCAGAAATTAGGTACTGTGCAATCCTATTACCCTTGCCACAGCCATCCAGTAGGGAAAACCTACTACAGTTTAYCATAGAAGTAGATGCTCCCTTAAASCATCCAAACACAGTGTCTTCCCAAACACCCAGTACATGCAGCTCCTTTCTGATAGCCTGCACTTGTGCCTACTATAATCATAAAAATCAACAGAAGGTTGGGAAAGTCTGACAAAGAGGCTTAGCACCTGACTGCGACCACATGGCTACCAGCCTTTCGCCTTTATTAATGGTGACAGGCTTAGACGAAGCAAGAGCATGGTCAAGCTGGCAAATCATGATAAACTAAGACACCAGGCAACATTCTGTCTGGCACCACCTGACCTTATATACTCTTTTCCCCTGACCCTCGTATGAAATTAAATTTAAAAAATTAACTAGGTTTCTATGTTCTTAGCTACCAGTTTACAGCTTATTAACTGTTTGGTTAAAAAAACAGAATAAAATCAAAAGGATAAATGACAAAAAATCCTGAGTGAGAAAACATTAAAGAAGGTTATTTACTGAACAGACAAAGGTTCCATCTAAAGAAAACCATATTAAGGTGAAGATAAAAGCTTTGCTAGATTTGGTTTATTACACCAATGAAAATAATCTGGTTTGGTTTATAGTCTCTCATCAAGAAAATATAAACATACACATTACACACACACATAYATATACACATATAAATGTGAACTTTCAAGTTATATTGTCCATAGTCAATTGATCACATCATATCTGTGATTTAATTTCACTCTTTTCCCACACAACCAGAACTCTGGTAATGCACAGTACCTTTCTCTCATCCAGAGGCTTCCAAGGCAGTTGGGTCCAATTTTAACTTAAAGAGGCAAACACTGAGCAGCACCAGTAGCTGAGTCTGTGGACTTTCCACACTGTGAATCCTCGTTCTATTGGCAYATCCTCTTTTTCATCAGTAAGGAGGGATTTCTGAGCAGTATTAGTGACATCATCTGTTAAACAAAAGATAAGTTTAATCCATGAGAAATTTGATCAACAGTTTTGCTAGCAGCAGTGTAATAAAAAATTATTTACAGAAGTTAACAAATGCAGCAAAATAAAAGAGTGGACAAAATTACAGGATGTCCTCTTCTCTCCATTGGCAACCTATGGCAAAATCTAATTCTTGGTCATCTTTGATAAAATCTATTGGTTCTCTGTGAAAACAGGCTGAAAGTTCCTGAACAACTTCACATCCAGAGCAGGGCACTGCTGACTGCTCACCCAGAAGAAGTAACCCCAAATCTGTATTCCAGTTTAACCACARTAACTTGTTTGTGGACTACACACTTAGGCTCTCAAGGAAGAGCCTGTAAGTCATCTCAAGCATTTCTGTAGTCTTCAGAGCATTCAGTTTCCATGTATACAGACTGGCCACTGTCATGGATCCTAGCTTGAAGGAAGTTATCGCATGTCCTAAACACAGGACTAGACTAGACTGAGTTTCAGAAAAYCTCAGTTATCCTGCCTGGAGCTAACTCTCCTYCCATATAATGGAGACAGTAACACTTTCCTTTCTACAGGGGGACATAAAACCTCAATAAAGTTTCACTACTCATTTCTTGACAATATTTCAAGACATTGTGACCATACAGAGTCAACAGAAGCATTCAACTTACTGTTGACAACAATACACGTTCATTTGGACTGCTATTTCCCATCTGCTGAAATATTTACTTACAGAGATAAAATTATCTTTATGGAGACAGCTTTATAGAAAACACCACTCTAAAAGGTTAAYGATACAAGGTCAAGTCACTCAATGAGCACTATGCTTCTTCCTGGAGCATCTAAATATCTATGACTGCACCCTTAAGTAAACAGGAGAATAAGGAAAAGAGAACAAAGTCTCCTCATAATTCTTCCCATGTGATACTTTTCGTGTTAGGGCCTAGGTCAGTAGAAGCAAAGCAGAGAAGGCAAACACGTGAGCAACGCACTGAAACACAGCAGCAACATGTGTTACCAAGGGCATGGCTCAAGCCCTCACAAAATGCTGTGTTTCACACACAAAAGACGTCAGGCTGCATCCCCTGGTCTCGGTCCCCAAGAAGCAACTCCCGAACAATTTGCTTGCTTAGAAGTATTTGCACCCACAGGTTACAGGTTACACAGGTTGCTGGTTCTGTTGCGAGTGAGTTAAAAATCAAATCTTGAGGAATAGTTCAATATAGTCAATCATATRGACAGTATTTAAAGGAAAGGGGAAAAAAAAGTCCATCATATGCATTTCCTTAGGGCCAAATTCTCTGCTGCTAGAGAATCCTTTTGAAGAGGATGAAAGTACAACCAAGGTCAGATCATGCAAGAGATCAAAGTGCTTAAACAGCTTAATCAGCATCCTTAAATAGCAGAGAAGGCTGGAAAGAGGAAGAAGTAACTTTGTTCATATGGCACCAACCTTCCTTAGGGAGAAGAAGGCCAAGAAGCTGCATTTTTAGGACATCACATACATCCAACTTCAGCCTATAGCGTCACTATCCCTTTCTGAGTTGTCCTATTTAAAARTACTCCTATTGTTATTCCACACAAAATATTTAAAATGTAAAATGCACTTAGTTTCAAACTTGGCATAAATTCATGTTTCTCACATTTTGTTGTTTGCTTCTAACTTTTAAGAGACTAATTTAAATGCATTGAAATGAAGAGGAACAAGGAGTTTTTGCAATGTAAATAGGCAAATGCAGAAATATCTAAAAGAAAGCTAGAACTGCTTGTCAGAGATGTAMGCAGCCTGCAATCAGGCCAGCCAGAAAAGAACAAAACCAGAGTCAGAACAAAGCTTTGGTTAAACAGTCACTGTATAAATTTCAAGATATTAAAACATTATTCTTCAATATTTAACAAAAAATAAAGAATTTTCCAAAATAAAATCTTCAATAAATTAAAAACTGATCCAGGKAAATATTCTACATATAAAAATGTATTTACGTTTTCACCAATTTATTCATTCCACAATACCAATTCTTTCAAAGGACAAGTTTTTGCATCTTAGAAAACTCGTCTTTAACTATAGGTGTAGTTAAATTTGGCAATAAAGAACACATTAATAACCTGCCTGGCTAGGAAGCCTGCATGGCTAGGAAGCATGAAGAGAATAGTGTTTATAGAAATGTTGACAGAAGGATAAGCTTGGACCTTGAGAAGAAAATCCTGCAATTTCAGGCTGCTGTAATAACGTTCTTAAAGCRGATGTTTCAGTGGCTTATCATACAAGTGCAATTAAAAAAGAAATAATAAGAATAAGTCTTACAGAAACTATGGCAAAATTGAACATATTAATTATACCAGTCATTAGAGATCACTCAGAACACCTTACCAGCAAACACTGGAAACCTATAACCCAATAATCCTTCAGCAATCTTCCTTCGGCTTCTTAAAAGATATGATCATACAAAAACAATACAGGATTGGAGGCTTAATTTCCAATTTCTACTAACTGCTATGCTAATTACTTTCAATGGTTGGGGAGAAATAAGGATAAAGAGTTGTTGTTGCTGGGGAAATGTATCTGTTAARCCAAAACCAAGCGGAGACAAAATATACCTCACTTAGAACTCAAAATAAATCCTGTGTGTTACAGAAGTAATACAAATGAGCTGGTATTTGATAAACCAGTAATTTCATGCAATTTAATAACGTCACCAATGTGACTGCCAATACATCCTGTAATTATGGCAGTAAAGGCTTAATATAGAAAGCTAATTAAGTTATATGCTCCACTACACAACGGTTCTCCAAAAGTTTTGTGCTTATAATAATGAAGATTTTTTTTTGTCTGTTTACATGGTACTAATTTGCAAACCCATTAAAACTTCACAAATAGTTAGGGGAAGGAGAAAGGAAAAAAAAAAAAAAAAAGAATAAAGCAGAAAGCACCAGAGATGCACTTCTCCCCACTCCAACCCCACGTCTGCACAGCATGCAGTTTCACACGTTTACCCTAGACACAAGGCTGACCCAAATAAAATGAATACCACGTTGAACAGATCTCTGCTGCTGCCCTTGCTAGAAATTTTGCTTGGGAAACACATTTTGGGAGAAGTCACATTCATCCACAGCTGGAGAGAGGGGAAAATCCTTCTTTTAAACCAAWGCTTCAGCATTAGCAAAGTGCACTCATTTCCAAAACCCCTGGTATTTTACTGTCTGTTTGATAGTCTAGAGCCGTATATCTGTAATGTTCCCTTGAGCTATAATTTGTCACTAACACTTGTATTTGCCAAGCACACCCACAAGCACATCCATTATATTTGAGAAGATTGCACCCTCCWATTCTTGCATATTTGTTCTCCTTCACCCAACACACCATATTGCAACCAGAATGTGCAAAAGCTGCTCTGGCTGCACCAAAACCAGATGGAAAAGTGGGATTGAAAGGGAGCTCCACAAAGAGAAGAAAACTGAGCAGAAGCTTCAATGCAGAACACTGCAAATTGCAGAAAAAGCACCAACCTTTTACACCAACTTTGAAATTGACATAAGAGAAGTCAAAGACAGATAAGCAACAACTCCTCCCTTATCTCCTCCTACACGCCTTCTACGGTGACTCTACCAGGAACACCTATGAAAACAGCCCTGATCTGTTTTAATCTGCTGTTTTTATTGCAAATACATATGTGAAGTATCAAGGCAGGGTTCTTTATTTGGATACTAGAAGCAATGATGGAGAAAAGCAGTTTCTCCTCACTGGATATTGTGACAAACATTATGGTTTGCAAACTGCTACAATAATTATAAGGATACAATTGTTTTTCAGTGCAAAAGCAAGCACACATACCTTTTAATACATATTTTATAGAATGTGTGTTTAATACACACAAAAGCTTTCCAAGCAATTAAGATGACCTGCGTGAAGAAGAGATGATGACAATTTATTGAGACTGGGGAGGAAAAGAAGTTTCTCATGTGCAATTTTCATTAAAGCCTAGCAATAACTAATAATCACCATGCGAACTAATATAGAAATCACAAATTCTGCAATTCGCAAATCTTAAAGACATTGCATCCTATTTTTTCAAAACAGATTAAATGAGCTTTTAGTGAGCACAGCAGGAGTCTATGTAGTTTCATTCACATTAATATTAGTCTTTCTATGTATATCACAAATAAAGCATTCAACCTGAAGTGTTTTCCTCAAGTCAGATATCTTCACTGCCATCCATGACTGGTGGCAGCTCTCAGCCACTTGGCTGCACACTTTTTTAGCTCTTTTTATTCCAATCTCAGTCAAAGGGCCAGCCTATATCTTGTGGATTTTASAGGGGCTCATCTTGGGGATCTGCTTTTCTCACACTAAATTAGCCTACAGCCTTTTAGGTTCCATCCAATTAACTGATTTTGAACTTCATGGACCTTAGAAAAAGCACACATATAAAGTTAGCATTTAGGCAAACCCTATAAACACAAGGGAGTCAGGAGGATCACAGCCACATGTAGCCATCCACACTGTATCACTTACACAAAGGGATAAATTCAGTGGTTTTAATACTTAGATTGGAGCAGCACTGAGTTAAGAGTCTTCTGTAATACTGTTTTCTTTATTCAGTATCAAAGTTAAGACATCATTGAATTTACTTAAGAAACTAAGGACAAATTAAAACATTTTCATAAACTTCCTGCAAATTCGTTTCAGTCCCCTGAACAGATCCCAGGGGAGCCTCCTGGCATGCAYACACTTCAGAAATGAACTGGTGCAATTCTCTTTCCTTAGTTGGACCACCACCACTCTGCCCACTCAGTGTTACACCAGCAGGAGCTTTTCCTACCCAGGAAGGACGRGGCAGGAATCAAGGGGCACATTGCATCACTGGCCTCTTATTGAAACCTGTTTCCAGATAAGTTTCAAGCTGCTGGGTATGATTTGGTGTGTCCTGAAGTGACCCAGCAGTTCAGGCTATTCCACCTGCTATTTCCCAGCTTGCGCCCAAAGGTGGAATCCAGAGCAAGGAAGGAACATTAGGCTACTTTTCCTCCCTGCTCCCACGCACCCTGCTCAGCTCAGCACCACGTCAGCAAAGCTGGAGACTGTGGATTAGAGTGGTCCCCAAAGGGAACAAAGATCCCCCCTGCACTACCCTGCCTGCTCACCGCTTCAGATCACAGAGATGTGCAGATTTGGAGCCTGAACAAGCGTTCCTACCTGCCTCCCCAACAGGGCATTCGTGCTTGCCTTGCCTGGGGTACTTTGCATGATTGCGAGCAAARGTTTGGGCTTGCAAAACACCTCAATTTTCCCCTGGTGCTGCTCTGAGCTCAGCATTTACTAAACTTCAGTACAAATGCAAGATTTATTATGCCCTTTATTTATTTAGCCCTTTAAGATTCTCTCATATATGGCTTGTCATTTTCCCTTGACAGTTCATGTAGTTCCTAAATATGTATGACGYTCATTTAGCATAACCTGAAGGCTGTTCTGCTATCATAACTTTGAAAGTTCCTTATGCAAAGGCTAGAATTTATTTACTTTATTTAGGCTTTACAATTAGCTTAATCGATTTTGATTTAGTTAGTTAAAAAGTAAGATTCTTCCCCATCAATAAGCATTTAGCAAGAGTTTGGAAAYAGGCACATTTGATTAATGCTACTAATCAAAAGCTTTAAAGCAATTCCAATACGTACTCATAAAAAATCTGCACTATGCCACAACAGCATCATTTTATGGCACAAATTTTAGAGTTTCAGACAAACTGCTCCATAACTTTGCTTACAATTCCATCTTTCCCTTTCTCTCTCCYTCTTCCTCTCCCCTTTCTCTTTTTCTAAAAGCAGCAATCTTTCTCTTTTAAAGATCCTTATAGGTGCTGGAAGATTTCTAATATGGTGTTCAGCAAGAGAAAAACTGAAACCAAAMCATTTAAATCCTAAGAAAAACAAAAGCAGAGTGCCAGGCCCAGGACCCTTGCCAGGTTGGAGGCAGTGTCACATGAGCAACT
>PTEX01000005.1:7268723-7320320 GCA_003342815.1 Eudromia elegans | reverse complement strand
ACAAACTCTTGCTTTGCAATTGTGCAAAGATCTTGAAGAATGATGCAGTATTTCTCTTAAAGCCTTTCCAATAGTTTACAATAGATTAAGASTAAAATTCCTGGGTTTATGCATTGCTTTTATTGCAAATTCTTGTAAATTAAATCTTCACAAAGGAATAACACAGTGATCTGAAACAAGTGACAAATGCAGAAGGGAAGGATGTGGCTTGTGTGTCTGCACAGGGCAAAGGTATCTGGCTGCAGCAAGTAGAGAAGACCATCACCTTTCTGGCCCTCCCCTATTATTTATTRTTTAAACACACCCTTCTTCAAATTTGGACTGCGGGGCCAGCTAGCATGTAAACCAAAACAAATCAAGCAMGTCAAAGATCAAGTCATTCGACACCGACCAGTTTCAGGCCTCAGTCTAGTTCTCTCTCTTCTCAGTGCCTGATGATGCAAGTGCAGTAAAACACGTAACCAAACCAACTGCTGTTATCAAATCTGCGGAGGCACAGAACTAACCATCCAAGAATATCTACACCAGTACTTACAAGTATTTCCTCTTTGCAGATGCTGCACGCCAAGGGAAGAGATTTACACAAGGTGACGCAACAAGGCAGGAAAACAGGCAAGAGAAATYAGGGCACCTGAATTTTATGTACTAGGAACTGCGGTTTAGGGCTTATCCCTGCCCTGGAAAAAACRCTTGCACTTTCTATGCCTCAATACATCTGCTAGCGGTGTGCTAAAATGCACTGGTTTTGAACTGAGCAGCTTCTGTGATGCTTAGCTTATAATATGACATTTTATTACTAAGYGCATCRATTCTATAGCAAAAATAGYGATCTCTGCATTGCCTACAGTTACATAAAGTGTATTCTGCATGCTCACAAAAGACATTACAGTGATTATAAAAATAACACATGTATGTGCACATGTAAATTTTGAGCTTGACAAAATCCTATTCTGGGTTTTCTACAAAGACTCAAAATACAATAAATACAAGAATGCCATTAGCATATTTTTCCAGCTGCTGATAAATCAGGTATTTTTCTATTAAAGCCAGCAATGCTAAAGCCATCCCCAACAGGACACRAAAAAGGTTCTGCCCTTCCAGAAGCCTTGCTCAGTTCAGTTAACAGTGACAAGGGTAACAATCTGAAACAGGCACTGTTACACACAAAGACATTACTATCCTGCAATAAAGGACTTCAAGCTAGTTTTACAGACACAAAGAGCTTCTTCCAATTAAAACCATAGTAACAGGGGGATGGGAGAATAAATCAATCCAGATGATTTGCAAGTATTTGTATTTACGCAAACAATTCCCCAG
This sequence comes from Eudromia elegans, assembly GCA_003342815.1. Taxonomy (NCBI): domain Eukaryota; kingdom Metazoa; phylum Chordata; class Aves; order Tinamiformes; family Tinamidae; genus Eudromia; species Eudromia elegans. The sequence goes on along the minus strand of PTEX01000005.1, from coordinate 7,319,003 downwards.
CGATTTGGTCACATCCTCCTCCAGCCATTGCAGCAAGTGCAGAGTAGGGAAGCATCACAGGCAGTAATGTGCAGGCATAGTGGATGTAAAGTCCTCTGCTACTTCCAGCCYAGCTATTTACTGAACTGAATGCTTCAGTGTCTCTGCCACAGGGGTTTCACACAGTGTGACAGTGGCACACTTTAACAGACAATATAAAATTCTATAATTATTAGTGAAAATGCATGCTTCTGGTCAAAAGATAGCTAGACATCAAGAGAKGTGAAGAGCTAACTGTATTTCTTAAAATATTCAGTCAATATATGTCAATAACTACTTATTATGCACAGGAATTTTCAGTCCCTAAGGGTGAAGTGTGTCAGTTACTACTGCACACAAGAAGAATCAAAGCTTTGACGTTTTTGTTTCTTCTTTAARTCTACAGCAGCAAAGCCACACGTCACAGGTGTCCAAGAAAGCCTGGATACCACAATTACAAACCTGATCCATGTGCTGGTTTTACAGTATGTTATGCTAAAATGTACTGTCCCACATTTATCCTCGCTTTCCCAGAAAGACCTTGTCACCCCTTTCCAGCCTCTTCCCCACATTAAGATCCTTCCTATGCGTGGAGTACTAGATAGCAGAGGCACACCAAAGGCCTGGAAAGTCTTCGCTYAGGCTTTGAGGATCACTGCTTGTATTTCAGACCCCACTCATACCTGTATTTCAGCCCATGTGCCCAAGACCAWGTCTAAATCTTCCATTAACATCAGCTGGGTTTGACAAAAGCCKGGTCCCACCTGCAGACATGGCCCTGACAGGTTAAAGAGTCACTGTCCCTTCCTGAAGGGAACATCTGCATATGGAGGAGGAGAAATAAAGGCTTGGAGCAGTGCTGCTCATGACAGAACAGAGTGGTAGGAATGCCCAGAGTTATGTTTCAGCAGAGCTTTGCTCTAGAGGTCATTTAATGAAGTTTATCTTTTAGTTTTCTTGGCAGGAGCTGCAATTACCAGCTGCAAAAMCCCAAGTGTCCTAAAGGTGCAGCTGGCAGAGCCTCCTCAAGTCACCCTCTAAGACAGACCCTCTAAGGACAGAGATCAAAAGCAGGTTCCACCCCAAATCTGGCTTTTGATTCCTTTTTCTTCTCTGCATACAAATATACACTATGCCGTGCACATATAGGCTATATACCGAAGTAGGGTGCTATCAGTAAATGCTTTTCAAAACTGTCTACAGATCTGGAAGATGTCAACTTCCAGATGCCTGAAGTGCCGATCTCTCATCCCAGAAGCAATGACTGTTTCAAAGCTTTGAGTTGGTGCTCCCCCAAAGCAGGGGGAATCCTAGCCATGACATATATACATACATACATATATATATATGAAAAACAGGCAATGAAGTGGGGCAATGGCAGCAATCAGCCCAGGAGACACCAAGCATGCAAACCACACCAGGGTGGACTTCTGCATTCGTCACACTCCCCTTTGGCATTTCAGAAAGCCATTTATCCAAAGGTGTCARATATCTGCCTTTCAGGAGCACTGCATCTGTGCTTGATCATCACATACCCCAACTCACTTGCAGTGCTTCCCCAAGTAGTTCCCCACCTGAGGACATTTGCCCAGCTCAAAACTCCTGCTGGTCCGGCAGCTGTAAGCAAGCTCAGCTTATGTTACCTTACGGGTCACCAAAGTGAAGCTCAGGCGCCCACGCTTTGAATTAGGGCTGTGCTCTCAATCCCACGCCTATGTGGGGCAAACATCCCCCTGCTTTTGCTGCTTCACTCGTGGTTTTTCAAAACACGTCCTGCTGCCCTGTTATCTTTGCAGAAAATGATACAGCCAGTTCCAGGAGATGTGCAAACCTGCTTTTAATTCACACACTCCATAATTAATTTGGAAATTATTATACTTTTAGCATTATAGCAGAAAACATCATGTCAAACTATTTATAAAACATATTTGGATATGGTGTATCACATGCATTTATTCCAAACTCAGTTAAGATGGTTTACCTTACCTACTTATCTACTGTAGTGMTGTTGCTTCCCAAAGCTAAAGACAGTTTATTTTCCCCCCTTTTTTAATAACATTATCTTTAATGCAAAGMAAAAAATAATTACCATAACTTCACTTTCTGGCTGTTGTTGTTTGGTGGTTTTCTTTTTAATCTGCACTGATTTTTCAACATTTGATAAATTACTTCATTTTATACTTTCTTTACTGAATATTTGTTTAATAACCTAATAAACTTCCAGGTGAAATAGACTGCTGCTCGAGTCAGCAAAGATATATTMAGAAGAGAAACACTAACATATGCACGGGTGCTGCTGCATCAGAGCATCCATATTTATTAGGGCCAATGGAACAATAAAGTCAAGGGAAGAGCAACCGTCAGCACAAGGGCACATGTTGCTGGTAAAACGTCATTTCAGAAGCCACAAAGCAGAGGGGAGCTGAGCAGTACTCAGATACATTTCAGCTGCCCTACRTTTAGTCACTTTCTGCATTTCATGCACACACACAGAGAATAAAAGTGTTTTTTCCTCCAACGTTGCAATTCTTATCTATCTTCTCTCCTAACCAAGCAAATACGGTTTTCTGCTGTTCAGCACTGCCCCAACACCTTCGCAGTAAGCTGTCTGCAAGGCTGCACGTATCCATTTCCTGAACAATAACAACCTAAGCGGTCATCCCAGTTAYTCCTTCCCACATGCATCACCTTGAACGTGCCTGCACTGAACTCCCCCTGTCCTCATGCTGCCAGGTCCACAAACAGCTTTTAAAACCTTTCAAGGATTCTTCAGAATATTCTCTGGCTGTGGTAATTTCTTTGCTGTAAACACAATGGCTGTTGCTAAAGCAAACAGCAAAAAACAACAACATATTTAGCATTAAAGACTATTTACAGTTCCTTAGTCTATAAATTATATTCTCCTGAACCYAGAATTTCATTTATATAAAATGTATCATATCTTGTCTAAACTACAAAGGYGGGTAAGAAGTTAAAACATGAGGAGAGCCGCCACTGGTCGACCTGGCTCCTACTAATTACCATTTGTACTGGACTGCCACCTAATTAGGAAATTTAATTAAAGCCCAATCCACCCTACAAATGACAACWGGGCTACAGCAGAGCAGCTTGCCAGCTTTGTTGGATCCTTAGTGCCTCTCAGTGAACGGGATCTGCAGGACACGGCACTCTCGCTCAAACACGTGCTTGGGAGCCTGGGTAGCCAAAAAGACTCCATCCAGCTRCACGAACTCCTGGACACCTTCAGCAAAATACAAATCGGGAACTCAGAGCCCAGCACTCAGGGTATCACACACATATTAACAGATTTTCCTAGACGATTCAGGTATCTGTTAAGCAATAAATGGTCTGGACAAAGGGATATAAACGCAAGTTGTAACATCATCTTTCATATTCCCTACCAATTGCCAGCAGGACATAGAAAAGGTTTCAGACTGTATTGTGAACTAAGCTATTCCACTCCCAAAACACAGTCTATGATGTGTAATAAAAGAGTTCTTATTCCCAAAACATTGTCTATATTAAAAACAAAACCAAACCCACACATGCCCTAGGAACTCCAAAGCCTGGAGTTACATGTATAAGAGCTTACTATCTGAGCTCCAAGAAAGGATTTTTACATTACCATCCTACAAACAGAAAAAAAAAAAACATATAGAATTGAGAAGAAAATTTGACAGGGATAAATAATAAAGAAAACAGATCATTATTTCCACTTGCACCCTGTTAACCAGACTACCCAGTGTCCCACGTAGCAAATATTCAGAAACGCCTTTCTACACACTGTGCATCTCTCTCAAAAAGCAGACTAGTATCCAAAATATATCCAATATTTATCAAACAGTAACAGGTAGAATTGAAATTAAGTGGTAATAAGCAAGTTGGATATAACATCCTTTCTCCAAAACTGTCATTTGTGATATTACCGGTAAGTATCCTCACGATTTCATGTCAACACTGTCACACTGTTGCAAACAACTAAATTTTGTCTCATATATACAAGCAGAAGCATCATACACAATGTGACTCCTTTATTCTCCTTAGTGTAGAGTTTTGCAGAAATATAGGCCATTTAAAGAGACTAGGTGACACCCAAGGAGACAGCCTAAGGCACAGAGCTGAAAGGAACTGGCATTGTTAGCCTTGAATAARGAAGATACCCCAGCGCAGAGTGTCTTTGTGTCAGCAAGAGAAAGAGCATCAACCGCCTCACTGGGTTAACTGGGAAGCAGAGGGGAAGGAACACAACTTAGTGAGGGGGAGGATCCACTAAGACTGACTAAGCCTTGATATAGATAACCTAAAAAAAGGTTATCTGGCCAATCTCTGAGAAGTCATCTCCGTCAGAGAGGCATTTAAAAATAAGCTGGACAAATGCACGTCAAAATTTATATACATATATATATATACACACATGCTACAATCAAGGGGAAAGATGGGCCAAATAAGGTTTGATTACATTTTCTTTTATCTCTTTAGCTATTTTCTGCTACATTTCCTCTTCCAGATTTCTACAGCAGTGCATGAATAGATAAATGTATTTTTACATTGCATTTCAGTCTCTAAGAGCTTTTCAAAAATGCCTCTTCACTAATTCAAGGGTCATTTAAATACCAAGCCAAGATAACTTTGGTGTTTATAGGTTTCTCAAGGCATTTTCAAAGGGCAATAATCTAATGGTCACTGCACCTGCATTATCAATGAGCAGACAAGCAGTATTTTATAGCAGGACAGTCTGTGAAGCATGCACAAAAGAGCTTCGTCTATTCAAAAAGAGAAATCATCCAGGATTCCTCCCACTGTCTCCTCAAAGGTTTCCAACAGAGTAGTTTATAAATGAAAGGCTTTGATCACCTGCTTTCATAAAGGAAAATATCACTCAGGCTTATGCATTTACACAGRAAATATAATTTTGGCTCTGTAAAAYGAGAAATCCAAAAAGATGCATATTAAATCCTGAACATCCAGAATTTAAAGAAAAAAAAACTTTATTTTCTGATGGCTTTTTAAAAAATAAATGCCTCATTAAAACCTTACATTCATCAATAATCATGAAGGACCTAAAGAAGGTGATTATGTYTATCAGAATTATGGAACAATGAATTCAAGTCATGATTTATACTTAACCCCTGAGAAGATGGGTAAGTGAGGGGACGAGGGTGGGAACCTATCCTTTGCTCCTGCAAAGTATATTAACACAGAAATGACAGAACCCTAGAGCAATCAAGGACTAGTCATTTATGGTCTGAGGAGCCACAAATAGAACGACCAGCAGCGTGGACAGAGGCAGCACAAAGTMGTATTAAACTCGGTATGTTCTGAAAACAGCTGGGCACTACACACCAAATCCAAGTCGTATGCCAATAGATACAGGACRTTTTGGCTTTTCAAGGAATTGCAGCATAAAGTCCCCAAACCCCCAAGCCCCAGATCACTTCCACACGTTTCCCAGCTCCGGTCCCTCTGGCAGGATGCCTGGCTCTAATGCAGCAGCCCAGCAGGTGCTAAGGGTGGTGCAGACCCTTCTTCTGGAGGGACCCTGGCAAGACTCAGCCTTGCTAATGACTATCAGCTCACCATTCCCAACTGGCATCCACTGCTCCATGCAGCGTATTCTTAGCCTTGATATTTTCTGCTTTTAAAGGATTCTTCATTAGGAACCACYATTTCTCACATACAGAAATTACTGCCAAGATTAACACAGGCTCTTCTGAGAGGAGAATTASGATTTTGCCTCAAAACCTGTAGTATCCAATCCTAAAATGTGAGAGAGCTCCATTACCCTATAACATATCTTTTCTACCAAATATCCCTCCAAGATAATTAACACATTTTTTTTCTCATGTGTTTGCTCTGTTAACCTACCAGACACTGCAACCTGTGGTTTTCAATACAGCTTAATCTGAATTTTCYACATTCCAAGTAAAAATCACTTTATATCAGCAGTATTTTTCATAATCATATTTGATCTCRTTTTCCATCTGCACATTTTCAAACAGTACTGCAGTAGATTTTTTTGTAGCCATAAAAGCCCTGGTTATTGGTCTTTGACCAGACAGGGACAAGGTTTGGGGATGCCTCATTCTGCGTCCAAGCAGAACACAGTCAAACACAAGTGCAAGAGGAAATGAAATAGTTGGTCCATGCACCCAAAAGGCAGATCTAGAACAAGACTAAGGGAATGGGACAGTTTCTTCTAAACTCTTACAGATTTGTTTATAATTCAGCTCACAAACACCACACATTTGGGAACACTAGCACGTAGAGACAGTGCAATAGGAAGAAAAACACCCAACTGAAGAGACTGCTGCAAATCTGCTCCACCTCAACATGCATTTCAACCTCCAAAACATCTGCCTTACCAACTAAAATCTGAATCAATAGTGCACACCTATTCACACAAGTATCTGCAGTGATTTTTCTCCATGTGCTCAAGGACAATATGGACAAGTTCCTTTTACAAGTTCATTACACAATAAATAATTTATCAGCCCTGTACTGACTGCTCTGCAATTATTCCTGCCTGTCAGAGGCACAGCTTCTCAAACACACACATACATCTCCACTGTGAACACAAAGGCTAAAATAAATAACAGAAATAAAAAATCAAAACARTACACAATTAATTATTTCTTCTTCTAACAGAAACAACCTGTAATGCTTTCTTGTTTCTATATAGCCCATACAGTGCTGAGAAGTCTTACTGTGCTACTTTGGCTTACTTGTAAATAGAAGGTAAGTCAAGATAGACAGACAAGACCTGCATTCACTGAAACCACACATGCAACATCCCCTGGATTTCTCTAGGGGAAATTCATCTCAACAGATGAACCTAATGAATTCAAGACATTTATCAAGACATATCTATTCAGGACTCTCTCTAAACAAAATTAGTCAAAACAGCAAAAATTCAAGTCTACTCAATCCAGACTGCTGGCCGAGAGACGATGATTAAATGGGCACATGAAGAATTCTTATTAAACATGTCTCAGTAAATTCTACTGTAGCTGGGAGAATCAGATCTTTACTCTTTTCTAAATCACTCTAAGTGAAGCAAAAGGTATGATTGAAAGGATGGAACAGCTCTTGGGGAAGGAACCAACTAAGGCATGTATAACTCTTCCATTTAGATGGGAGATGAGTTAGAAGAGCTACCATATCACAAACATGATCAAGAACATGGTAGTGAAAACCAACCGTTCACCCTCTTCTGGCACTGCAGCATAGCAGGATGCAGATCTAGAACAAAAGGCAGCAGTTATTCCAGCTACAGGGAGCGAAGCAATGGAAATCCTTACTGTAAGGACCTGTGGAGCCCAGAMACTTGGATGGTTGATGGGGGAAGAAACACGTCTATGGGAAAAAAAAATGCAGTAACAGTTGCCAAACATACTGAAATTATATTCAGCACAGAAGATCACTTAGCTGCAAATAGTTGGAGGATGGGAGAGCAAGAGGCAAGTGTGACATGTTCCTGCACTAGTTTTACTCCTGACCAGACTTCTGCTCACATTTGCTTTTGGAGAATAAATATGRGGTTAGATAAAACCTTGGTTTGACATAGCATGTCACCTTCTCTGACATCATGATAACGCATAAAAACTGCTCAGCTCTAGCCTAGGATGGGACCTGTACTTAAGACATGGATTATTCCATATTTGTTGCACAGAGGTTTCTTCATTCCCTCTCTGAAACATTACGGTGCTGGCCGTTATCAAAGATGGAATACTGAGCAGTGGACCCAACACATTAGAGGCCGTATTACAAGAAACTACTAGTTGTTTGGCTATGGACACCTCAGTGCCTGGCTTCTAAAAGTGAACAAAATCTTTATTTTTGTGTCATGTTTTCCATAAACCCTGATCATTTGAATTAGCTGCAAATCACTGAATGACTCACAGACATTAGCTGCAGGATGCATGTTGCTTTTTAAGAACATCTCTTACAAGAATTTTAGCAAGTTGTCATAATTATCCTCTTAAAACAGAGTATTACTTTAAAAAGATTATGCTGTTATCCTGCACAGTCCTCATTCAGGTTTTTCACTGGATGAGAATGGAGAGCAAGCTTATTCCCAGTTTCAAATATGAGTAATGGACATTAAAGCACAGTTTGGGAAGGGGGAAGCAATAACTGCCTTAAGACCGGTTACAGTCTTCACCCTATATTATCAGGTCAATCTGTCATGTTGAAACACATATAAAAAACACAACGGAAGAGGAAAAAAAGCACAGTGACAGTAATTTATACAGATTTCCTGAGGCTGTAGGAAAACAAGTTCTCTTTGATACACCTYGCTTTTCCCATTTGTAACTGGAGGGCTTTTCCTCAGCACCACTGGAACTATTTCTTAGTGAAGGCTTAGGAAAATTCGTGACTAAGAGCACAGTTTCTCTGGCTCCGTGACATATATCRTGAGTTGTGCCCTCTAAAGAGCTGCTGTTCAGCCTTCTCAGGGTCTAAAACTGACATTGACAGAGTTGGGAATGGGAAGAAAAAACAACAAATAAACAAAAAAAAAAGCACCTGTTCTCATACACAAATTAGAAGCACTAAAATTGCCATCGGGTCCATCACCTTTCATTCAAAAGTATATATCTCTGTATAGACAAYTTTTATACTACCATGTAGTAAACAGAAATTCACACTTGTGAAAAATAAACAAATAAAAAAGATTACACTTTCATCAATAACTCTTCCTTACAAGCTACTAAAGTGTGTTTCCTAGTTTCAACTCCACACCAGTCTACGCAAGCTTTCACAGAATCACAGAATGCTTAAGGTTGGAAGGGACCTCTAGAGGTCATCTAGTCCAACCCCCCTGCACACGCAGGGTCYCCTAGAGCATGTGGCACAGGGTGRTGTCCAGGTGGGTGTTGAAGATCTCCAGAGRAGGAGACTCCACCACCTCTCTGGGCAGCCTGTTCCAGKGCTCTGTCACCCTCACCGTTAAGAAATTCTTTCTCAAGTTCCTGTGGAACTTTTGGTGCCTCAATTTGTGGCCGTTTCCTCTAGTTCCTCTAGTAGCTGACCACYACTGAGAAGAGGCCRGCCCCATCCTCCTCACTCCCTCCCTTGAGGTACTGATGAGGACACACTGMTCAGGTCCCCTCTCAGCCTTCTCTTCTTCAGGCTGAAGAGGTCCAGCTTGCTCAGCTTTTTTTCTCCCCTTCGAAAGGGGAAAGTGCCTGCCCTTCATGTTCGTTCACCACCATCTCCACTCCCATTTCACTGACATCCCTTTTACTTCCACTCAACCATATAGGTGTGCCTGGAGAAGCCTCATTTTTCTATCTGGTTGCAGTAGCATGGCACAAAGACCTGCCACACACCCAGGCTCACACAGCCCCTCCAGGTCACAACTCACAGCAGCAAATGGCACAGAAAATACACAGCCGGCATTCTGTGCAGCAAAAAGCATAAACACTTGCATATTTTCAAGAGGTAACAATGAACTATAAGATGGGAATGACAGATACGCTCTAGGGCTCCCGTTGCTTCAGCAAAGCTCCACAGGAGATGATTGCAGTTCCACAGCCTTGTACTACTACCAACTGCCTAGGTAACGTCAGCCTGTCAAATAACATCATGGTAGTGCTTCGTGGCAGTAACTATTAGCCAAACTTCTGTTTTAAATAACAGTAAACATAAGCAAAGCTATTAGGCTAACAAAATAAAATACAGGATGTAGGAAAGTCTGGTTTAGATGCTAAYCATACATAGACATCTTTAAGGAAAAAAATGGCCTAGTAGAAACATGCCTGGATATCCTTCCTCATGTAATATATCCTTAAGCATAGTGTGATGTATCAAAATACTAAATATATACTTTAGCATAAAACATAACTTCATGAAGCAGAAYACGTCACTCCATCACTGGGTGGGTTAGTAGTATTCTAAGCAATGGATGACCTGCAGTTGCTGGCAGTTCAACACCAAGAAGTTTTAGGAGACTATTATGTCAAAATACACCTTGCACGACACAGCGACACTGTCTCAGTCCACTGCACCCTGCTGCTTTCCTGGAGACCTTCCTCCCCATTCCCCAAAGACAAAAGTAAAGGAAAAACATGAAAAACCACACACACAGAGACCCTTCTGACTGTGCTCCTTAGCAAGACCAGGAACAAGACTGACACATCTTTCTCTTCAGAACAGCCTCATACGTTAAACTCCCCAACAACCAATTGCACATGCACAGATGCTGCACAACAGAATGGAAGATACTTAAGTATTTAGGGTATTCAGCTAACAGTCATTTGTGTGGAATTTTTTCCCCTTAAAATGAAAGAGAGAATCCTGCAGAAAATCACTGCCTCACAGGTTCAGTGCCTCTTCCCTTGAAACCCTGAAATCTAACAGCCCAAAGTTTCCTTAGAAGAAGAAAGGAAAAGAAAAAAAGTTCAGAGGAGATTTTTCYCCCTATCTTCTCCCAACAGGTTCTACAGAAAAGGAATAAAAGAAAAAAACATTAGAAAAGAAATTCCTCACATCCTCCAAGTGGGGAAATGAAGCAAGAAGATTAAAAACCTGCCCAACAATGCACAATGCCTGGGGCAGAATTAGACTAGGACAATTCTTTTAAATCGTATCATCAACAACAGTTAGTAACCTTGTTATGAGACCCTCACTTTTGCTGGCAGTAGGGCATCAATTTCTCCACACCCTCAACTCTTCTCTCTCAGAATGCCATTAGACTTGGCATTCTGACTTCAAAGGTATACTTGTGCCATTGTTCACAATTCAGTTTTATAACAAGCTAATCCTAAACTCAGAGCTCTTTTCAAGCACAGTTCAATCCATTTTCTTGAATTTATTTAAATTAATAATAAAGTTTTTCTTCTGTTTATAGAGCAGTACTGTAGAACACAGACTACAGAACAGATCGCTTGGATTTTCAACTCATCTGCTGGCAAGCTCTTAGATCATATCACAGTTTTGTAAAACAATCCAACCACCTCTACAATGCCATCACTGAATCCTGTTTTTTTATATTTTTTTTTTGTAATAGTGCTGAAAAAAATGAAATAAAATCCTAACTATTGTTCTTGCACAAGTTCCACTAAGTTAACAAGGCCTGGAAGCAGAGCAGATAAACAGCATCCCCGCTCTCTAAGTTATATCATAAGTTAGGCTACATTAAAGTGCAGGACTTCTCTCACACTGTTTAAAAGACTCCTCCACACACAGCAGTCCTCAAGGGAACAGTCCCCAGGCTGTTACAGACTTATTGCTGGTACCTCCCCAGCCTGCAGGCTGGAGGGAAGCAGCCTCCTTCTCGACTCCAGACACATGGTGATCCTGCAGCAAGCACTTTTGCATCTCTGGGGGTGTTCTGCGCAAAACGATGGGAGTTTTTACTGTAGGATGTTCAAATTTGGAGCACCAGGTTTGCATGGACGAAGGATAATTTAGGCCATAATTATTCAAGAGAATGAAGTATTTGGTACTTTCACTTCACTTGCATTCCATACAGTGAAATAAAAAAAATAATTCCAGCCTTTGATCAAAAAGTCCATAGATCTGCCTATCACAAGAGCACACATTCCTGTATACCTACCCCAAYCCCTAATCTCAAAGTTCCTATAGGAAGTATGAAAGTTACACTGTTACTGAGTACTAGAGTTTCCCTTTCCATTAGATGCCTCTAACAAAACCCATAACAAAACCCTTTCTGCAGAGTATTTTCTTTGATACACCTCCCCTTATGCATACAACACAACTTTGCCTCCTGCTCTCCTCAGCTTGCTGACAACCATAACTAATCTTCATCTCAATCATTTTGCTTCACACATACAAATAGTACTTCGAAGTCCATCTGAGTTTGAGAAATTACTTATTGATGCTGAGGACGTTACCTAATGAAGTTTTTCCTTCAAGATGGACTTGGATTCTTGGATTTCCACACTATTCCCAGTAGGGTTCCCTTTGTGAAATGAAGTTGGAAGGGAGAAAGGTGTCCTGGGGGATTGCCTATATATTGGCAGAGAGGATGTACTTTGTTTTGGGTTTGAGACAGCACAGGTGAAGCTAAGGAGCTTCCTAACTGAGGAGACACTGATAACCACAAGAAAAAGAAACCACCATAACCCAAGGGGTTAATTTATTGCTAGGAAATCATCTCTTAAAATGTAGCAGAACTATTGCTGATGATTTTGGTTAATGAGATAATTAGCAGACTGCTTTTGCATTGGCAGGCTGCCCCTTACATGGTGGATTCAGTTTTAATTAGCTTTAACGGTTTATTTAATATAATCACAGCAAAACCAACCCATACTTTTAAAACCTTCTCTTGTAGATTCTTGCAGACTGTGTTCACCTTCATGCATAACTCTGCAAGAGCTCCACATAACACAACAAGTCAATCTTCAACAAAACATTTGCAGTCCTGGTCTATAAAAGGGAGGTCTATTTAAATAAATTAGAATAATTRTTGCYKCCTTTATTAACTGYSTAGAYCTATTCTTACTTTTCCAGTATCCATCTACATGTAGACTTGCTGAGTTACGAGTACTATTACTGAAAATGTTTTATGACTTTTTTTTTGCCTGCATGTAAAGTACCTTTAATTTATTTAGGGAGACAGTTCTAGCCCTTTGATTCCTAGTCAAATCTGGCTACTTAATTTTGCTCGAAAAATCTTCCCTTCCTCTTCTCTTCTGCCTTTATGGTCAATGATCAGCAACATAAACCCCTCAATGCTAATGAAACTCTTCAAGCCCTCGGTGCAAACAGATGCTGAACCACTTAGGAGTTCAGAATGAGCTGATTTCTTTRAAAAATGAAAATGTCTGAAAAGATCATATAGAAGGACACTGGAAAGTTCCTTGAGATGCTTAAAGACACTAAGAGGAGATAAGTGTTCACAGGAACAAGAATATGTTTTCCTTCTTTCATTTTTRGTTATTACAACTCCTGCTGGGTACRCAGATATGAGTATGCAATAGGGACTAATATTAGGAATTCACCAAAATGAAATCACTTAAGAAATCCAAATACATYTTTCCCACAATCACAAAATGAAGAAAAGATTTCTTTGGACTTCCATCATCATCTCCTATGATGCTACAGAATAAAAATASTACATACATCTATCTAAAACACTTCATTGCCATAAAATGGCAAGTAATGGGTAAGGGCAAGTTCCTGTATTAACCTGTATCTATAGAAATTTTCCTTCAGACTGAAATAAACCACAAAATCAAAGAAGTCATTGCCTTCCTACTCTCTCCTAATAAACTTGAGTGTTCAATTAAGAAAATCAAGAGCTAATCAGAGTACGGTATTCTTCAGTTATTAAAAAGTGYCACAACAGCAGCAGAAGATACTTTCTATTGCACATACTTAGACATGAAAGATACKAAAAGTTGCTACAGTTGTATGAATATTAATATATTCATGATCASCCACCAAGAACTTGACCCTCTGGCAAAGGCTTTGAATCAAAATATTGATGATCCAACCAGACGAACAAATAGCATAAGAAGTTCCACARCTTAATCTTGCATGCCTAAGTGAAGCTTTGCTACATGCTAACATGCTTAAAAAACAAACAATGAAAACAATAATTTCACTCCTTGAGCAACAGACTTTATGCAACTGTGTCAAATAGTATTAAAAAGGACATTGCTTCCCATCCCACGGAGAGCTTGACGTGCTACAGTATATCGACAAGGACAGCTTGCCCTCCTGACAACATAAAACCTYAGGAGAGCCTTGGGTGACCAGACACGGTAGTTTACGAGGGACGCCCTCATTTTGTAGGGTACTCCAAACTGCATGCATTTGCCTGCAATGTTTGCCTTGGCTTTCAAACGTACTCTCAAGATGTTCTGCTGCCTGCACCAGCTTAGAGGAGACCACAGCCCAGCGTGGCTTCCATGTGCCACCTGTGGCTGCAAGATTTACTCTGGAGGGCAAAGCAGGAGAGCTACTCTAGSTATTCTAACAACCATCACCAAAAAATTAATCTAATTTTATATTACTCAGAGATTGACATTATGGCAAATAATGTTTGATGACACAAAATAAAAATATTTTTGAATTTCAAACTCGGAAGCGCAATAGTGATGTACTCGTAGAACAAGAACGYTTATTTAAGGATTCGCTCATACCGATCCTGCTTACAACAGAGGACAGTTTTATGTTGTCACCACACTCAGGGTACCTGATGACTTTGAAATATTAGCATAGATAACTACATATTTATGATTTTTTTTCTTTTTAATCTGCTTTTATTTTAGTAACAGAGCAGAGTTTAAGTGGAATTTCTGACTGGTGTTTGTGAAACCGCTTCTCTTGAAGAATATTACTATTATTGTCAGTGTCACATACAAACCCTGGCAAGACAGACAGACCCCGCTGTGCACACACAGCTGAAAATGAAAATCCGGTCTCCTCTGCCCTCTCCATTCCTCTAGTGAGTTATAATCTTTGCAGAAGAGAAAGGCAAAAGCAAAGAAAGGAAAGATTCCCACAGCACATCCATTGGGAAGTCAGCTTTGGAGAGCTGGATGAGGTTATATATTTTTCCGTCCACTATTTCAGAGTTATTTCAGCATTCAAATTAACTGGATCAACCAGGTTAAGAAAGTTAGGTGCTCCCAGTTACATAAAAAAAGCCTTCAAAAATAATGCTACAATAGATTGTCTCATGGACAAAGATAACATTTGATAATGTGTTCATTTGAACACAACAAAAAATAATTGCTTCACTACTATGGGTAATAAAAAAAACTTTACCATACATGATGCCAATGATATTAAGATGTTACAGTGTGTTCAGTTTGTTGGTTTTACTTCACCCACATGATATTTTAACCTGATCCAAGCCAATATCTTYTGCTGTAGTCAAGAGCTATCAGAGAATGTTGTCATTTAGCCRACCTTCCTTTCAAATACAGTCAACAGAAACAACTTCCTTTCAGAACAAGGCATTAAGGCACAAATCAGGCACACTTCACGAAGAAGCTGCCTCCAAACGTCTCACTGTTCTTTGATATTATTCATGCTGKTTTGCTGTAATTGTGACTCTGCTAATCCAGTTGCCTGGAGCATTAGAAATCAGCTAGCAGGGAATGAACACTCCGGTCATCRCTATTCCCAGCGGTCAAGCCACTGTCATTTAAGCTATTTTCAGAGAGGAAATACAAGAGTTTCCAACTCTGCCCAAAAGCTGCCAACGAGCAGGAGGAGATGAGAAAAGACCACTAAGTTTCAAGGTTACTCTGAATATTAGGACTGTAGAGCATTAAACGGCAGGGAGCTGCCCCATGTGTTAATAGCTATTGCATTRCACTATTTTTAGTTGGGGATTTGGGGCTGGGTCCACAGAGGGACTTGGCTATTGCAGCAGCACCAAGTGCACAGCTCCAATGCTGACCAAGGAGAGCAGAATACAGGGCCTGGTATGAGGCCCTTAAGCTCCCCCTACAATCAATAGGAAAGTTTAAGCACCTTATGTACAATCCTCAGGGGACATCTGGGCAAAAAGATACATCTCCAACATTAGGATTTCTCTAGGCATGTACCTCCACTTAACACAGCCCTAAACCTTCCTTTGAGTTTGKTTTTTCTTCAGAAATGAAGCAAGCATTTTATTTCTAAGAGCGTGTCAGAAGAGCCCTCCACACGAGCACAGTCACCCTGCGACYTGCCCAGGATGTGCGTGACTCGTTATTTCCCACTGAATGCCTCAAACAGTAGCCTAAAGATCTAGGTCCTTCCCTAAGGGCTAATAAATCTTTAATCATTTTCAGCATATTGACCTGGTTAGAACAGCAAACCAGCACCCCACAGTGTATTTGTGTGTGTATAAATACATATAAGCTTTTTTATAWTGCTTTATACATATATGCTTTTATAATTACGATTGCTTCCAATTCAAATCCAAMACTTCCGTATGCGCAGAAGACCCTAGCTCCTCCTGTGATTATATTTCTGAGAATCCATTAACTACGTCTAAGATGCCCATGTTATCASTGTGTCAGCACGCTCAGTCCCCTTTGGGGACACAGTTAAGGTCAAACACAGGCAGACATGCCAGCTTGACAGCGCAAACCTGAATGAACTTGGAAACAACTCGGGCGCTGGGCGAGAGGCACGCAGCAAAACGGGGCTGGGACCTCGGGCAYTTACGGACTGCCAGCCTGGGAGTCGCTGGGAACCCCCCTCTCCCTGCAGCACTGCCACCAAAACTGATGGCCTGACCCCTGCGCCGAGCCCACCTGCAGCTTTTCCATCCCCTCGTGTCCAGCCGGCCGCTAACCAGTGGCAGCTCTCTTGCTTTTTATCGGTTTGCATGCACATACTTGCTACAACCACCAATGAAATTGTTTTGGCTTTATAAAGGGTTTCTAGTGAAAGATTTTCTTTTATGGAATAGGAACCTAAAGTGATATTTTTAAAAGATATGAGAAAATAAAGATTCAAATTGGCAGATGTTAGGGCTAATACAAACAGACCATGGACAAGTTCTTTCTGCTGTAGCCCTTAAACAAAAACTTTAAAAGGATATAATACCCTTCAAAATAAGATAAACTAAGAAAGATTTTAATGATTTTTTTCTTTTTTTAAAAAATGCAATTTACTATTAGATTTTTTCACATTTTTATGAAAAATTAGCAAACTGGTAGCTGTCATTTAGTCATTTGCTAACTTGGTACAGGAAACACAAGCTGAGATCTTTTAAACCCAAGACAACATACTCTATGAGAAAATTTCTAGTACTCTGTAGGAAGAGGGAATTGTTTAACTTACAAAAAGTGTATGTAAGAACTGCCTTGTAACAGTGCATATACAGGTCATACACCAAGGAAAATTTCTTGTGAACAAGGTTTCTGTAGACTTAACACTCCCTGGAAGCTACAAGGAAAAGCACCARTCCTCTTTTTCAGGCAGGAGCATGTTAAGAAAATAATACAGTAGTTGTTTGTCTTGGTATTCGGATCAGGAATCTAAACATATTATTAATCAAATAATTACTTCTACACAACATTCACTTTTAAGTGCATCTCAAACGAGGGCCATTCAAAGGTAAAGAACTATTACAAATCTCTCTCCACTTGCACTTACTCGGCCTTAAGCAATTTCAGAGAGTTTTGTTCTGAAGCAAGCAACATTTATAGCCATAAAGCTGAGCACGCTACATGTCAGATGCAAACTCTGCTAGGAAGCAAAAACTCCTCGGTCTTCACAATTAAGCTAATATTTCACAGTAAAATATAGCTTAGTAAACAAAAAAAGCAAAGTCAAATTACATGGCAGTAGCTGGGCTCCAGAGTGTAACATGAGATCGTGCACAAGGTTAGGAGGAGGCAAAATCATCACTCGGTTTAAAACACTAAAGTGGAAGCCTTCAGGTTCAGCGGCTTTGAAGCTATCACTCCTATCAGTTATTTTGGTTCATTCAGCAAAACTGCAATCAGCTGCTTATTCCAGCCCAGACRAATTAGTACTGCCAAGTGACTGACACCCACACACAGTCTATATTGCCCTTAATTTATTTAGTTATTTAATTATTTTAARAGAGAAGAAAAAAAAAAGCCTYGAAGATGCGAATCACCCGTTTGGTGCGAGTTTGGAGGCACCGAATGGAAGAGAAATTGATACTCAGGCCACAATGCAAAACTAAAACATGATGCCAAGCACTATTAATTTAGGCTTTACCTACRAATTTTTATTTTTATTTACCTAGAAATAGTTTATCTATTTGCTAAGAATATAACAGTAAAAAAAAAGACCCTCCCACTAGACACCCACAACACCCAGAAAGGCAGCCAAGCCTTCCAGGAGCACTGAAGTCACTGCCTAGAAAGAGAACATTTCCTGCATTTATTAACACGCAGTAAGAGCCCCATACACCACACCTGCACATTCATCTGCCAGGGAAACTGCAGGCAGAAACGAGCTGCTGCCCTGCCATTGCTGGGTGCCAAAAACACCCCCTTACAGCTGCTCTTCTTTCCCAAATTAAGTATGAAGCTTGTGAAGCTTGTAAATACGTCTATTATTAAGCAGTGCATCTCACTCGAGGCAAGTTTTGCACTATCAATAATTTAAAGTATAAAGTCAATAAAATGACTTCTGATAGAAGTTACTTTTACAGTGGCACKTGCAGAGTGTCATTGGGAAAAGCTGACCTCCTTACAGGCTGCAGAGGACAATCCGAGTCTATGCACAAATTCCCAAGATTAAAATTTGGGTGAAAATAACTTTGTTACTACAGTTCTTCAAGTACTTACTCTAAAACATGTATTAAACATAAATCCAAACACATTTCAGGGAGTATCAATAATAATAACATAAATACATAAGCAATTGCAAAGTTACCTGGAACAAAAAAGTTTATTAACAGCAATATCTACTATTCTTTGGAGAACCTACCTGAAAATTGAATTGTTCTTTATTTAGAGATAAATCTAGAGATTAATCCTGTACTGACAGAACACAGTAAGAGTTTAGCCCAGGTGAAAGGAGAGAAAAAAAAATGAGTCTTTATCTGTTTTAGCTAAGGTGATCTTAAAGAGCTCAAGGATAGATAGACTTAAACAAGCAAAGCCACATCCTGTTAGGGCATATGCTGCCTGTCTACAATACTTTTAACACATGCTAGAGCATACTGGATACATCATCACGTTTATTGCCTTGACAACAGCTAGAATGAGCAGTACCGGATAGTCCCTGCTCCAAAGAACTTCAGTTAAAGAGGAAGCAAAGGAAGYATTAGCTGCATTTGCACCTAGGACCAGCTAATAGCTTTGTTTAACTGAGACGAGGCAAAGCAAACGCGATACTTTTCCAAACTGACTAGTTAACTAAGGAAATTGAAGATTTTTCATATGTACTTCCACAATTATACTGTTTGCCTGACAATATAACTTAAAAAAAATGAAAAAATATTTTGAATAAAGCATAGGTTCTGATTTTGGATACCRTCTGTATGAAAGCTCTAATGAAAACATCTTAAAATACACTCAATAGTTTAGAAAGAAAAGTGATATTCCAAGTCAACTGCAATAATGGTGGAAATGTGAATAAAATGAAAACAAAACACAACACTAACTTAAACTATATTTATATGTTTAAGCTAATATTCATGGTATCCACCCTATCAATCATGCCATTCATTAACATGCTAATAAAAGACTTACTAATTCAACAGCCCAACCATATGTTAAAAAATATTTACAAAACCTCAACTGGGAAAAAACTCATCTTCCAGAAATAAGCAGGTCTTGCTCTACCTTCTTTCTGGCTTTTAATCATTTTACTTGAATTACTAAAAACTAAGCCCTTGCTCATGAACCTGTATCTCTTTGTTTTTCTTTTTATATTTCTAATGMATGACCTAAGAAAAGTTTTACTTTCGTCTCTAAATAGACTGTCATAAAATGATGGGTGTTTCTAATGGGTATTCCTAATCCAGTGAGAACTGGTTTTATTCTACATATACCAAATGGGATTTCAACAGCTCCTAGTCTCATATTTYATTGTCGTATAGTGAAAACAATGTATTTTATCTGTATAGCTAGTCTTATATATCCTCTTGCTCCTGTACTCTTCAAGATTATAGCCTAAAATATAAGAATAGTTATTTTTCTAACTACATTAAAGGAAAAACAGATTTAGATGTATGCATATTTTTAGATATTGTGTATACATGTGTATTGTTGTATATGGTGTATATAAGTGTACATATATATGTTCATTCCAACATGACTGGTTARTAATTTGACTCAGAAAAAGCCAACAGAAACAACTGAACAGCAGCAGGAACCTCTCAATGAAAGATTCACAGAAGATTGACCTGCCTATGTTTGTTTGTTGTTCCGTTTTTAATCATAGGACTGAAAAAGAGAACAAACTGGACCACCAGCATCGGTCACTACAGAGTGACTTTACAGTAAYCACATATTAAACTGCAGAACAATACTGAACCTGACAAGATAAGATCCTGTTTATGTAATGTTGCTTTAGAAGCTTCTAATGAGTTACTGCAGCCTAACCCAGATATGCCTGCCAGCAGTTTCCTTGCTTTTCATGTCTCTGCAGCGATGAGAGTCCAATTTTCACTGTTAAAATTGCTGCACAGCACAAAGACAACTCTTGTTAAACATCTTTACCACCAATAAAATCAGTAACCTAAAAAAACCCTTCTGCCTAATTATATCATATTTATAATGCAAAAGGCTTATTTGCCTTAAGTTTGCCAAATCTGCAAGATAATGGACCACACGTAGAAACCATTGAGAGATGCTTTCAGTCTCAAGTTAGCTGTTATCCCAGTGCCTCTTTTTTCTTGAAACACCACAAGATAGGAATGTTCTTTCACCATGCTTAGGAAGCACCTTCAGTCACGCACCACGCTTGCCCTCTGCAGAGCCCCGTGCCCAGGCATCTGTCTTGCAGATGTGCACGGTGCCTGAGGACCAGGGCAAGGCACAGTCATGCATTCAGCAGCATCTGATGTACCGTGGCACTAATGAGACGCTGGAAGGAGCTCAGGTCACTCCTCCACATGAGGAGCTGGCTGCGGCCCTGGCTGTAAAGCAGCATGTTAAGAGGGTAGGTGGGAAAAGGGAGCAAGGACAAGGACAAAGCTTTTCAGGGCATGTTCTCTGGACCCACGACACCTGCAGTAAACACCTTGCAAAATGCAGTGACAAGGTTTGAGAYGAAATGCAAACCCGCAGCTTAAAAAATAAGGGCAGGAAACAGTAGAGACTCAGCTACAAAGAGATTAAGAATTTGCCGCTGTGACTTGTCATCGTATCACACCTTTTAGTATTGTTGTTTCTACATTTGGCTATGCTAAAGGTTTATTAGTTTATTAGTTTTTAGATAGCTTCAGTAAATGACCATAACACACAAGCAACATGGCTAAGAGTAGCCTGGATTTTCAGTATCAGCAGATGTTTTCTCTCTTCTATGTCCACTAATATTGCATATGCACCAAAAAAAGGCACTGAAAACGCAGCTCAGAGCACTGCAGTTYCCAATCAGCACGTTTCCTCCCTGGCACTCGGTGCCCGGCTCTGTTGCAGACCAACACATTTCAAGACTCAGAGAACATCAGTTGTGAGAGGACAAAGCAGGGACATGGCATCCAAAAGGCAAGCACGGCCAAGTGACAATAAAGCTGCTATCTTGGCTTCAAGCAGCCATTACTTCCCTGCAAGCCTAAGGCTGTCATCCAGTAGAAAGCTCTTCCACTAATTTAGCTTTTGACAAAGGAAACAAASAAGTTTTGTCCTTAAAGGACAACAGTTCACTCTTATTTTAGTATTTTCATCAGAAAGCACGCTGGCAACAAAACAAGTAATGGCCTGTTTTTAGCAAAAGAGAAAAAAGAATAAAAATCTTACGAGAAGAGGGTGAAATTATTTTTTCTAGCGCCCCATCTAACAACTAAGGCACCGCTTCTACACCATCAGGATGCAACACAAATCCCTCTTATTTAGCCTGGCCAATGTGCAATCTTCCTTTGAATACTGATTTTGCTAAAATCACTAGCTTCTGACATGAGGAAGGCTGCTCTGGAGGAAAAGGAAAAAGCAACACTAAAAAGAATTAACAAAGAAATCAGTTCTAATGTACTTTTGTTGCCTTCTATATTCAAAAAAAATCACTAATTTTCAATCCTCCAAATTAAATATAGAAAAAGTGAAATAAGACAGTAATCAAGTGTTTCAAAAAATAAAAYGTTGGAGATCTTCTCTATCACTAGTTCCAGTATTAGGCTGATAGTTCACGTGAAAAAAACAATTTTAATGCAGCTCAACCCAAGAGAGGGAGACCCGAGTTCTGTCCCAGACTTGACCATTACAATCAATTATGTGATAAGGGCCAGATGCTCCAGAAAGGACCATTCACTTAATGCTTGTGTATGTTATATATTGTACAATGAGGCAAAAGATAGAGGAGGGAAGGCCAAATGATTTGAAATACATTTTGAAAAGGAAATGTAAAAGGCTCATTAAAAAACACTAAAATATAATGAGAAATGAGCCCTAATGCTAGGAAAGTAGCAGAAAAATATGTAGCTTGTTATTAACAAGAAGGAAAACAACACATGGTAGATGGTGTTAATGGTCCCTTTTCTCACTGTAAATGCAATTCAGAAAAGCTCTCCAAACCCAAAATAAAAAAAAGAGAGGACTTTCTCTGTGATGTTAAAGTAATCCAACACCCCATGACCTTCAAGTAGAAAGGCAATACTGGAATGCAGTGTTCAGCAGCAGCTAACTTACGGAAAAAATGGGTTTCTTTGGCTTCATGCTGGTAGAATCTGATATGAGCATTCATTATTAAAATTGCATAATATAAAATCTTAAAGTACATTATCGATAAAATGCACTGAAATCTTATGAATATTAATAAAAGTATATTACAAAAGTGTAGATACATTTCAGCCTGCACATATTCTCTGTATTCTCCATCCTACAGAGACAGATAAGCTCAGTGGAAGAAGCTATAATGTCCATTATGTGAAAAGGAAACCTGGCAAGCAGCAGATATCAGAAAATGCTTACATGTAAGTTAATCAGAAGCCTTATACGCTCCATGAATAAGGAGAAAAACTGAAATGGCTGGGAAATCAGGCTAGGGAGGAAGAGGAGGAGCTTAGTAAAGCAACTGAGTGAAAATAAAATGCAGATTACTGCCTAGAGACAGGAAACAACTGAATCAGTTCTGAAAATCAGACTGAGTTTTAGCAGTGTCAGTTATAGAATGCAAAGCTAAGAACCCCAACCTAGGGATGTACATCCAGGCACGGCATTTTCCCACTGGAGAAGGGAGACAAAGACCACGGTCCCCACGACCACATGGAGAGGCAAGAGGGAAGCCCAGCAAGCCCTGTGCTGGGAGCTGGGTTTTCCACAATATCAGCAAAGGGAGAGCAGCTCTGTCTCCTTGACACACTTCCATGGGGCACTGGGAGCACATAGGTAGCAAAATGCATCCTCCAACACTAAAGAACGAAATAAATCTCTGCTCAGAGTCTATTATTCCCCTCACGTTGGGTCAGGAAGAGGAGCAGAGCCAGATGCAGACTATTTTCTTAATTCTGCAATCCAGTCACACAATGCACAGCTTCCCCACCCGCACACCTAATGCAAACTCATGCAAGTGTAGACGTCTGGTCGCACCCCACAGGTTAAGGCACCCATGCAACCCAACATCATTAGAAATGTTATCCAGATATTCTTTTCTGGAAATGGAACACATCACTTGTTCACATTTCTTTGAACACAAATACAATGTTTGCCAGTCTACTCCAATATGACAAAACCTGAGAAAGTGCAAGAATTAAACAGTTTAAGTAAGAAAGTTTTGATTTTAAGTCATTGGCTTGAAAGTGCAAATTGTCAAATACATTATTTTAACATGACAATCCCAGTAAGAGCAACACTCCTTACACTGTAAACATACCCAGCTGTCCACTGGGTGGACAGAAATGTTATCAAAGGCCTCCAGAAGAAAATCTCAGACCTAGAGCCCGCTTTAAACCCAAGCTTGCCAGCCCCACTGGGGTTATAGGTTAAACCTTCTCTTTAGCATCTGCACAGGTATTACCCAACACACTTTGAAGCCCAGGCCATAGAACCATGGGCGGAGAGTCCTCCAACGCTTCCTGCATCTCTCTAAATTCATATTTCTTCTAGGTCGTTTCCCATGTAACAACATGGGCTTCAGGAGCTCCCTTAGCCTTCACCATTTCTCCAATATCCTGCTCATCTCGGCTAGACACCTTTGGCCTGCCAAAGGCCACCTGAAATGCAGCACTTCATTTCCTCAAGACTTCCATGCTGATATTCTTGATGACAACACTGTGGTCAGCCAAGACCTCCAAAACAGATCATCATCACTCTGTGCTGTTAACATGCCCCCTGCAACAGGTTCTGCTGATTCACCKGCACCAGGTCCAGAGTCTGCCTCCAAGCAGGGAAGACTCGAGCACAGAACATGGGCAGCTGGAAGCAAAAGTAATCGGTGGATTAGGAAAATTGCTTCCAAGAAAGTCCCAAAGTTTATCCATAAAACACTGAGAAATARATTCTAGAGCAGTGCAGATTAGAAAGACTCAGCTCCCCAAACCTGAGCCCCATAAAAAAAAAGGCCTCAATGGCTGGGCATGGCTCAYCTGGCGCATGGGGACAGGGATGCTCATGGGCTGGATTAAGGGGTGCAAATGCAATGTACAAACCAACCGCCTCAYATAAAGTTGTKCCCATGCTAGCTCACTAAAATACTGCACYGATCTTATGCCAGAGCACTTCTTCAATCTCTCAASATTTGAACTGTGGCCCCAAAGTTGCATTTACCTGTTAARAGAATGTTTAATATCTACAAGCACCCACTTACAGCTCCCCTTTTCGAKGCAGGTTTCATCAGTTAGAAACTATGCAAGCATAAGCCATGATAAATGCTGGAAATAAGTTCAATTTTTAGATTTTGTCCACATTAAGATTTCATTGGAGATCAAAGGAGAGTATTTTTTCATACAGAAATCCTCAAAACTGCAGWAGCTGCTTCTGTGCATAGGCACAAGACTCATGATGAGTGGAAGTACCACTGCAGCCAACTTCTGTCTAGACAAGAGCTTATTTACATCCAAGTGATAAAACTGATGGCTGTACAGATGATGGGTCCATATTACACTCCAATCAAGGTCACAATTAAGCAAAACAAGAAACCTTGTGATACTGACTGGTTATTTCAAAAGCAACAGCTCTTGCAAGGGAGAACCCATAACAACATTTGTATTATCTGCAGAGTGCATCTCATGTGCACAAAGCAGGAAAAAAAAAAAGTTTGTATACCTGCAAAACTTTCAAAAAAGGAGTTTCACATTGTGYAGTTTCATTACTAAAGAACAAAAATTTAAATTAATGAGACTCTCCTGGTGTATAGAGGAAAACAGAGTGGCAGGGTCTAAACTCTGCAGAACAGTCATTCCTCCAAGATGGAAAAGCACACAGCAAAATAAGAACATGAAGCATTTTGCCTTCAGCAAAGCTTCCTACAGAGACACCCACTCTTTCCTATTTTCTCTGCAGCAGTGTCTTTTAATCCAATCRTCTCCTCTGCATTTCTCTCACATTCATGGACTCACCCACTTTTCACAGAGCTTCAGAATATGAAAAATAACCAAGAAAATTATTCCTCAACAGCCAGTTTGGAATAAATATTGTATGACAATTAAAATAATTTCCTTGAAATTTGTACGCACATAACCCTTTGGTTTATCCAGGGTATCTGAAATCTGGGATTATTATTATTATGAAAGTTACTCTGCAGATCCAAGTTTCACCCATTTGGACCCACCTCTTCAAGGAAGAGTTGACAATTCCTGCRTTGCAGTGCAGGACCAAGGGATTTTATCCGACTCCCTGACTCCATGTGCCAGTTACAAGTGAGTGGAACAGCTGGACCACTAATGTATTTTTGATGAGAGGCCAAAAAGGCTAGCTAGACTGCACGCAAAAGAGCAAGCCTRTACTGTATTTTGTTCCTCTGCAAAAAGGAATACAATGAAATATTYCACAAACAGGACGCCAGTAATTAAGACTATGCGAGGACAGGCTGAAAGATTAAGCATTAATTAATGCTAATTAATTACACACAAAAAAGATGCTTGAGGGAGAGAAAGATGGTATCACCTAAACTTTTTTTTTCTCAAGTATAAAAACTTTCAATGTGCAAGACTTCAACAAAAGACTTCCAGTAGAGCCCTTTTTAATTCAGAAATACACTAACAACTTCCATATATTTAATACTGGACTTTGAATTTTTTCCCCCTTACAAACAAAATTAGAAAATAGGATAAAAGAAGCATTTGACCTGCTTTCTATTATAGCAGTTCACCTCATTCAATTCATGACTTATCCCCTCATCCCAATGCATAAAAAGCAATGGAAAATAATCTCTCAATCTATAATTGTTACACACAAGGGAGAGCACAAAATGCCTTTAAATAACTTTAAGTACAATTTGTATTTATTCTTAATCTGCACTGAAGTTATAAAGATAGACTTTAGCTGTAGACCCTATAAAGCAAGGCAACCTTAGGGYATTATTTTTCCTGATAAAAGTGGAATTTAAGGTTTTGTGCCTTACTGASATTGAACAGGATTTTAAATTTACAGATCTAAATCTGTAAAGAAAAAGCACATTTATTATTCCCTTACAGTGAAATTGGGACACCTYCTCTTAGAAGGTCATCAGCCTTGAGCGATATAAAACTATTTTCTAAGTTAAAAAGAGCAAATAACTAGATTCTTAYGCTGCTTTGCTGCCTTTTAGGGATTATCACTGCTCAGTTCCCTGGCAATATAYGCATAAAGTACTCTAATTAGACCTTAAAGTAGACATACCTCCAATATATCCCCTCTTAAGGCATAATCTGGCCTTATTATCAAACTATTTGTATCCTGCTACTCTTTCTACATTATCTGCTGATATCTTAATTTATGAAGTACTTTCTGACTGCACACACAGGCACAAAAACTCTCTATATTTACAGCTGTTGCCCCTCACCTTAAAGCCTCTGCTTTACTATCCTGTAGCTAGATTGCTGATAACTACTTAATTATCTAGCTCAGGTGCACCTAACCACAGCTGTAGTCATCATTCCTCACTATGAGGAGGTAACAACCACGAAGCCACCTAGGAAAGGCAAAGCTGAAAAACACAGGAACATCTAATAATGAAAGAAAAGTAACAAAATGTTTCAGGTCTTTTGAGACTGAAAATATTTGCACATGGCATACAGCTGAGTATGGGAAGTAATAGGATTTTACTGCAACAGCTATTAACAGCCCTGACCTCCTGGTTCCTAGAATGCAGAACCTATTAAATCTTGAGACTTGGTAACATATGATGGCAACTCATAGAMAACAAACCAAACAACCAGAAAAAAAAATTAATGAAGTATTAGAAAATTAGTCATAAGGGCCAGAGCAAGCAGAATCACCCGAGGCTCGTTTCTTCAGGAARCCAGGCTAGAGCAAATGCAACCAAAGTTTTCAATAAGAATTTTCCACTTGATTAAAAGACTCCCAACTACATAAATGAAACATAAAATGTGTGGGACACAGCAACACATTCCCCTCTCCTCACACTACATGGCAGAGGAAAAAGCCTCATGCAAAAGCCAACAGACTGATCAGCTTCTAGGGGGATTAGGCTGCACAGAGAAGCTGCTGGCTGTCTTGGGGAGAATTAAGTCTATCGTTGGAAATAACCGATTTATTTCATGCTACCATAGTGCAATTAGCTTCTCACCCTGATCTTTCTTAACAGGAGCAAACTCACGCAAGGGCAGTGGGGGAAGCCAGGATGGAAATCAGATACAGGTCACTCTTCTTCTGGTTTAACCAATAGAGAGATGAGAAGAGGGGAAAAAAATAGGTTTCTTCTTTAAGGAATAAAGTTCTGCTACACTAAATTAACCAGAACATGCTTATAATAATGCCTTTACCTAACCAGTTTCATACAGAGGGTAATGAAAGATTAACATCTTAAGAGAGATTAAGGATACGAAAAGGCCAAGAAATTACTCAAATTAAATCAAAATAACCTGAAGTTACTCTGAAGTAGTGCTTTGCACCTCTATAGGGGAAAAAAGTAGGTGTATTCTTGGAGTCTACTCCCATTTCTAAGSAAGCAGTTCAGCGTGACAAGAGGCCATAGCCCATTCCCTCCATCTTGATAGGGGCTGCAGCCAGTTCATACCCAGACAGGAAAGAAAAGATAAGAGAAAGAAGTGCTCWAAAACCACAGCACTAGTCACAGCTTGGACACTCAAATGGCAACAGAAYCACTCACAGCTCTCAAATGGAATCAAAGTCAAACCTCTGCCCCCTAAAATGTGGCCTGCCTAGACTCGAGGCGCAAGCATATTGCATTGCCACAGTATTCATGAAGACAACAAGACTCTTTGAGCAGTACAAGTAGTACAACCTTTCCTCAGCAGTTCAGAGGCAGCCTAGCGAGCAGAGAAGCAAAAATATTTACCAACATWTTCTTAGCATTAACAGAAGCCCCAGAGTCAGTACATAAACAGTTATCATTTACTGGGTACTGGCAAGAGAAACTGAGATTAAAAGAAGAGATGGAAAAGCAATTGCGCAGCCTCATGATCACTGGTATTTTCGAAAGTCTTATGAAAGGAGATGTAAAAGATAAAGTGTTTTTTACGCCGATCACAAAAAAAAGGAATAAGGCAACAAGATGCTTCAGCCTCAAGTCCACCAACACCCCACATGATTCACTTGGTCTTAAAACAAATAGATAAAAGAACACTAGGATCAAACTTGAGCATACTATACTCATCAGTAAAAAAGAGAGCGAGCATCTCATTACCTGCATGGTGAAGTCAAAGCAGCCAGATTGGCAGACTGCCCCAAACACAGGCAAGGAACTGCATTTGCTCTGACAAAAGAGGAACCATTTAGGGAGGATATTCCYGGGAAATCGTGCATTTCTTCTGCAGCATGTGCTTAACATGAACACCAAACCAAAAGTGAAACTGTGGAACGCGGCRGCGCGCTAATGACACTTCCGTGCCCAACGACAAGGTGGCAGACACCAACGGGCAGCGAAACATGATCCGTAGAGCATGTCCTGTCYGAGGCAACCGAGATGAAGGACAACTGTCATTTACGCAGGAAGACTCCAAACGAGGTAAAATGGCACTGAGAAATACAAAAATAATTTACTTTTTGCAATAAAACACTTTTTCCTTTCTTAAAAGTATATTGCCTATTTTTGCACMCTGCCTTCAAAGTAAGGCTGAAAACGAGAAAAACAAATAGAGCAGAAAATCTCAAAGAATAAGAGAGTCAAGAGACATCTTGACCCTTCTACAGCTTTAGCTCTGTCCAGGGTTAGACAGGGAACTAGTGAGCAATGCACCAGAARGGCACCTTGAGTTGACTGTACAGACAGCTCCCTTTCAACTGTGCACTGAATACAGAGTACAGCTCAAAATCCAAAAACACGGGCTTTTAAAAACGTCTTCCAGAGAGAAATCAAATAGTACTACCACGAAAGGCTTTTATGCCAACATCAAAAATAAAGACAGTGCATGCTCTTCAACCCTCTTCTGCTAAAATTAAAGTGGATTAAACCCTTATGGACTATGCTATTAAAAAAAGAGAGATATTAATATATAAGGTTTGTTCACTTTTTTTCATATCATCTCATTATTTAAGTGATTTTTTTTCTCAACCTTTCAGAATTCACCTCCAGGAACTGGTTTCAGTTTAGCAGGACATTCACCATGTTGTTTAGCAGAACATTAACAATTGTGCATGTGTGCATAAATGTAAATGTATATTTATATACATATATATAAAATATACATCAGATGCATCCATAGAAGGAAAGATAAGTAAGAAATTGCCAATAGCTCCGTACATTTCTCTTTATTGACATATAGYCTCTCTTTATCAGTCACTTTAGAATTTTGGAGACATTGTGAACTGTTAACAAGATACACCAGAGACAACAAAGTTTTGTGCCAAAAAACCAACAAAAATAAAATTACAGGAAAAATCATCTTCAGCACTCCSTTCTTGTTCAAAATTTTGTCTTCTCCTAGTCTAATTTAAAATAACACCTCAAATTTATTTGTTAAGATTTGTGTATATGTTTGAAAGTATATAGAGGTTAAAAAGGGAAAAAAAAGTACAATTCAATTAAGCTATGGAAAGAAATCCCAGATCTATGAGCACAGTATGGAGGGGTAAAGGAAAAGGGTGAAGTTGTCACCCATTGCAGTATATAGCACAAGGCTCCTCTCTAGCACATAGCTCAAGTTTCTCCTAAATCAAGATGTCAAGGAAAGGCCTTGCAAAGTTTTTGATGAAGTTTTTTTTTTTTAAAAATGTTGTTAAAACTTGAAGAAATTGGTCATAAAATTTACATACGGAGGAAACCTTCCCAAGAAGGGAAGAAAAAAAAAAAAAAAAAAAACACCCACATCCAAAACACATCCTTTTAGATGCTGGCAATCTCTATTCCTGTGCAACCTCTCCATCTTCAATATGTTCTGTTTCCTATCATGTATTTATGCCAGCTGCAGTTGTCCTTACACTATCCAGRGACATGGGGCAGTTCCATTTATTTCTTCAATATATACTTCCTTCTCTTCTGTGTCCTRTTTTCCTAACATATTCTATTTTRCATGTTGAACTGAAGACGACACCCRTACCTGAAAATRCCATAGACATTTAAATGTTGAAAAATACTATTTAAAAGCAGAAACCAATAAGAGAACTGAGGTAAACTGTACAAAGCTAGTGCTGGAGAGAAACCAAAATGCGTATTAGCAGGGAGACAAATATCTTCTATAGGGAGAGAGGAAAAGAGAAAGAAAGAAAAAAAAAAATCAAAAAGAGCAAGATGGACCTCCATGAGCAAAGCATGAYGAGGAACCTCTAATCCACCCCTGTGTGCCAAGATTAGCATTTTAACAGAGCACACCTYTTCCCATTCAAGGCTCACTTCTGCCTCAGTTCAACCCACAGACTCTCTTAAGATTATTTCTACTCTTACATTCTTCCCAGAACAACCCAAGACACCAAAGAAACATGCACTTCTTTGGACTGTGGCCATCAGTTAGAGCGTTTCTAAGAAGAAAATATTTACCCGCATGCAGGAAAACATGAATGAGCCGGGCAAATCTCCATTCCCACGCCATCTTATGGTCCTCAAATCCCAAAAGGTGGATCCCAAAAGACCTCCACAAAAGAAGTAGCTGTAGGACATCTCTGCAAACACCTGGTCTCTCCACTGCTATGGATAATCACCTCTGCAAGAGGTAACAGTATGTCCCACACATCCAAATTCTTGGCCCTTCTGTTTAAAACTCCTGTATTTTTATTAACTTCACACTAGCATCCTCAGTAACCGCACCCACCYCCCAAAATAATAAACTCATTACTGAGTGCAAGTAACAAAATTAGACTGAGAAATCAAGCCCAGTAGACTGAGAAATCAAGCAACTGAGAACAGGGACTCAAAAGCAAATGATCCAAACCCTTGATTATAGCAGAACTCCTGTATTACCATAGGTAATTTTAGCATTATTAAATAGGAAGGTATGTGTATATTTTGTATTTCCCATGTAGAAGAAAAGCAGCATCTCAAAAGCAGAATCTGTAAGTCTTCATGAAACCTTCCTGCCTAAGTGCCCCATGAATTAGTGCATCTTGCAGTCAGGAACATTTATTGTCAGCAGGCTTTGCAAACGCAGTACAAGACTGCTTCCATATCCCCCCTAGCCATATAGATCTTGAAAGAGAAACGGGTACCTTACACCCACAAAACACAGACCCTAATAAGCACGAGGTGACCCCATCCCTGCAGAAACAAACATGCACATCACACCATGAGAGACACCAAGTATGTAGGAAAACACCTCAATATCTACTAAATGTGCATAAATGATAGGTCTCAAGTACCTTGCAAGGGTCTTGGGGAGCAAAAGGGATCTTGGAATGAAGTGAGTTTCATTTGCTTCACCATGAAACTCACTAGGATTTCCTTCTCATAAATGCTCTTGATAGAAATAGATAAATTTTGTTTCAACTAACATCTTTTTTATCAGGATTTTCTTCATAATTCAGTCACGGGCAGCATGTGAATCGCCACTCAGGCTGGTAATATTTGACTCGGAAGTGGTGGACACCTAAYAAAAATAGGTCTCTCATTTGCTAAACCTGCATCCTCTCCCTCAGCAGCGCTCCACGAATCCGCAGCGACCCGCAGGCCTCTCCGTGGTTTTAAGAGCTGAGGGAAGGAACTTCGCTCCAACCCACAGCCAGTTACTAAAGACAATCAATAACCCCAAATTACACGGAAAACTCCATCCTGATATTCCCATCATGCAGGCCCCCGAGCGGCTTGTTCTGCAGGGTTGCCATAGAAAACGGAAAGGAAGCCTCCAATGGGAGGCGAGGTCACACTTCAGCAGGGATATTATGTAAATAACAGCCAGCACCCGGAGCAGAAAAATGAAATAAACCGAATCATARTGAAATAAAGGCCGCATCCTGCAGCCGCTCCTCAGCGCGGTGCGGCCCAAGGGGCRGGCGGCGGCTCCGCGGACCCCTTGGCGGGGTCAGGTGCGGCCGGGGCCGCGGAGCAAGGCGCATCTCGGCGCGAATGGRGCCCCCCGCCCGCCCGCATCGCGCCCTGCCCCGCTACTCACCCGGCCCCGGCGGCGGGGCGCGCCCGGGCGCTCCGCTGGCCCCGCTCCTGCTCCGCCGCCGCCGCGCAGCGCAGGGCCGCACCTCGGAGCCGCCGCCCGGCTCCGCCGCAGCTGTGAGCGCAGCCCCGCGCAGCGCAGCGCAGCTCCGCCCCGCGGCGAGGGCGGCACCGCCTCCGCGGCTGCGGAGCGGGGCGGGGAGGCAGGTGCGGGGCTCGGCCCGAGCTGCCGCCCCCGCGGGCGCGTTCCTGTGTTCAGCTGAACGGGCGGGGTGTTCAGCACGAAGTTGAGCCGAAAGGTGCCTTATTTGGGCAAACTGTCTGGATATCGAGGAGAAAATAGGTTGGATTAGCTCTGGTTTTGCTCTTGGTGTGCCCATGATGCTCAGTCCTTGTTTAGTTTTAGATGCATATGGGAAAAAGGGTGGTGGAACGGGAGCAAGAGCCACAAACATCCTAAGGGACACGCATCAGTCCATATCCAAGGAGCTTGGCAGGTGCTGTTCATCCAAAAGAAGCGCCCTGGAGCAACCATCCTGTGATGTGGCAACAGAAATTCGGAGTAGCCGCTCCGGCTCTGGCCAAATCCAAGGTTGGAATGGAGGGTGGTGCTGAACAGTGACAATAACACAACAGGCAGAACCGCCTGTTAAGACCAWGGGGGAAGGTCTGTTGCTGAGAAGCATTAAGCAAAGTTTAGACAACCCCCTCTGACCTGTCTCAAGGGGATGTTTTTCAAACAGGATCTAAAGGAGTTCTCACAGTCGGAATAACAAAAGTTGCCCCTCTGTTGGGAAGAATGGTGCTTTTTGAYTTTAGAATCAATGAGAATTAAAGGTCCCAGCTGGCCTGAACCGTT
Source organism: Eudromia elegans (assembly GCA_003342815.1). Taxonomy (NCBI): domain Eukaryota; kingdom Metazoa; phylum Chordata; class Aves; order Tinamiformes; family Tinamidae; genus Eudromia; species Eudromia elegans. Next base: position 7,285,909 of record PTEX01000005.1, on the reverse strand, counting down.
CCGTACAGTTTATTTGTTCCATTTGCCAAGACAGCATCAGATGTCAGTGCTTGATATTTATGTTCCTAAAACATGTCAACAAATATATTAGTTGCTATATTCCAAGTCTACATGGATGAAACACTAGTAAGAGCGTGTGACGCTTTTGCTGCTAACTCCTCTTCCATAGGGATGTTGGTCCTCTGCTCTTGCCCTGGGCAGAGAGAGGGAACTGGGAGGCCCTGACAGAGAACCATGTTCTGTGGTGGGACCTGAATTCTTAAATAACATACACATAAAACACAGTCTCAGCTCCGCGCTGTGTTTGGGCAAGTTGGGTTCCGAACAAGGCCCGATGTTCTCTGTAGGGTTTGCCTGTAATGGGCTGATACATGTGGCTATTAGTTGCTTTTCTGCCTTTTTTTTTCCTTATGAAATCGTTTTTGCTAAAATGCTTAAAAATAAATAAGGAGATGAAATGACTAGCCTAGCTAGCACTTTGTTTCTCAATATCCATCCTTGTTTAATTGCGTTAATGTTAAGTATTATTCCTACATTACTATTATGTCAGCGCCGCTGCTCCGGCCTCAGCGGGCAGCTCATCTTCAAGAGCACCACCAGGTCCTGCAGGCCTTGCACAAGTTCACCCCTCGCTTCTGCTTGAGGAGGCCCAAAGCTGCCCCAGGTACCTCTTGGTGACCGTGTCCCTCGCTGTGGTGTACAAGAGGAGGTGACACAAGAGGAGAGACGTTTGGGCGAGGGGGATAGGGCTGTTGTGCTGCTCGCTGTCCAGCTCCAGGCTTGGTGGTCAGCCAAGCAGATTGAAATACCAGCTATGAAAAAGGCCACACAAGAAAATATCGGTCTCTCTCTTGAATCTCTCCAAAACGGTGAAAATTCTTCAATTAGTTTATTGCGAATAGAGCTGAGGCTTAAAAGCAACACTTTAAAAATTAATTATGAATCCGTTTGCTGACTTTAGAGCTATGCAAGTTAGAATGAGAGGCACTTTGACTTTCTTGTGCTCCTGGAATACATTAGTTACGGAGGAAATTAATACATTAATTTTAAAGGAAAACAAAATTTCAAGGGATGGTAATAATTGAAAGTTAATCCATTTTTAGTATTCATCTTAAAGACTTTTAAGCCTGTGGCTTAGCAGAAGCRTATCAGAATCCTAGATATGAATAAATCTAGATCTAAATTAGCCCTAATTTCTTAACAGTAATAAGATGCCCTTATTAACAGTGGGGCCCTCCCACTATACTTTTTAAGGTATGAGAAGGTTTCTTCAGCTCTGTATAACTAAATCTTTAAACTCTCGTATTCGGAAGAAATAGATCTAGAGAACTTCAAAACTGATTTGCACAAAAGGGAMTAGATTATCTGCTGCCATAAATTTCAAATGGTTGCACTGATTCATTCTTTTTATTGGAAATCAGAAATACATATCTAGGGACAGAATTTTGTTTTACACACAGTATTTTCTTCCTTTGAAATGCAGCCACCTGCAGGCAATTACTTAATAGGGCGCAACAACACTACAAAAATTGCGTGTAATATATGGCCAAATTTAAAACTTCTCCCTGCTTGGCACTGAATATTATTAATGTTAATATTGTGCAGGACAAGTAAGGAAAAATAAACTGCTCTTAGAAGACCTTCAAGTAGGTAGACTGTTATTAACCCTGCTTTAGAAGGTTTGTTTGTGAGCTTGCATGGGAATGATKTTTTTAGGAAAACTGAATTCAAGGCATTTCTTCCAAAGAACCCGAGAAGTTTGGAGGAGCTGAAATGGAGTAAGGCTCATTCGTGTAAGTTATTACAGCATTCCTAAGCTTTATGTGAGCTTTCATGTAAAACAGTAATATTTTCTTATTAATTTAAAAATAAAGCAAAAACTAAACCGGCTAGTGTAGTTATCTGTGGCTTATGAAGTGGAACTGCAGTCTGGTCCCGGGCACCTCTCTGCTTTTGCTACCTGCAGCCTCATGWGGCTCAAATAATTCCTTTAGAGTTTATCATAGGCATTATATACAGCTAACTTGGTTAAAAGATCCCTTGTCATGCAATTGCATGTAAATCAATAATAAGGATGTATATAGATAAGGACTGTAATGTGGAATATGGAAATGCAGCATTTTACACATACGATGAAGGAGGAAAAACTGCTAAGTTTTACAATACCTTAACATGGGTTTGGTCACTGGCACCACTGCAGAAAGAAGTGCTTCAATTTTGGGTGGCAATTGATTTCTAATGGTACCTGCATAGCTTTTTTTTTTAATGCATATGTCAAAATGATTAGCTGTAATAAAGACAGACTAGGGATTTAAAGGTAAAAATAACAGTCATTATACTTCTTAGGGAGGAATTCTCCTAGGACGTATGTCTGTGCTTCRCTCATGCTTGCTTTTGTACATAATGCACTGTGAGCTATTCAGAGCTTTGGAAAGAAAAGCTGCTAAAATTAAAATACGATTTTTGACTCTTTTTTTCCTCTTTAGAGAATCCTTTTTTTTACTATCTCTTTCTGATTAAGCATGCGTTTCTTAATGGCCAGCTTCACCTTTCGAATGCAAGATCTTTGTGTAATGAACTCCTGTATGTTTGCCAACTCTTGAGTTTCAGTAGTCTTCTAATACAAACTTTAGGTGCTAAGGGAAACAAAAAGTGCCTTATTAATAAACCAGTTAATATAAGGAATTAGTCATAGTGAAGACTGTAGTACCCCTAAAGCAGTAGTTAAATGTACTTTCCTTGTGTCTGAAGCACTTGCTAATTTTTCATCCCGACTTCCCTATTCTTCAGCACTTGACTATTGCCAGAGGCTCCGTTTTTAGAGTGAACTTTGAGGTGCTGAATGAAAACTGAGTTTATCTAACGCCTGACAGAATGGTGCTCGAATGCAGCRCGCTGGGTCAGTGTCGTCTTTGTTAAAGCAATAAAACTCGACAGAAGGCAGCAATGGGATTTGTCTGGGATTAATGAGGCAAGATTTGGACCTGATGTCCCTGTGGCCCTTTGCCACCTTCCGTATGTATTTATGCACCTTGTGATCTCAGAAAATGTGTAAATTGGAGGTCTGAATATTGAAAAACACATACAGGCAATATACAATACAAAATGTGCAGCACTTCAAAGGATASCAGCTGGTGGGAAACGTTGATTAAAAAATAGAGCAGCCTCTGTTATGCACAGTGACGTAAATCTTCAATCAGCAAATAAAACCGAGGGATATTTTTCTGCTGCTTCTTGGTAAAAGTCTTTGTTTTGGGAACTGTTAATGGATTCCCCTGGATGCAAGCTTTCTTAGGAAGCAGAAAAGGTTCRATGGCCTAAAATTCATGTTTGTGAAGAAGAGGAGGGGAATAGGGAGACAAATAGTAGCCTGGTGAATTCCTTCCTGTTTCCCTGTTCAAAGAGGAGGCAGGATCCAGAAGTTTTCTGGTCTTGGGAAGCCAGGGTGTAGCTGAGCATAGGCGATCCGCACAGTCTGCTGTTGCTCGCAGCCCTCTCCAAGGACAGAGCGGGGCTGGGAACCTTGAACGTGCTCTGTCCTTAGAAGCAGAACTGGAACAGGATCCGCTGCCGTCCAGGGGAGAAGATGCTGGACCCAAGTTACGCACTGCGGAGGACAGAACAGGCGTTTCCTTGCTCTTCCCAGTGAGACACCAGCGGGATGGTTATCAGGGAGGATATTACAATTGCTCCTGCTTGATCATCCATCTTCTGTGAAATGCTTGAAGGCGAAATAACTCAAGTATTCCCTAGCTGTCAGTGAATTTCTTGGGGGTATGGAGTTTGGATGCTTGTGTACTTAATAAAAGCATATTTARTCTCTGTTAAGTGTCTTGTTAATGTGCAACAGAGGAAAATAAAACACATATGTTTATCAGGTTTAAAAATTGATTGTATTAGTGTCAGATATAATTAATGTTACATTAAGAATAAAAAATCATTTACATGAGTTGCTGTATTGCTTGTATTGCTGTGCCTTATTTTAACCACTTGTGGTGCAATTTTGCTTATATTCTATGAAACCCAGTAATAAGAAAGATCAGAGAGATTCAATGATGTTAGCCCTGTCTATAATATGTGTGTCCTTAGGAAAAGGTACAGAGTCGATCACTATCTTAAAGTAYGCTGCCCAGAGCTCAGTCACAATTTTGAGTGGATAACACTGCATAAGTAGACTTTTACCCAAATTACACTTTTTTGCCTCCCTCCTTTCTCTTTTCTTTGGGTAGTAGCAGAAAAACGCCTTCCAGCACTCAGATATTGCACAGCTGTTCTAGTAATCTGCTGTGCTGGGCACTTCAGTGCATTGTGTTAGCGGCACAACCAGACGTGAGGAAAGCAAGACGCCTCCTCTGCAGAAAGGGAGGGCTGCTGAGATGCTCCGTTTCTGCTGCAGGTGCTGTGTGCAACCTGATTCACCCTCCCCACAGAGTCTTGCCACATTTCCCAAAGCCCGTCTAAACGAGACCTGCCAAAATACAAGGCAATTAACCACCGTTTCTCAATATCCCAGAGCTCACTGTATGAAATTGCTTTAATCTGATAAAGACAGAACATCCGCATGCTGCTCAGAACTCCATTCTCTGCTTTTTTTCTTTAAAACATCTGTGTGATTACGCTTGGTGTTTAGGCAGCCCTCTCCCCTGGYGAACCCCTCTTGCTGGGGGTAGCAACTCCAGCACAGGGGATGTAACAGGCTTTGCGGTGTCAGATGTGAGCCATATGTGTGAGGCAAAGTATTCCCCAGCTTCAGAAAATGAACGGTCCCAAGAAAGATTAAAATGAATCCGACAAGGGAATTTTCAGTTACCCTGATGCTACTAGGGGCGACAGTACTGAGTTATTTTGGTAACTTGCTCAGAATGCTCTCCTAAATGAATCGAGCAGCTTGTGGCCCTAGCTATGAGAAATCATACCGTGTTCTAAAGGCTTTGAGAAAGGCCTAGAGGAAAGGTTAGGTGAGTTAAAAATGTATAGCCTAGAAAATTTGGAAATCCTTACAGTGCATTTTCATGAAACCATTTTATTAGTCTTGTCAACTAGCTTAAAAAGGGAGAAAAGAAAAAAAAAATCYGCATACTTTTTCCTTGCCCCCGCCAGTCCTCCAAAGAAGTTCAAGGCAGGGCTGCCATGACTAAAGGTRATCCCTAATAAGTCAGTCCTTTGATCCTGTTCCCATTCTGCCAGAAATTTTAGCTTGAAAAACAGTATGTCCCTCTGAACACGTGCAAACAGCAAATCTCTTACTCCATGAAGATCAATTAATGCAATGATTCACATATGTACATGAATGAAAGCACAATGAATAAATAAAAGGCAAATGTATTAGTGTATTTGAAGTTGTTAATTGTGCATATGTTGTATTAATATTACAACAGTCACCTGTTGTATTAGGTATTCAATAAATTGATTGAGAAACCATTATGATTATCAGACATACAGAGCTGGCTTTCACTAAAGTAAACAAGATCCTGGCTCATCAGTGGTTTCAGAGGCATTCTCCTTCATACCTAGATATTCCTTATAGATACTTGTATCACASCTTCTCCACAAAACTAAAGAAAACTAAAGTTTTACAGGTGATGTGATCAATGTTTAACCTTACTGTAAAGTTTTAACTAATGTCTTATCTAAATGTCCTTGGCAGCAATTCACTCTATTAATACTTTTACTGTCTCCTTTGGACACTAAAAGCATTGTCTTCACAGAAGGTTTTGCCTTTTTGGGAACGTCTCCTTTGATGAGGCCCCGGGACCAGGTTTTCAGTCCTCTGTGTAGGTGTTTGAGCCCTCGCTGCTCTCGCTGGCCGGTGCCCATGGTGCTCCTTCTTCTCAGATCAAGGGCTGCCTCCCTGTGCTGCATGGGCCACKGTGGCCCTGCCTTTATCTGCAGCACGGTGACATTCTCCATTTATCAGTGTGTAATCCAAAGTAATCCCTCATGTACTGCTGCCTCRCCAGTTACTCTTTATCTTAAGCTGGCTTTTTGATCCATCCTGTTACGGATCTCTTCTAGAGCAGAGACCAGCTGGGCAAAAAAATACAACATCCTACATGCGCTCCCATTAAATTTCATCCTGGTTTTTTTTTTTTTTTGCTTTTGCTTTGTTTTGTTTTTTCAGTCTATTTAAATCATTTCAATGGTAAGAACTGTTGCAGATTGTCTTTGAAAGTGAAGAGTCATTTTGTTAAATCTTTCCTGGATGAATTCCAACAAAGAAACAGATCATGCATTAGTACAAGGAGCAAAGAAGCAGAGTATTTTGAATCTCTTCCAGTCCTGTGTTTTCATATAATGCTTTTTTTTATTGTTTTCTTTGCAGTTAACAAAGCAAACAGGAGAGTGACTGTGGATGATTCCTCAATAATGAGCTCTGCCAGCTGCTGTGGTTTGTTTGCTTTAAGCCATGTGTTTTGTTTGCTTTAAGTTCCAAATCCACTGAGGGAACCAGGTAATTTTCCTCTATGAAAAGCACATATGAATTTTGGAATCAATAGCAAATATAATAAGTATGTTCTGATTAATATACAAGGAAAACCAGGGAACTGTAGATTCTCTCACATGTTGAAAATGTGCTACTGCTTCTCTGCTTCCCTTTTTACARCTGCAGAATAACATGATTTGTTTCTTTATCAGGAACAGTATCAGAATGAAGTATTTGTTCTATCTGTAATCCAGGCAACTATATTAATACTGCATTTTAGCACTGGAGAGGAATAGATAAAACATGCTAAAAGCCAAAGAACTGTTCTTTCTTTGGTATTTTCTTGTCAACATTTCTTGTCAGCATTTGCTTAAATGTACCCAGACTTAAACTAAAGGATATTAAGACTATGAGGGCAGGTGGCCATGGTTAGAAAGGACCTTGCTTATACCTGACTTTGCAGCTGCTTCTGCCTCTTGGAGAGAAGCAGATTTTGTTCTTGTTTGTTTGTTTATTTGCCTTTATTTGCAGCCTGATTTCTTTTGGGGGCTTTTCTCTGACTCAGCTCTTGCTGAAAGCATCAGTGCTCTGTACTGTGTTTGAGTTYGAGGGGGAGAGGACAGCAAAAAAACTTATCTATTCTTAGTATGGAGAATYTAAATGGTGATAAATGTAAGTACTAGTAATGTTTAATGAAAACTGATAGCTTTGTTTTGAGATGGGCTTTTGTTTGTGTCAAAATTCTCACAAATGTAATAATGTTTTGTGATACCATGGGTGCTGCTGTGTTCACAAGCTTGCATGGCCTTTTTTCCAGCTGTATCACTTGGCCTGATAGAAGCCCTTGCCTCTCCCCAGCACGTTGCTGTACTTAGTGATTCATCGGGCACTTCAGAAATGTAGTTAAGTAGCTCTTGCAGCAGAGAAGCAGAGCTATAGAAAATGATAAATGTGATCCCTGATACACAGCAACAAGCGAGCGGGGAGCGAGGGGAGATGCTCAGATGCCTTGGTGCTGTTGCTCTGTAGTCCCCAGTTTTAMAGTTTGAGTGATGCCATGGAAGAAGTTCATTAAAGCATTTGCAGAGACGACTTTAAGTCTATGCCTGAGAGTGGCTGGATGTTTTTAGCAAGGCTGTKGATTCAGCACTTAAATTTGGAAGCCTGATCTTGCTTTTTTATTTTTCTTCCCCAGCATTAATAAAAATGTAAATTACAGGGTATATTTGAGGTCAGAATCTGCAGAGAAAGCCACATTTTCATCTCTACTTTAGTGTCTCTTTTTTTTTTTAATGCAGTTGCATTTTTAAATATTTACTGTGAGAGGCAAAACGTATCARTAATGAAACGTTTTTGATGGTCTGAGCTCTCATTTTGGGATACTGATTTTTATTTTGRCCTGTTGGTAGATCGTATTTCATGGGAACACATGCTGTCCAAAAAATTTAAATGAAATTAGTCATTTTTGAGTAAACATTATGGTAACTTAAAATTTTATTTTGAATAAAATCCAATTGGTACCATTCAATCACATTCCTATGTTAAAGCATCAACTTTTTACTGAAAGATGTTTACTTTTCTTTTTTTTTTTTTAAAAAAAAAACCTTTCTACAGATATTTATCCTCAAATGTCTCTAGCATGCCATGTAAAACAACAGTACTGACTTTGCTCGGCACTTGTTTTCCATATGCTGCTTTGAATCGTATGTTTAACAATACTCGGTTTAAAAATGCTTAATATTTAAATAATTGGATGCTGCAGGCACTCCGGGGCATAACTTTATACCTCTGTAAAAAGCACTGACTAATTGTAGAACTCCGATTATATGGGGAATACAATTTTAGAAACTTCCTGACAACTCCAGTATTAAGAGTTGACTGGATTATCTGAGTGCTTAACACTTACTTGTGCTGATAAACAATAACCATATTGCACCACAGAGGTGACTGTCTTAATGGCACGTGAAATAATTCCTTGCTAATGCTAATATTTCTTGGGAAGTTCAACAAAGACAACAAWGCCTGCTGCACACACTGCATTTGAATAATTGCAATCAGACTGCTTAATGTAGGTTTCTTGTTGGATATTTTGTGTAGGTTGGAGATATTTCTGCCTGTGCATGACTGGTAGTATGCACCAGAAAGGGAAAGAAAGATGGGGAAATTTGTCAGGTTTTTTCTTTCTTTTTTTAAGCAGGAGAATTTGGAAATTTTCCTGTGAAAACCTCAGCCAGGCAGCCAGRCCTCTCTTGTAACACTGGAATTGCTAAGCTTTGCTCAACATTACCATTTTTAAAATGAATCTTTTTAGAACTTTGTCTGGATAAGCTGATATAGTTCACCTAAAACCTATGGATTTATTTCTGTTGAGCATTAAAAAACCCTACATTATTATAACCCTGATTTTCTGGCTACATTAAAAAAAAATCTTAGTGTTGGTCTTATCTCTTCAGTTCCAGAAAATTGCAACTTTATATAGTAGAAAAGAAAGAATAAAATAATTAAAGCAAGGATTTTTTTTTTTTTAATGAGACTGAAGAGAATGAAAACACTAATGGAGCCTCTTGGCTAATGGAGTCCTCCCATGCTAACGGAGCACTGGCTCCTAGAGCTGTTGTATGAACTTCCTGCTCTAAATCCATCTGGGAACAGGATGATGAGAGGCAGGGGCAAGAGCTTTTTTGTGGGTTTTCACTGGCAATTTGAAGTCTTGAAAATCTGTGCCAGAATAGGAGCACTCATACACGGATCCATATCCTGGAAAATCTGAAAACACACACACACACAGAAGCCCTTATTTTCATTYTTAGCCTTTAAGGAAGTTGTTTTAAAAGAGCTTTAGGGGGTTGAAAGATGCGTTCAGGAAAATACTATTCAGATGAATGCATTTTTCAAGAAGACCTAAACGCATGAATTTGTCAGGATTTAGAGTAACATTCATTCTCTCTCCCATGGGAGTAGATATAAAGAATAGCCTGTGGCTGCAGAATTATCCTGCTAATGCTGTTTCACATGCAAATGCAGGAATATTTCTTCCTGGATCCTCATAGAAAACTGCTACACAAAATTAAGCTGTAATCATGTTGACATCTGTTTTAATGACAGCTACTTGGTGTAGTGTGGTTGTGCAGTTCCCTTTTCATGTTGAAATTCTGTTCAATTCTGTCAACCTCAGGTAATTGTAGCTAAAAAATTGTAGCTAAAAACCTCAGGTAATTGTAGCTAAATTCAATAACGTGCATTTTTTTTTGCTGATGTCCATATGGTTTTCTTTTAGACACATGAAAGAAACGTATTGAATACAGTTTGGATTTAGCTTTTAAGGTAAGGGGTTTGAACTTTGAATTGAAAAAAAAATCTTGTAAAAGGCATATTAAGGGTAAGAAAGTGAATTAAAAAGAAAAGCAACGGGATAATTCAAAGACTAGCAATTCGATACTTATACAGTATATACATTTTATTCATTTAAATAATACAAGTATGAAGAATAAAAGGATTTTTCTTTTTTTTTCTTTTTTTCTTTTATGAAGAGTTATAGAAATAGCGTCTGGATAAATGGACAACAAGGATAGCTTATATAATGTTGAATAAATGTTCCTGGGTAAAAGCCAACACTCTCTATAGTTCTTCTTGCAGGAACTACTAAAGAATCTAGATGTTTCTTCCTTTGCCTCTCTACCCTACATACTTGTGTTTTCCCTGCTGCATGCTCAGTTTTACTGAGTTTTATTTATTGCCTGCTATGTATTTTCCCAGCTCTTTTCTTTTCTTTGGATTTTCACCCCTGCTCCCTATACCACCCTCTCTCCCCTTCCAAAATAGGAAAGAAATTAGGTATCTTGTGCCAAATGTTCAGCATAAAGCAGCATAGCATTGGCCATTGATTATAGTGCTTTGTTTTTTTMTAGTGAAGGACATCCCAGGTTTCCTTATCACCTTTGTCCCTCAGCAATACATTCTCTGTTGTCTGTAGAGCCAAAAACTTAAAAAGCAGCTGAACAGCCACTCTGGTTGCTCTTCCTGACCTTGCAAAAACCTGGACCTGCAGCAAGGTCTTGCAGCCCTAGGCCAAGGGCAACACTAGCTTGACTTCGACGAGCATGAGATTTAAAGCTGCCTTTTTCCAACTTGATGCAATCAGATTAACCACTAAAGCTCACTTGCAACTAGTGCTCCCTTGCAATAGGTCTCTTCTGTCCTTTCATCTCCACCTGTTCTGATGCTACAAGCCTCATTCCACCTCTGCAGAGGATGAGTGTGACCCAGAACCTTCAGGAGCTATAACCCTAAAGGTTTTTGGAATAGATTTCTGCTGCTGATAGGAATCAAAGGAAACACTTTCCCACCTTCCCAGCCTGATTCTCAAGCACAGGGCAGCAGAGCTGCTGAGCTCTAAGGAGCTCCTGCCTTTGATTCTGGCGGCAGCCCAAGCTTCGTGCTCAGCGCTCCAGGACAGGGATACAACCAACCACGTGCCTCCTGTGCTCTTGTGCTTCTGGCTACAAAAGCAGGACCAAAATAATGTCCTTAAACCTCAGATCAATTTTTTGCTGTTCTTAGCCTTTTATTTTTGCTATTGCCAGTCTTACTGCCTCTTTTTTCATGTTGATGATTCAATGCTTAAACACTTCGGTAATGACTGATTTGGAAAAGYTGAAAATGTAAAGTTCCTTTTCCTCCATCTTCTGCTAACATTATCTGGAAGTCAGTTTGAAGAAGTTACCGGGTACCAACATAACACTTTTAATAGAAATAAAAGTAACTTTTTGCATTAGATGGACAATTTATTTTCMAGGTCCAAAAACTGAAATGAAGACCTTAATTTTCTTGTACTGTTAAATGTCATCTAYTCTCCAGGTGAGCAGATTTTATGAAATTTTAGAATCAACACTTTGATTTGGAAAGGGATKTTGTGGTTCTGAAGGCATCTGGAAATTATTCTTACAATTTTGAAAATTTAAAAAGTATTCTAGTTGATTCTAGCTGTCTCAGTTTCACCTCTACTGAATGATGCTAAGTCATTTTTCTGTGCAAAATTCTTTTTAATTATTAATGAAGTGATAGTTACAAAACAGATTTAGGATTATAAAAGCTTTTGAGACCTTTTAAGCCTTTCGRGAGCCTTTCTGTCAATTAACGCCAGGCTTTTTAGCACAGAAAGACAAGAAGGTTAAGGTTATTCAGAGGAGCCGTGCTGTGCCTGCCCCCGCACACTGTCCCCCCATCACCTTGCCTGGTGCTGGGGATGCAGGGACAGAGCCAGGATGGCGGGGCCCCTCTCCTGCCCTCTGCGTGACCACGCTGGGCTCCTGGCTGCCCTTCCTCAGCCGGCTGCACCGTGCCCTGGCCACCTCAATGTGACGGCCACTCACCCCTGCCAATCACAGGGTCTGCCAGTTCAGGAGACTGAACTGAAGCCCAGCACAGGCTGCCAGTGTTGCAGCTAGGGTGGGACTCCATGATCTTGAAGGTCTTCTCCAACCATGATGATTCTGTGGCTTCTATGATTCTACTGTTGGCCCATCAGTTCCTTGAGGTCAAGTCAATCCTACCAAAAAAGGATCATCAGATAATTCAGCAGCTCAGTCTCGTACATGACAAGAAAGCCAATAATTAGATAACTAGTGAAAGTCATTTTGAGGTACTCTAACTGCTCTTTTTTCTTCTCTTTTTTTTTCCCTTGGCATTTTATTTTATTTTGTTTTGTTTTGTTTTATTTTATTTTGTTTTATTTTATTTTATTTTGTTTTATTTTATTTTGTTTTATTTTGTTTTGTTCTGTCTTTCGTTCTCAGATATGCCTTCTTTTTCCTCCTGGAAACTCTTCTAAAAGATATCTGAAGGCTTTTCTCCCTGGCTGAGGACTTTTGCATGCTGTCAAACCAGTAGCTAATTCCGTTGCAGCACACCTGGAAACGCTGCCTGTGGGAAGTGGTGCTGCAGGTCTAAGCATTTAATTTGTGGATCTGATCAGTCTAAACTGGGGCTAAAATTGTGAGACCTGCATGTAATTTAAGCTCCTATTAGTAAATTAGCATTTCACACTGTCTGTTCTGTGTGGTTTGCTCAAAAGGCAAACCTAATCTCAATTTCACAGGATCCAAGCGTCATGTATTGCTTGTATTTATATTGAAATAGCTTCTAAGAACCTGATACTGGATATTGCCCAGCACATGGTACCATGTTCCCAATTCCATAGCCTGTGAGTTCAGGAAAATCATTTTTGTTACCACTTTAATATAAATCACTTTATTTCCCCTAATTAGTACGCAATGTAAGTTTTTACTGTAAAATGCAGCAAAAACTTGGAAGAATGAAGAGTGCTATTGCCGCCTGGTGGGCAGCTGAATTATTACCAACAGGATTTTAGAGATGCTAAAAAAGCTCCAAGTGGCCAACACCATCCTGAAGGAATATGGGCTACAGCTGGCCCTAGGGGAATTACCAGACAATTGCCTTTGCTGCAGCAAAACAGCATTATTGAAGAGCCGAATCCTGCCCTGCACCTCTCTTAAAGTGAGGTAAAGTTACTGCTAGAGTTGCTAAGCTCCACTGCTTTTCAAGTTAGGTAACAGAATTGGAGTAAATAAAATCTGTAGTCTAGTGTAAATAAAATCTGAAGAGGCATAGCGAAAAATATAAAGAAGCTGCCTCCAAAAGGATTTGCAGAGATATGAGATGGCTGAACAAAGAACTGACCTTTAAGTCTTTGTATTTCAAACTAACTTTGTTGTGGTTATTTTATGTAACTGACAATGAATAATGTGAACTTTTATAGATACAGAAGATCTATAGAAGATCTATATCTTTTATAGATATAGTTATATAGAAGGTTTCTGGACTAAAAACAGATAAAGCCACAATGTAACAAATATGATCTAGCATGTGACTAAGGACATGTGTTCTTATGAGAAAATTGTTTTGCACTTAGGAAAAAAAATGTAGTTAAATTCTATGAAATCTCTATTACAGAATCTTTTATGGTAAAAGTACCTGATATTGAAAAACAGCAACTCAGCTTTTCAAACACCTGCTTATGTTTGTGGATGCAGAACAACATGTCTATGCAGCCATGCACCAGATGGAAAGGTGGGAAAATGGCTTATAGAAAATTTTGTAGCATGCTTTGCAAACCGTTAATGCTTTTCAATTAATGTAAACTGGTCTGTTCAACAAAGAAATTCCCTTTAACCAGATTTAAAACTTCCAACTATGAGGAATTTTCATTCACATCTAACTTTCTGTAATGATCTTCACCTTCTTCTTTTATTGTGTAATTTAGGTGGAATTTGATAAAAACAAACAAGCAAAAAAACCCTACTTCACTCTAAAGCTAAAACTCTTAATCCATTCAAATTGTACAGAAAATGAGGTGAGGGGAAAGGTGGTTACCAGGACAAACAGGGTTAAAAAGCATGTATATTTTCATATTGTACTGGAGTGAACTCATAAGCATACTGGGGCCATGGGCTGGAGCATCTGTACATTTTACAGCAATCCTTATAGACATTTTTGCCTCACTGCCAAATCAGAAGATTCGTATCTCAGAAACAACATCTAATGCAGATTGTACTGAACGTAAAAGCCATCTCCTGCACCCCAGGAATACTGGCAAATACCTGAATGACACTTGTGGTTTTTTGTTGTTTTATTTTCAACTGCTACATAAAGAAAAATCTAATCAAAATTACATGAGAATCAGGGAAGTTCTTTGGATATACTTATTTTGTGTAGATGAGGGAATGTTTTGTTTCTCATTCATACTTTGCATGTTCACATATAAAACTATTTGGCATATAGTCAAACAGGCAGTACATGCATGTCCCTTAGGCAAGTAACAGTGTAAATGCATACAATGTTCTGTATGTATATCACAGGATGCCTATGGTTTGAAGGGACCTTTGGAGACCATCTAGTCCAAGACCCCTGCACAAGCAGGGTCACTTAGGGCAGTTGCTCATGGTTGCATCCACATGAGTTTTGAGTTTGTCTACAGAAGGAGATTCGGTTACCGTATGTTCCCATAACGGAACATTGGACTGGATCTGGAAGTCTGCTTCTAACTGAAATTAATTCACCTCTCCTAACAGTATTCAGGTTATCTCCTTCATTCACACTAGAGGTCACTGTGTGCAAAAGATTATGCTCAACTTTGGTAAGAAAAGAACACTAATACATTAAGGTACATTCATGGCATATTTTGCAATTTGAAAGATTGCTGCAAACTCATCTGTGCTAAATATGGTTTTTTGGCCATGATACTTACTGCAACCTCAGCTATTTACAAATCATTTACAAATCCTAACATGAGAAATTAACATTCAATGTCTCAACATTAAAAAACAGCCAATTTAATTTTAGAGAAAATTTCATTTCTGGTAACATCAAATTCATTCCAGACTTTGTTTTTATTGTCACTGGTTTTGAACATATAAGGATCTGAGCTAATATTCCTTCCCTCTAGAGAAGAACGGCCTGTTTTCTCTAGATTGCAACACCACAGAATAAATGCAATTTGATTGAGGTGCAGTTTTAGGCTCTTTAGAGCTACATCCCACTTAGACTGTGGTTTAACAGTGAAAARGGTAACTGTCTCACAGGAAAGCTGTGAAAAGAACGGCACAGAGCAGTCTAGGAAGTGAAAAAGGCGTTTGCTCCCCTTTGCATAAACCTGACGAGTCATCTCTGAAAAGCTGCTGTGTTAGAAGTCCATTGATAGCCTGTGTGGCTAAATAAATGGCTTAGGTCGGCAGGGATCTCCAGACATCACCTACTCCAAGACCCCTGCTCAAGCAGGGACACCTCCACCACGATGATGAATACTGCTCGCACGCTGCCATCCACTCTCTGGCATAAGGGCAGTGGAATAAAGAGAGGTATTAAGAAAGCAGGGAAGATACTAGTACTATCCTATGTACTTTTGCCTGTGCCAGGCGAAAAACAGCCTATCCCAACGCTGAGGTGCTAGTGGTCTTTAATAGGCAGACCTGCAAAGAAGATTCTTCATGCCCAATCTCCACAAATCTCCTTGAACCTATCTGCTTTTCTAACAGAAATGCTCAGTGCTGGAGGCTTACCTGCTGTCTGGAGAAAATGAAAAGGAGGAAAAAAGAAAATCTAGATTAAGTTGATCCTTAGTGTCCCATCTGCTTGTGAGGCATGCTAGGCCTTTTACTGCACTAATTTTATGCTGATGTAATTCCTCAGTCAATTAAATTATGCTGTTAAAATGGGTGTAAGAGAGTAAACAACTAAGGCTATTATTTTGAAATGACAGCTGTCCTCTTAATTGAAAGGTGGGGCAAAAAAAGATAATTTTAAGACAATTTTTAGTATAGGTTATTTAACATCACTTGGATATTTCTGTTACCAAAACATGCAGTTACTTCCCTTTTTGTCTTTTGTCCTCCTTTTCTCATGGAGTTAGGCCTTCCTTTCATAATACGTAATTACTGAAGAAGCACACGACGTTTCTATGAATTTTTCAGTCCTTCCCTCATAACGAGAGTAGTACTGGCGTTTCTTTCTTACGATTGTCATATTCCAGAAACATGCAGGCTAATTACCTCTGACTGCAAAATAGAGAAGTGGACTCCCAGTCAAAGGTATTGTGACAAGCATACAGAGCTCAAGGCTAAGCACGGCAGTGATTCACTCGGATCAGTTCTCTTGGGTTATCACTGCTTTATCTCCTTTTAGGAGGTTTTTGCACAGTTCCTTCTCTGGGCCATTGAAAAGCTGCTCGTGTGCAGGCAGTGCTACAAATGTCATTTCATTTCAGGAATATGACAGGCAAATCGGTTTGCACTGATTGATTTAATAACAAGCTGTGGCTCAGCATGACCCTGTCTTACTGTTACTTAATTTTCTACGAGACAGACCTTTTTAATCATTTCCATACTACACACATACGTAAATGCTGGAATACAAATTTTGCAACAGAATCTCAGTGAAAACTTCAGACCTTGCAGCACATGCCAGTCACTGCAGCATTGCAGAGGCTTTACAGGAGTTAGTAGCTCATTAGATGTCCCTGCTCACTTATATGTCTGGCATTCACTGGTGAGTTTATGACAGACTCATTCATTTCAGCTTATATCTGGGTACTGCCTGTAAGAAATTCAGGCTATCATTCATACTACACTTTATCGTATCTTGAGCAAACAATGTGTACAGAAACCAGCTAAAGTCAACTAACACCGTTCTGTGACCTTACAAAACATTTGTAAAACGGTTCTGGGCTGTACTAAGGCGACACAGGCTGGCCTGCGGGCTTCTTGTACTGCAAACCCCAGCACGAAGCACGCCGCCGAGGAGGCTGCTGCGGGGAGAAGTGCTGCGTCCGAGCTCAACCACGCTGCCCGTCCGAGGAAACGGCTGAACGGGAACACGGGACGGGCACCTGAGCGCCCCGTAAACACTGCTGAAGTTTAGGCTACAAAAACTTCCTCAACAGTGCTTTACTCCATACACTAATTTCATTATTATTTATGTTACTGATGTCTGCTGGGCTGATCACACAGCTGGGAGCAGACAGTCCAGGAGGTTCCTGCAGAGTGTTGCGGATAACTTCCTGATGCAGGTGGTTGAAGAGCCGACAAGGGCGGGCGCGCTGCTAGACCTGATCCTAACCAACAGAGAAGGTCTAGTGGGAAATGTGAGGGTCGGAGGCAGTCTTGGCTGCAGTGACCACGAGATGTTGGAATTCACGATCCTGCGCTGAGGGAGCTGGGCAAGAAGTAGGATTGCAGCCCTGGACTTC
>PTEX01000005.1:7173299-7266713 GCA_003342815.1 Eudromia elegans | reverse complement strand
AAACCCGCCTGGACATCACCCTGTGCCACATGCTCTAGGGGACCCTGCGTGTGCAGGGGGGTTGGACTAGATGACCTCTACAGGTCCCTTCCAACCCTAGCCATTCTATGATTCTATGATTCTATGTTACGACTTCCAAGGAAAGGAAGCTCTAAGGAAAGCCTGGATGCTGAGGAACATGTTTTTATCTAGAGCTTATTAAAAAAAGCCACACGGTGAAGCCAGTTAAGTCAGATCTGAGATAGTAAAAATCAGGTATTACAGCTTCCCACAATGTGCTGCCGACTGGGAACTGAGGAAAAATCACCCAAATCGATTAAATCTTGAGTGACCCCCAAGTTTGAATTTCATCTCCTCTTTGCAGATTGCAGTTTTATTTAATTAGGAGCCATCAACAGCCCCATAGAGACTGAAACGCTCTTTGGTTGGTCTCTACGCAGCTCAGAAACAAGGAACAAGGTATCGTTTCGGGAGGGCAGACACGGCCACAGGCGCAGCTGCAGCCCTTCGGCCTTCACTCCTGCCTCCCACACGCACCCACGCACTTGCCCTGCTCCTCGCAGAGGACTGGCACTGGAACCAGCTGTTATTTATCAGTGTTTATCAGTACTCGGCTTCTTTCCCTTCCTTTTGCCACTTCTCTACACCCTGAGGCAGCTGCTCCAGGTCAGGTGGGAAGCAGTTTGGCCCCCGGGGTTTCTAGGGGCACCGGGGGCTCGCCTTGCTCAAAGCTGCCCCAAAAACCGCCCGTCTCCACCCACACGGGGCACCCCCCGGGCCAAGCCACGAGGCCGCAGGACTCCCCCGCCACCCGAGCTCCGCACCCCTCTGCCCGCGCCGCCATCTTGGCGCGGCGCCGCGCGGCCAGGCCGGGCCCGCCCCTCTGCCCGGCAGCGGCGCCGCCCCCCGCCGGGCGCCGCGGGGCGGGAGGCGGCGGCGGGGCCGGGGCCGCCTCTCCAAGGGCGGCGAGCAGCTTGGCGCGGCCCCCACTCCGCGCCCGGCCGCCTCCAGCAGTGCCGGGGAACTAGGCGCCGGAGCCGCTGCGCGCGGAGCGCCGGGAGGGGCGGTCGCAGCACCGCCCGTCGCCGCGGCGCCCCCGGCCCGCCCGCCCGGCCGCAGCCGCCGAGCGGCCCGGGGCCTCCCCGGGCAGCGGTGAGTGCCTCGCGGCGTCCCGGGCGGGGAGAGCCCCGCTTCTCCGCCCTCCCTCGGCCGCTCCTGTCCTTTTTTCCTTTCTTTTTCTTTGTTTTCTATTTCTTCTAAACCATGGGGAAAGTCACCCCGGGGCTTTAGCGCCTGTCCGGCCCCGCCCGGACCCCCGCGGTGCGGTCCGACCCGCCCTTGGGAGCACCAAGGTCACGTCTCAGACCGCTGGGAAGCAACTTTTTGTTTTGTTTTGTGATTGCCTGACGGTTAAAAATACCCTCCTGCTTTACTAGGAAAATATTTTAATCGATGCATTTTTCCTAGGCCTGCGGCAAGGCTGAAAATTTGAACTCTGTGAATTTGTTTCTAACTTTTTATAGGACATCAAAGCAGAAACGCGTTTGCTTATTCCGGCAAAGTTATCTGTGGGGTTTTTTTTTTTTGTGTGTGTGTGTGTGTTTTGCTTTGTTTTCAAGCGAATTGTGTAAATTGCAAAGTCTGTGTGTCACTCGCGATGCTTTTAGCATCCTCTCATCATCTGCAGTGCCCTCTCTTTAAGCAGGCTCAAAGCTTCAGCCACATTCGGTATTTGATTGTTTTACTTTTGTCTAACTTTGCTCTTCTGTCCTGCACATACAGAATTAACAAGCAGAGGCTCTAGGCAGGTCTCACCTGCCGTGCTCGTGGGGAGCTGCGTGAGCTCAAGGTAACTGCTGCCAGGCGGCTGGAGCGGCTCCGTGCCGTGTGTTCCGTGCCTGCCCCCCTGCCTCCTGTGTGCTTCCTGGCGTGAGAAAGCAGAGCTTTCAATCGGTGCTTCTTCCTTAAACCGGAGAGTAAACCGTCACAGCTTTTCATCTGAAAGGGAAACTTTATGATCTTTCTCTCCCTTCCTACCTTAGTGGCTTTAGTGTAAATTGCTTTCCATAAAATCAGATAATATTTGAATAGCAAATAAAGTCAGAGAACCTGTTTTAGGTGTGTGCTTCCTGTCCTTCTGTTGCAAATGTCAACACAAGAGCAGACCTGGTGCTACCCCCTGACAAGGTTCCATCTTTGTTTCACTCATTTCCAGTGAYGGAGTTACCTGTGTCTCCTCCTTTGCCTTCTCATCCCTCTTAATTTTTTTTAATATCATTTAAGTGAGGTGGTGGCTATAAAGCAGGCTCTTGATGCTGAGTCCTGCTGTCAGTATTGACATGTTGATATTGTTCTATAAAAGATAAGTGCTCATCTTTTGCYCTTCAGGTAAGCAGAAAGTTAGATTCAAAGGAGCTGTATCATGGTTTCATCCATGAGATTTAGAGTTGATCTCTGTTTGRAAAGGTTAGCTTAGTTGTGAGAAAAGTTGCTGTAATTCTACATATGATAAGGCTTATTTCGTACTAGCTGTTCATACTTGGAATTCTGCAAGAATCTATAAATACATTTTCAAKAAGCTACCGGCATTCTTGTCCCTTTCTGGACTTTTTGTTCAGCTGATTTTATATATATACATTTAGATATTAAATTTTTTACTTTATCTTACAAAGGAATCATTAATCCTTATTATTTTCTTCCTTTGCAGCTAAAATGAATTCTGATCCTGATCCCCCCTCAAGTTCCTCTTACTCGCAACTGCACCTTGGAAGGTCCCAACTGAACGCTGCTGCTGCGGACCACGGTGRGAGTAGTCAGACACTTGGATCAGCTCCGGGAGATGCTGCAACTTCTTCTGCAGTTCCTGGCTACTCCCATAGTAGAGACAGGGCTGAAAAAAATGGTAAGTATAAAAGCAATTTTTGTGCAAGGCATGCATTAAATATTAGGAGATGGACAGGTACCTATGAATGCATGTGTCTGTGCAAGAACGTATAGGGTATATGAAACCTCATCTAAAGAGAAACTGTCAAGCAGAAAAATTAATTTCTCTAATGTTTCTTAACCTATTATTGTAGAAGACAGACTGTTCTTATGCTGCCTTTTTATTTTTGCGCATGCCCTCCACTTTTTTCACCATTCTTTTTTTCTTTTTTTTTCTCTCTGAGTGCACAGAGCAACTGGGATGTGATTTGTTTGTAAATGAGGCAGGAAAACATAAATGTAATTCAGTATAGACTATTAAGTTTTCAATTTAATTGGCTAGACCACATTGCTAACTATAGCCTTAATATGAATTCTAATGTAGATGAACAGATCCTACTGTCATGTAAGCTAAAAGAATAATAAACTGTTATGTGAAACCAGAGCAACAGAAATAAGGTTAAGATTAGCAGGCAAATAAGAAGTTGGATTAAGAATCGTGGTACAATTTCAAAGTTGGAATGGTACTTTGAAACTCAATAGGCTGGCACKGGGGCAGGCAGGAGGAAAGATTAGGAGTAGTGATGGAGGGATAAGAAAAATGCCTTGTGCTAGATAGAAAGCAAAGTAGAAAAAATGCCCTGGCTGAGTTACAGTTTTAAAGTCAGAAGTAGCTTAATACTTGTGCAAGAACTCTTAAACTGCAAGTGTAACAAGATTACTGGTCTTTATCTTTCTTTAAAGCTTCAAAACAAAGCAAACCTTTCTTTTATTCTGAAGCAGTATATGTGCAAGCCCTTACATTTGTAAATATAAGTTGCTTTGTTGAAAGTAATAAAGTTACCCAAGAGTTTAAAATTATTATATGCATGAATCCAAAAATGTTTATTTGGGATGCATCAGATGCAGGCGAGCTCTGTGCATGGGTCAAAGTAACTATGTTTCCACATCCATTATTTGCATCTAATTTAAAGTTGATTTTCAAACTTTATRGATTCTTGGTACCAAAGGGCACATTCCAAACTGAGAAAATTTAGGTCTTTTGAATATCTGCATTTCTAACATGCCTCACAGTTTCACTACCAACTTCCTCATCTCACCCACTAGTAAAATAATTAAAAGGTTTTGAGGAATTGACACTTGTGCTGTTAATTAATTGATACTTAATTTTGGATCAGAACCAACAGGTAGATTTTCTATCTTCATTCTCCAGTTTCTCTGTATGCTTCAAAAAAAAGAAAATAGCAACCATATCGGGAATACAGCATGTCTTAGGTTTTACTACAGTGTCATTTAAAAGAGGAAGGCCYTAGGCTCCTTGTTTTGGTACCTACATTCCAGCAAGATTATGAAAATATCAGACTTTGTAAAACATGATTTTGTCTAAATTCTGTCTCTTTATGGGCCTATGAATGATTCCTGTGCTGTTACCTTTGCTGTAGGTGATTCTGTTTGGGCTCTTACAAAAGAGGAGTATTGAGCACTGGTATATTTCTGTATTTTGATCACTGCTCATTTCTGATTACTTTAAATCTCTTTCTATTAAAGTCTTTTCACTGTTTGATGTYGTTGTAATTGCCTTTTTTATTCCTTTCTTAATACATTTGGGTATTTTATGCTGCACAGTGATCTGCCGTTGCCATTGTTTTGTGCCGGAGTCTTAAAGCCAAGATTTTAGTGGGTTTAGATAGCAAATATGACATTGAGAAAGTGTTTATTCATCCAATCTTCTTATGTTATTTTCTTAATTATGTTGTTTGCCATATAATTAACAGTTTCTAGAACTGAAATCTCATTTGAAAGACAACAGTAGTGAATTCTTACCACCCTCTACAGCCTCACTCACTAAAATTTACTGACTTTAGTAATACTCCAGAAGAGACGCTAGAAGTATAAATAATAAAAGAGTGTTCCCTCAAACAGAGAAATCAGCATAGAAAATTTGGCAATTTCATACTCAGTCTGATGAAGAAGAGTCACTGGAAACTTTATCCATAGATAAAGGTTAAATTGCTGGTAGTGGCAGGAGGAATGAAGCATCCAATCTCGTAGCCATGGTGCGTACTCCTGGTTTTATGAAAGGACAAATACACTATGTACAACAAAGTCCCTGGAAAGGGCTTGGTTCTCATTCCAAGCAAGGAAGCTTGGACAATTAAGGAGTCAGCTACTTTGAGCAGACACTATGTGTCACTACTGTCCTCTGATGAGTGAACCAGGAGTGAGGCAGAAAAGAGCTGGGAAAAACAGCAAATTGTTGTAACCAAAAGATGTTACAATAGGTATGAAGGATGTAGAATGCCTTCTATTCGTGGTGACTTGTATTTTGTACAACATGTGAAAAACTTAAATTTGTTTAAAATAATTTTTAAGTAAATAGCTGTGATTTCTTGGGGATAAGGACATGTATTGTGTTCGTGTTAAAACATTATTGCAATACAATTTTACCTCAAGGTCTACCTAGCTCATGTCTTTCTGGTCTGTCCCTTTTTCCTCCCAATTTCTGCTTATATTTATTTTGTTTAAAGCTATAGCATCCATATGAACATTAAGTAATTTGTGTACTGGAAACACCCATGTCTTAGTCCTACTGCATCATCCATATATTTCAGCATAATTCAGAAAAGAAATGGATGTTCTGGCTCCCATTCAGTAAAGTACTTAAGCACTTATTAACTGGATATGTATTTCAGTTGGGTCAGATGCCAATCCTAAAGGTTTTTTTTTATTAGCACTTTTTGAGTTCACTTTCTGCTAATTTGTCGTGAGGTTTTTTTTGTTATTCCTTATATAATTCCTTTCACAAGGGYAAGGAACAAAACTTTAAGAATTTCATATGTAAATCAAATTAAATTTGATGAAAGCACCAATATTTAGCTGGTAAGCATAAGATAGTTTGTAGATCTTACTGGACACACTGTGTGTGTACATTTTATTTTTAAAGCAAGAGTTTATTCTTAGTCCAACCCAAAGCTGCTATGTTTTCTAGAAACCTCTGCCTATGTAAGTTACAGGGGTTTATGCATGTATTAGGAATGTAATGAATAACAATTTGTTGACTTCTATGTACAGTTTGGACATGCTAGCCTTTTGTGGATATTTGTGGATGTACAGGAAGTTTATTAGTGGGAGAATCCTACTAATTACAGCTTCTGTAATTTAAAGCCAGTGAGTCATTGGCATTCATGTAAGGAAATCACAGGAGAATTGCCAGTTGCTTAAACAAAAAAGTTTTTCCATTAGTTGTCAGGGGCAATAGGGACATTGCCTTGAGCAAGGAAGACCAGCGTCTGCCAGTGATGAAGTCTTGTGAAGGCTGAAATAAACTAAGAATCAAATCTCCTAAAAAGCTTTTTCTGCCTCCAGGGTGCACAAGCCCCTGTCCAAACTTGCATCTTTTTGATATCTGTATTTCATCAGCTTTGGTGTGCATGTTTCTTCCCTCAGATATTCAGAGCTAAAGCAATGCAGAAAGAAATAGAGCAGAACCCTGGAGGTCACAAGACTGAATTCACAAAATAGCCTTAAAAACCTCATTCTTGCAGGTAGAATCATTTCCTGTGTGTGCACATATAGAACACAGTTAGAAAAGAAGACACAATTATCAACATATTAACTTAGTTGAGAAATTGGATTGGTTGTTTATTATATTTCCTGCGCACTTGTTCACTAATAAGGTTGGAGAAGCTGAACTGGGTAGAAGCTCAAAACTGAAAGTTTGGGTAGATGTAAGAACACTGTGAAACTAAATTGTGGTGTTTGTACTGTACTATTGTACAAACTGTACTATTTGTACCGATAGCTTTGCACATAGGAGTCGATTTCTTCCATTTTGTTTGTAGATGTGCAGATGCTTGCTTCATATTAAGGGAGGKTTTATTAATCCGAGAAGAGGATTATGTTATAAATTGTGCGACCTGGAGTTTATAAAGAGTATAAGAATTTTCTAAACAGTTTGCGTGTTTCCAGCACATTGCTCAATGAAGGCTAATTAATAGGGAACTCTCCAACTTACAAATATTTTCAGTCTTAGCCTCTTCCAGTTAAGGTCACAAAGAACCTTTGCTTCAAGGTCCATTTTAACACTTGTCTTCAGGTTCTGACAGCTTGCTTGTACAGACTAATTCTTGAGAAAAACGAAATGCTGGGCAAAGCTTGAGGAAAATACAGAGAAATCTTTGGTTCTTAAAAGAGGAGGAATGTGCCTTGAAGCATTAATTGCTTAACAATTTATCTGTCAGTTTATTAATGCCCCTTCAAACTCTGCCTGTAATTACTAAGGCTCTTTGAAAGCTTATTTGCTGTTTCAAGCAAATTTCATCAGTGTGGAAAAAAGGTTCTATCCAAACAGAAGTCAATGGCTGTGTATTCTTGGGTAAGGTTTTGGGGCATATTTGCTCCATAGCCATAGGTCTGCTGCAATTTTGGCCAAGAGTATTCTGGTGCTTTTGCCTTCTGTGGGAGTAGGATTGAACACTCACATGAGAGTATCCCTCTCCATCATGGTCTTTTCAGCAGTCAAAACGTATTTTTTTTTTCTTTAGCTGAAAGCTAAGATTTGTGCCATGCATTTACTGTATCAGAAATAAGTGGCATCTTTGAAGCGGCAGAGGGTGCATTCTGGTGTTGGACCTAACCCTGTGCATTTCGTAGGGATGAAAGCTGTTTCTGTATAGGTAKGTGAAGTTATCCTCACCTTTGTTCTTACTCAGTGTCCTGGGGCAGCAGAAGATTTTTTTGCCTTCTCATGATGAACCAAAGTAAGGAAAGTACTCCAGTTTAATCTTCCTCCAACTTCATTATTTTTCAAGTGGGTATTTTTTTTGGGTCTAGTTCTGGTGCACTTGTGCTGCCCATCTACCAAATGCTAGAGGGACAGAAATGAGCAGCAAAAGAGTTGGAGAAGARCAATGTTCATGTTAGTAGGTAGTGCAGTGAAATAGTAGTGGATCTATGAAGTATTTGGTGCCAAGGACCAAGTTCATGCTGTGCACATCCTGTAAAATCCACTGTATGTTAAATTTAATCAAGTCTAAATTAACTTAGCARTTGGAATGCTATTTTTCAATTCACTGTCTTTTAAAAGGAATCCTGTACTTGTGACTGCAAGTCAAACTCAATAAATGGGAACAGTGGTGCAGTTCAAAGCAGTTTCTCATCTGAAGCAAGTTTCTAATGCAATAATGCAAAAAAATTCTTCAGCAGCTAGAACTTCTGGAGTCTGACTAGCGTCTGTGGATGGTTTTTCAGTGGCTTTTTTAGGAGAATATTTAGAAGCACCTAATGTCTGTATATTTATCTTCAAATATAACTGCAACAAATCCTCATTATGCCACAGTAGTCAACACACAGGAAAGATATAAAATTTGTGCTGTTAGAGGGTCTGATGTATAAGGCAGATGGCCTGTTTCACTGCAGAAGGGAGAAGGTGAGAATAGAAAAGCAAAGGGGGAAATTATTCCAATTCTTTCCAAAGGCAATTAACTACCGAAGTGCTTACTAAGCAGTATAATAAAGAACTGTGGACTTGCAAATCTTTTTTTTTTTTTTTTAAAAAAAAAAACACAATAAATTATGAATTGATAGACTGTATGTGTGTCAAAGAGCCTCACAGCACTGAAATTTCCCAGAACGTTGTGTGGATGTTGTGATAACTTTCAGACTTCACTTAAGAAAATAGGTAGGTTTGAGAGTTACGATTTTTGACTCACCTTGCTGTTCTTTAAGTTTTTGTTTATTTGGAGAAGCTTTTGTTTTAAGGGAGGGTTAATGATGATGGAATTCAACTGAGAATGACAAGAAGCTTATTAGACTTTCTGAGTTTGAAGCACATTAAAGAATTATCTTGCTGTTTATTGAGATTAAGGAGTTCTTAAGGGGTGCTTCTACCATAAAGAATCTTGTACAGCAAAAGCAGAAGGGCTGTCTCATTAGATGTGTGTGTGAAATTATTTTAAATAACTTTAAACAATCATTGTACAATAATAGCTCTGTTAGAAGCACCTTTTAAGAATAGTTTTCCTTCCACTTTTAAAATTTATAGTGTCTATAATATCACTCTTAGTCTTCCACCTACCTACTTTTTTTATTTTTTTTTTAAATAAAAAACTACTCTCCTGATAATTTGCCTTCATTTTGTGGGGGTGCAGAATTTGCTGCCTTTTCAATTTAATGCTATTTGATGATTTGTGATTCTAGTGTGACTAAGACTATTATCTACAGAAGCATTCTTGATCTCGGAGAAAGCAGAGCTGAATTATAGGTTTCAGCACTACTTTAAACCAATGTCACTCCCTTTTTTCCCCCTTCTCTGYTATCACCTTTAAAAATAGAATTCTTGACAGCGTATGCTATTGTAAATTACTTGTTTTTGACTGTTCTTAAGGCAAGCAGGACCATCATAACTTCATAATGTGGAAGTCAAAGGCGACAACAATGTGCAATGTATTTTTTATAGTCAACCCTTATTTTTCAGTAAGATAAGTTAGCAAATTTCTGGATGAAGGAGAGGTTTTAACCCTTGCAGATGAGTAAATAATGGTCTGAAGTTAGTAAAAACACCTAACAGTAGTGATATTTGTCCTATAAAGTATTTTTCCTTCTCCTGTCAGCTCTTCTGTTTGTGTCCTTGTACTCTATGGGAACAAAACACGTTCATGACATGATGCCTAGTGCAAGCTTTTAAGTGGAACATGAGTCTTTTAGAAACTTTACTCCTACATAGATATGGCGCACAATGCCAGAGAACTTATGGAGCTTATGGAAAGTGAGTAGGAGGATTTCTCTGGAGACTCAGATTGCACTGTTGAGCTTTCAGTGTTGAGAAGAGCCAATCTAGTGACACATAAAARCTATTAGAACATTAATTTTTGTCACAAGTTGTACAGATCAGCCTCAGCATCTTCTAAAAGCACATTGATAACAGGCATCCACACACAGATGAACAGTTTTAAATATCCTATTGCCAAAGAAAAATATATCAAATACCCTCTCCTTTGAAAATGTGTTCACATAGCATCTTCTAGTGTATTGGTTTTTGGTCATTAATATGTCTGCCTTTGCTCTTAAGTGTCACCTAGATTCTAGAAAACTTATTTTGTAGCTAAATTAAAAAAACTTTTTAAAGAATTGATTACTGTTCTSTGAAGTTTTTGCATTTGTTGTTAAAGCAGTAAAGCGATCAGAATTGTGCATATAAAGTGAATGYTGTTCTAAATGCTACATCTGTATGATGCTGTTCTAAAATATCTACCATCTCTGCACCTTCTTTGGAAGTATATTAAGAACACGTGCCTCCAAAAGAAATACCCTTCAGTTTCTTCTTCAATATCYGTTTTGATCACTTTTCCTGTGTGGCCATGCCCGATATGCATTCAGTTTCTTAGTTTTTTCTTGAATATTTTTACTACATGAGCAATTACAATGCCAATTTTACTGTGTATATGTATGCAGTCTTGTTTCCTATTTAATGATATCAAGATAGTAAAGTTTTCTTTTTAATAGTGRATGAACTGTTGCTGGGAATTTACAAGAAAACTTTATTCTATAACTAATAGATTTGATCTGTGAACTTGAAGCAAATCCATCCAGTCTTCCATTACAAGTTGATTGAATTTAGTGTTGTACTGTTACTTTTCATACTTGAGTCATGATTTGTTTTTAATAGCCCAAAAATACTGGATCATTGTCTACAACTCATCATTTTGAGCTTGGGAACAAAATCTSTATTCTGTTTGTTATTTGTTTTAGCTGWTTTTTTWWWAAAAAAAATCTATTTTTTAATGTTAGCTTTATTCTRCAGAAARCCCTGMAATCTAGGGGATAGGATATATTTGGGGACTCTTAAGTACACCTTCTCCAAGAAATATGAATGTTGAAAAAAGATTGACGTCCAGTAGGCCGATTATCTCTGTGTCTCAGATGTCTCTGAAAATTATCAAGATGCCACTCTCTGTGCTTCACCTGGGTGCAGTCAGACCGAACCTACAGTGTGTTTTGAGGCTCTTCCTGGCTGTTTATTTTTCAGACTTACCCAGTGGTGAGTGGGATGGCTACAATTTATATTAAACTCTTAATTTCCCTATTGAAGTATTATTTAGGTGCCTTTGTTATCTTAAGTAAGGAATAGGTTTAGCTGTTGCAGTTCTGAGCTGCATTATTGCTGAATGCTCTAAATGCAAAAGAKAGAACAAACATCCAGGTTTAAGCTTGCCAGGGAGAAAGTCATGGAAGAGACTCTTTCAAACAGTGACTAATCTTGAGTATATCTTTATATTATATCTTTATCTATACGTATTTAGTTGTGCAGTTTCCTTTTATGRAGGATGATTGTGGGGGTGTGAAGCTTAGCAGTGAGCCTAGGTTATTCATATTGATATCTCATCAAACTGCAGTAACATTCCTTTTTAATCAGTCTCTATTTCCTTTCAACATCTGTTAAAATGGGGCCTTCTTGATAAAGAATTCCAAAGCTGTCAAGYGACACAAGCTTTAAGCTTCAAGAACATGCACCATTATGGTGCAGGATGTACCACAGATCGATTCAGATCTCAGTACACTCAATGGTATGTGGAGAACTTGTGCAATTGTGGGAGCTCATCTAATGTCGAGGAAGACTCCCTGTTCCTCTTAGTGATTTAGCTGGTTGAAAAAATCTGCAGATGAAAGCTTCTTCCATACTACTCTTTAAAGCATGTTAGTTAGTCATGTCAGATAAAAGCATGGGACTGAGGGAAAGGCTAGATATCCTGAGAGTTTCTTATTAGTACAAAACCCACTAATGCAAGCAGAGCCATTATTGGATAAAACTGTTAAAAATAAAGTATAGTTAATCCTTCCTCTGGATGATTTTTTTCCTGTCCCATACCTCAAATAATATTCTGGTTACTGCCTGTAAAATCTGTGTGAAGGGTTGCTGGAACTGATATCAGTGTTTGGTGTTAGTAATGCAGAGGAATCTGGACAATGCCTGACTGCTTACAGGATAAAATTYGTGTTATCTTTTCTGTGAGAATACTTTGGTGTTTACAGCATGACTTAGAGTGGGGGAACTTTTCTTAAGTGGAGTGTCAATCTTCTTGTTTTATTGCATTCACGATGTTAAAGATGCATGAGATAACTGTTYGCTTGTCAGAATATTCCTCTTTTGCACTTTGTGACTTTAGGGATGTACTGGCCCCAGTGAGGTCTGTGTGTTTAATGGGCATAATGGTCCTCACTTTCTTCTGCAGGTTATAATGTCCTGAATAACAGGACATTATAACTAAGGGCTGAGTGCCAGCTCTTAGCTGCTCTTCCTATAAAACACAGTTACGACTCCAAGGCCTCGCTCCTGGTGTGGTAATAGTCAGTTCAGAGCTTATCAGTGTATTTCACACTGATAGATGGCTTTTTTTGTTTGTTTGCATTCGCCAATGCTGAATTTTATCTGTCCTTTTATCGTTTAATCAGTCATAAAAGCCTTTTGTGATTTTTTTGCACTCTCTGTTTTTTTTCTCCCCTGAATATTATGCAGTGCTCAGCAGACTGTCATATTGGTGTTCACCCCTTTTTTCCACATCACCTGTGTTGAATAATATAGACTTTATTGCATATCCCTAAACTGCWAATCTTTCTTCAGGGAGAGTGTGACCTATGTATTTTTACTCTTTATCCATGTAACACCCTTCTCTAATTTCTTTAGAGGACCTTTGTGAGAATTCTTTGTACTGCTGGAGATATAAATATAACCTTCATCTGTCTGTCCTCAAACATTTTGACCCCTTTGCAAACAAGTAAGGCCAAGGCTGCTTATGCAAAAGTTTTGCTGACTTTCCCCATTATGTTTTTTCTTCCCTTCATGGACTAGGGAATTTTTTCTTTTATCTATTTGCCTTGAATGGAGATGAAAATTAACGGTCTGTGTCATGGATTTCTCCAGTGTCACATTGGCCACTTTCAATTCTTCAGGTTTTAAGTGAGAGTCAAACACCATTGTAGTTCAGTAGGCTTAAATCTGTTAGAACACTTAAGTACAATGAAAAGATTCCATAGGTTCTTTTTTAAAATACAAAGCTTGCTATTCTTCTTCCAGCACACTTTTGTTCAGTAAAAGAAAAAAAAAAAAGGTTTTGCACAAGAGCCTCTCCGTGCTACTACTTGCCAGGATAAAAATATCTTGTAGTTTAGTCTCTATGCTCCCTAGTTCATTATAACTCTAATAGATTTTTGACTTCTGACCCTCCTGTGAGGGTGTTAAGTCTAAGCTATTATTACAGAGTGACAGACTGACCCTTTGAATTAGGCTCTGTGCACGACTCAGTAACAGGAGTGTTTCTTGTGTTCCCTGACTAGGTGCTTCATGAAGCATTTATTAAATTTATCTGGAAATTTGATTTTGATGTCAGTCCTCACTGTGACACTCATCCTGTGTCTGTGAGGGTAGTGGAGGTCATTATTATTGCTTTCTGGCTTGTTGCTTGAAATTTTACAGCTTGTCTTTGCTATATTTATTCAAACAGCYGATCTAGGAAGCTGCCTTTAAAAATCTTGCATTAAAAAACCAAAAATTTGCAAAATCAAATGCTGGATCGTAGGAGACCCATTTCTTACTTGTGTTTGGTACACTTTACTAGGTCACCTCAGTAACAATTTCCAACTTGGACAACTATCACTTTTGCACATGCAATGATAAAAATGAATGTGCTTTTCTATCTGTGTATTCAGTAAGCGTAGAAGAGTGTTTCCCCCCGTTAGTACTGAATGCAGCATATGTATTTTGCATACACCCAGTTCCTACTGACTATTTTCAGTCACTTCAGAACTCTGAGAATGAAACAGGAAGGCAAATCCAGAAACTTTGTTTCGTATCTTGTCACCTACARTCCTTTATTCCTGCAAACACATGGTTTTTTTTCTTCCTCTTCCTGCAAGTCCTTGTCACTTTCTTTTCTGAGCCCAAATGAATGCCTGTACTCGTGATCATGTAAAGTGTGTTTGCAACACATGCTTCCTTCATACACTTAGTGTGGGTGTTACTTAATGCAGTAATCTTTTGTGCCGTAGCAGTTCCATGCAGCTTTAATATTCACTTGTAAAACTTGTAATTTCTTTTAAACTTATATGTTTCTAATGAGTACTTTGTCTTCGTTATTGCTTCCTGTCTGCGAAACTGCTTGCASTTCCCTTTTTTCCTCTTCGTTAGTTCTCACTGCTCAAGGGCTTGGAAGTGTCTGATCTGTGTATGTGTAAAAAATGACATATTGTGCATTGCACTATAAATGTCTTCTGTGACTGGTCCTTATAACTGTGYAAACAAAGTAAGATCTGTGCCTAAAATTCTCTCCTGAACTAACTTTTCTGTTAAGAATTAGTTACCTTTTTGTCATTTTGATTGTTACATTTCAGAGTTGATGGAGAAGAGTTGTATCCTAAGACAATGCTGTCTAGTATTCTTTTTTTTAAACTGAAATATTTCCCTTTGTAGCATTTCTTCTTTACTTTAAAAGCCTAATAGAAACCATAAAAGTGCATACCACTACTGAAATGTAGTAAATTTCTGTTTAAGCCTAGGGTAGCAAGACTTCTCTAAATTGGAATCTTACTTTGTATAGCCAGTATCAAACTAATGTATAGTGTTTCAAAAGCTGAATAGTAGTMTTTCATATTCATAAGCTTGTCTATAACCTGATGATTTAAACAGCTCTATTCAGATTTAGTTCTATATCTGGAATTTGAAAATAATAAATTTCACTTGTAAATAAAAATTACACTAGTAATGTATTTTGAAACCACCTTTAAAAATCTATCACCTAATGATAGACAGCTTTAGCTTACTCTTTAATGCTGTATATGACTGAAATGCTTATAGCCTTTTATGCATTTCATTGCATTGAATCTTTTTAAAGTGTAATGTTTTAATAACACATATTTTCAGTAACAGCTTTAACATTTAAATGAAGTATCTAGGTATCTACCTGGATGTTTCTGCAGCACGTCAGAGACTTAAATACTTTTTTTTTTTTGTAGTATGAGGACATAAAAGTAGCAGACAAGAAAGTGCACATTTGCTATATTCTTTGCAGATCAGAAATCATTTATATATTTATTTCCACTTCTTTTCTATCCCTGATGGTACACATGTGCAGGGAGGTAAGGGAAGATACTGTGCACTAGTAGGCRCGGGTGGATAGATCAGGAATTCAAATTTTAAGCAAAATTTGTGGKTTTAGAGAAGATAATATATTTTTGAGCAAGAGTTAGACAGTTTCGGCATATGTAGAAGGAGTTTATTTACAAAATATGTGGAGGTGGATACTGTAGATAATTAGCATTATACAGACTTACATGATTAATTTCTCATTGCAGTTGACGCGGTGCCTGACAGAAAAACAAAAAAGCTTTTGTGAGAGGGACAGGCAGACAACATGACAGTGTTGGAGCTTGGTGTCCATCACTTTTGTATTTAAATTTTTGGAGTGGAACTTAGGAAATCAAAGGGCAGCACATCAGCTCATATCTGAAGTTCTTGAGTTTTCTTAATGTCATTGCCTCAATATCCTTTGCATAGTTTGTTATTTTGAGTGACCTGTCTCTGAGAAGGTCTGTCTAGCTTGTTTTGTAAACTAGACACTGTAGTGKGTGGTTGATGCCTGATGGGATTTGTGCAGGGGCTTGGTATCAGAGCACATCCTAATTGCTAGCTATCCTTGTACGTCGCCGTCCTGACTTAATTTGTTTTTAATATGAAGGACCGCCTAGCCTTCATGTGCTTTCACTTGCATTCCTGTGTTTGAATGACTGTCATGCTTGTGAGCCTGGGATAACTGATAGATTTCACTGGCTTTATATATATATATGCACCTTGTACACAGCAGCTAGTGAAGTCTATTTTAGTTGTCATAAAAGATGCATGAAATATTGTAAAATGAATATTACTCTTGCCTGGATTTTTTTTGTATTCAAGACAAAGTAAAACTTGACATTAGAAAGCATCATTTTTTAGCAGAGCAGGAAAATAAAAGCTTCTACTGACAGCTTTTACAATTGCAGTAGTTTCATGTGGGAGGAATACACATCAAGAGATATTCTAACTAAATACATGCTAAAGAACAAGGGTGATCGGCTGTAGACCACCACTTAGCTGTTTATGCTTGCAAAGTTTCTTCCCCTAGTTTCCACTTGGACTGACGGAAGGTGTCTGTACCGTCCATCCTTTTCCAAAACCTGCTTTTGACRTCTAAGATCCCTCGGAATGTTTTGAAGTAGTAAGTTGATGTGTTAGCCACACAGTTTAGCATGATCCTTTTGCGCAGCCCTTCAGCCAGGCCCGCAAAGTAAGCAAAAGAAAATTACTGCAAAGGATGGGAATGCTAAGAAGTTAAGCTGTTCTAAATTTGATCTTCAAAACACACAACAATCATCTCTTTCGCCTTTTCCCTACAAGTACAGATCCAACCCACAGACATAATTTTAACTAACTGTCTTTCACTTGCATTTATAGCTCACGTGTGCTAGCACATTGACAGTCAAAAGTAATAAATAAGTGGGAGCGGGTGGGTAATGGCTGCAAATAACAACAGGAAGCAGCTCTTGCCACTGTCCCTCAGCTCTGCTAGAACAAACATTTTAACAAGGCTGCGTGCACTCCCCTGAGCTCATGATGGTCAGATCAGAAGGGTAAATGGTTTTAATTTTGTCTTAAAGAAAAAAGAAAGTATCTTAGCAAATTATTTTGTGTGTTGGTCTGCGATATAATTGCTGTAAAATGCTGTGTTGAAGAAACAAAATTGGAATGGTTTATAGCCTTCTATTGTAATAAATGTTCTGATCTAGTAAACTTAAGAGCAAGAGGTAGAAGGGGCCAGATCGATGCCCTGCTCCTGCGGGCAGCAGATGGACCTGGAGAGGGAGGAAGGCGCTTTGCCCACGCGTATTGCGACGGGAGCACCCCGGATCAGTGAGTTTCAGCCTGTGCTATAGCTGAGGCGAGGGTGGATCCGTGCCGACGGGCCCGATGCTTCTGCATGCTCCAGCCCCCTTGCTGACCATTGCCATAAGTTGTTACATGAGGGTTATGGTGAAACGTAGGCCTGGGTTCCTCAGCCTAGTGCAGCCATCTGCGCCTTTTTGAGGAGAGACCCACTGATGATCTGCTGCTTCAGTTGGCTCTGTCTGTGAGGGCTTGCATCAGTTTAGCAAACTATTTTCTCCCCTTTTTTTTTTTTATAATATATAATTCTACTTAACTATGTGATGGATGTACTCCTTCCCCAGCTCAACTTGACTTCTCATATGTAGCCTTGTTCAGGTGTTAACTACCACATTATCTGATCTGATCCTGGTAGTTGTCTCCCTGATTTCTTCCCCCACTTAGGCATTAGCATTACTAACAGTGCTGATGGCTGCATCCTGGTGGGCAGATAAGACTAATAGTGTGTACACTGGCCAAAAGTTATCTGAAATGTAAGAATGCCTGTAAGTCAATCATCTTATAAACACGGGGACAACCCAAGAGCCCATTGAGCTCTCTGTGCATTGCGGGGGCTGCACGCCAGGATCTCCCCTGGAGCAGGGACACGTCTCAAGTCCTTGGGGTTGAGAGATCCTGGCTGCAACAGACTCATGGTAAGTGACTGCARCGTGCTCTCTTTTTGAGCTTTTATACTTTACTGGCACAACTGTGCACAAAACTCCTCRGCCATAAACCACTGACCAGGTCTGGGAGCAGGATTGGATCCAACCGCCCCCAAGCTTCTCTCAGGAGTTTGGAAAGCAAGGGAGTCCAATCTGAACCTTGTGACTCAACGGGAGGGTGTCCTTGGTAATTCCGTGTATTATCTTAAGCCTCCATGCCGTAAATAATAAGTGACCTTGCCACAGAATCTCATGAAACCGTTGTCCATATCAATAAAACCTAGTGCTGTTTTTTTTTTACATGAGTAAGTGCGTTGTGTCACTCACTCCCCCYTCCACACTCGTTCCGTGACACTATAAAACACTTCATCCTATTTTGCAATAATGTTTTTACGGCTTTCTGAAAAGGAGGAGTCCTAAATGAAAATAATTTTTCATTATGTTCCCTGTTTAGCCAGACAAYATGTTATAGTATGGTGTTAGTTCTTTCTCGAATGCAGCTTGGCAGACTAAACTGGCATGATAAAAGAGAGAACTTGCTTCATGGTTTGCTCTTGTTAAAATGCRCCCATTTTAATGAAAGCATTGACCTGTAGCCTGTTCTTGCTGGAGACAGTCCCAGGGATACTAAAGAATGCACCTAGTGCTGCTCTTTGGGAGATTATTTAGCACTGGGCTCACTTTTCCCTCCTATCGCCTTTTGAGAAGTAACTACTATTAAATGGCACCTCGTCTAGCTTGGCTACTCACCAAGCGTCTTGCATTATTGCTGCCTGTATTAGGTAGAGAGCAAAGTCTGTAGCTTTGAGCAGATGCCAACGTGCTTCTCTCAATCATTTTCTTATGCCTGGAAACTCTGCTCCACTCCCTGACTCCCGTTCTGCTTGTGTTCCAAAGTGACAAGGGCTTTGCAGCTCGCTTTGGCTTTTCCTTTCTAGCTATAAATCTAGGCTGATCAGTAAGTGATGATATGAATCAGAGGTAAATCATCCTTTTCTTATWCTTTATCCAGCATAGAGCATATAAGGTTTATTGTTTTGCTCTTTGAAGTTATTCATAAAACATTTGGAAGTGTAAGAGTCATCCCATAAAAAGCAGCAGCTCTGACATTCATCAGSTGTTCCATCAACCCTGGTCCTCATTTGTAAATGGTACACAGCATGAAGTTATTTACCAACACTGGTTATCAGATAAAGATTTGAGGCCCTTTCTTTATGATTAGCTAGGAGAGCAGTATGATGCTTTTGAGATATAAAAGTGCTTAGATCTGCGTATGTATAAGAGCAGATAAAAAGGGTGGAAAGTGAAGCATTGAGCTGGATACAAGATAATGAGCTTTATAAAGGTATAATCATATCTGGCTTCTGTGTACTCCAGAGACTGGAGAGTTRAGCCTGATCTGTCAAATGTACTGGATGTGTTTTAATGATTTCTTAGTTACTCAAAACTTTGTTCAAAGGCTCCGTCAGTGAATAAACAGGCTCCTTGCTGGAGGAATTAAGTGCYCTTTTTGAGGTACTACCAGGAATAAGAATAATAATAGTACCACAGTTGAACCATCCCACATGTTCTCTGGGTGTTTGTATTTCCTGTAATGATTTTTTTTTTCTATTGAGAAATTTGCCCTGTGGAAATAAATGAGAAAATGCTAACTGTGTATAAAGTCCCGTGGCAAGTGCTAAATAACAAGTAGCAGGAAATATACTGAAGTAGGAAATCAAGATCAAATCTAAACATTASAATTAATTAATGCATAGCAGTTCTTATAAAAACATTCATTTTATGTGTTTTATGTATATCTTTTTTGTATGTCTTTTATTTTTTCAGCCAAAATCTATAGACAATTTCARCCATTTATAAATAATTCCAAATGTTGCTAGTAAATAGTTTTCTCTATCACTGCTACTTTTTAGAAGCCATGAAGGAAGAATCTGAAGTGCTCTTTGAGGAACTGCTTGAGAGGGCCAAAGCTGGAGAACCAAAAGCACAAACTGAGGTCTGTGTTGGTTTTATTTTACTCCTAATTCAAAAAAAAAAAAAAAAAAAACTTCTTGCTTCTAGTACGACCATTATTTCTGTTATCTCTTTCAAAGGTACTTAGTTGAACCATATATTTTTATCTTCATTTAGGTAATAAATAAATAAAAGTGATGCCAAATGATCTCTCTGTCTCAAGAAATGCTGCTTCCTTGGGAATGTTGCTGCTTTCAGGTCCAACTATTGCTTAAGCCTGTAGATATCAAGATGGAATATGGGCTGCTTGGGCTGAAAGCACGGGGAAGACATGGTGCTTTGCTTTCTTAATGATACACCAAAAAGACCATTGCACTTGCGGAGCTGTGTACAGTGACCACTGAGCACTGCTCAGATTTAGTTATCTCTTTGGAGCAAAATTAATTGCTGATCTAAATGAAAGATGAGCCAGCACTTGATTCAGTGCTCCACCGCTTACAAAGACATCAGGATTCTTAAGTTGGCCTCTGTGGAAGAAAAAAGACAATTATGAAGTGCATTAGCAGAGATATCAAAGATGGGCAGGATCGATGTGTTGCTTTTATATTGTTTGTGTTAAATTAACACATTTTGCACAAGAAGTCACTCAGGGCAGTGACAGTTCTAGCCCTGTGGATATTTAGGTTTCCCTTCTGTTTTGGAAAAATTATAACTGTTTCCTCATCCATCTCACTAGGCTGATATGTGAGTGGAACCAACTTAGTACAAAGACTTTAAAATTGTTTAAAGGAGTTTTAATTCCWATTTTCTCTGGTTAATGAATCACTTAAACATCTGTCCCAGCTTTGCCAATAGAAAGTAGTTGTTGTCTCCCCCTTTTTTTGCTAGTTGGGATTTTTTTTTATATCCAGACACCACTTTCCAGACAAACATTAATGATGTGTGTGGGGTGGGGAGGAACCCTTTTAAAGCTGGTGAAAATACAGCAGTGCCCGGCTCAMTGCACATGATACCTCAACCTGTTTGAGGGACAGTAGTGAATTCCTTGCATCTGAAACAGCCAACAGATTTGAGGAGAATGAAGCTTTGTCATTGAGGGAATCACTGCTAGAAGATTTGCATTTTGGCCCTTTTCTTCCACAAAACACAGCAAAGCCCACAAAAATCCTGTCAGGATAAACTTTCCAGTGATGTAAGAAATACTTAATGTAATCTAAGGTTAKGACTTATGTGTCTGTATATATAAAAATAATTATTTTATCTTTATACTCACTTCATTCCACCCTTCCTTCCCGTGAGGTCTTTTACAGTGTACACTTTCCATTCCCACACAGCGATAGGATTCTTGTCCCCAAAAGAACCAATGTACAATTTTGCTTCAGCATTCATTCAGGACAAAGACTGCATGAAAAGGACCAAGGAACTCGATACAGTTTGTTTTTAGGAAATCAAATTTTTAATGGCCAAAATTGTCTTTAGTTTAAAAAAAAAAAAAAATCCTTTTCTATTGTTGGATCCTTCCAGTCAGGAAAAATATAGTTTGATTTCCTACTCTCTATGAGAGTAAGAATGAGAAGTTGGGGGTGGCCTTGTTGCATAGTTTGTTAAAAATTACAAARTCAAACACAAGAAACCATTCAGTTGAGCGGCTTGCAGTTATTACTGTGAGATTATTCAGAAATAACCTTGCAGTGACTGTGGAWGTAAATGCTCTCTGAGTGGCTGTCAACCTGTATTACCCTAGCTTTGTATAGTTTCTTTATTGAGAAATAACTGCACAGCAATTATGTAAATGAGACGCCCCGCAGCTGGAAATCTATAATGGAGAAAAGGCAGCCTCGTGTCACTAACTACAAGATCTCTGCAAGGGGACTGCTTGAGATAACTGCTTCACTTAGCAGAGCCCAAGGTGAGCGGGARGGAACAACCTTTTGAGAAGTACGATGTGAAGATCTGGGAAGTCACTATCAGCTATGAGTGAAACTTGGAAATGAAATCACTGGAGTCCAAGAAGAAGTCTCTAATTTATCCTTAAAGATACCTGACGATAATAGTCATCATTCAATCACAGACAGTTACCSATTTGATCACCGTGTGCTGGATCTTTGCAACCAACTCTTGGTTTGTTTGGTCCTTGTAGGAGACTTGCTGTGACAGTGCAAGGCTGCTGTTGCATGGTGCCTGTTCAGAGCTCATAGACCTTTCAGCAATGTTTCAGCAAAAGCTTACGTGTTTGGAGGTTTTCTTCCCCATCTAGTAGCCTTCTGCAATATGGCTAATTCCAGAATCTGCTGGTTTTTGTTGCAACGTTTATGACTAAGAGGTCATGCTATTTTTGTAAGCTTGGAAGAGCCACATCATTAAATATTGCTCTGCTTGAACCTTTGCTCAGAATTTCAATGGCTGTAAATATAAACATGCTGAAGAAGCAGCTGTACTTGTCAGAGGATGTTATTTGCTGTTTAACTGCTTTAAGCAATTCCTTCCTTTGATAAGTATCTGAAGGTACATCTGCAGTTGGCTAACAAATACTGGAAAATAGAAGTATCAAGGCTGAAATCTTAATCTKTTTTTCCTTATCTACAAGATCTTTTTGAGATCAGAATTTTTAGTTTGCAGGTAAGAATTATGGATTATTAATCTCTCAGAAGTATTACTTTAGCCACCTTTATTGGTGGTATCACAGGCAAAGTTTTAGAGAGGCTGTCAACAGAGGCTGTTTTGGAGCAGACAGTGGACTTATGGAGTTGTGAAGCTCTAAGAGATTGCGTTAGTCACCCCTAAAACGTAAGTGAAGCAACAGTACAAACCGAGGGTAAGCATCACCCAGATTCTCCWGATAGACAAATAAAATGTCCAATAGTTTTGCCTGCTTTCTGCCATTTGATATTTTGTGTTCTGRTGTATATTAAGCAAATGTGCTTCATGCTATTGCATGAATATATTTGCCATATATTTCAATTTCACAGGAAGAAGAATAAAGGTGACTTTTTTTTTTTTGTAAAACAGTACTGTAGCTAATTGCACCGTAGTATCTGTATCCTTAATTAGAAAGATTTTTACAGACTGCATCATTTATATTGCTTAATTAGTATTAGTTTTATTTAGTTCACTAATTAATCATGACTTTAGCTGATGAAGGACAAAGCAAACTGTTACGAGTAAATCATGTAGCTGCCTGAAGCTTCCATCCAKGTCAGGATCCTTAAACAGATAGCTTGTTCCATCTGAATTTCTGAATGTCACTGGCACCRGGTTATTGCACTCAAATATTCTGCAGTTCCCTCTTGCCTCCAGTTCTGGAAGCTGATCCTTGTCTGCAGAACGGTGGCAAGAGGATCAGCTTACAGTTCATGTTCCTTGGTGCTGGGAACAAATGTTTTGACCTTTTGTTCAAGGGAATTTATTCTAGCAGAGGATGGGAGTGGGAAGGAGAGAGGCTAAGGCAACTTGAATCCATTTCAGTAATTGAAGGAATTCTATTTGCCACTTATTCTAGGTGGGAAAACACTTCTTAAGATTGGCAGAAGAGGAGGATGAAGAACTTAACAACTGTAGTGCGGTCGATTGGCTCATCCTTGCTGCTAAGCAAGGAAGAAGAGAAGCTGTCAAACTGTTGCGCAGATGCTTAGCAGACAGAAGAGGTATGGGATCTCTGAGGTGCTTTTTGCTTTTCTGCTTTTGCTTGTGCTTAATTTAAAATAACACTATCCATTCGAACATTAAAAAGAGAGGTTAAAATTCAATAGGAATATTCGTARCAAAATTACATGAATAGTTGCTGATAACCTATTAAAAAAGATAACTTAAAAAGGATTACTGTAGTGATACTGCTCAGAAAAAAAACATGAATCACTTTAGCTTCTTCATGGAATTGATGTTCATCCCTGTCTCTTCCAACTTTCATTGTAGTTTCCATGTTTTGACCATTAAGATCATATATAACCACACGCTACCTACGTATCTGCTGTTTTTTAATTGTTTTGTCCCTCGGCAGCCTCTCCCTTAACTGGTCTTTTGTGCTGTCTTTTCCCACTTAAAGATTCACACCTTCCATCATGTTGCTTCCCACGTTTGGAATAGTGTCCTGTCTGCCAAGTATCTGAACTCTTCTCAAAAAATAAAACCAAAAAGTCCTTCCCAAAATTCTTGCTTATTTTTTATATCACTCATTCGTATCTGCACTGCCTCTGTGTGAATTCTTCTTCAAAGAATGAAAAAGACGTAAGGATGATTCATATGTTGCACAGTGTGTCAATTACGATTCAAACAAACATAACTTCATTTTGATAAGCTGTGGACAGAAGGACATTTGAGTAATTTACTTAGGTACTTGAATGAAACTTAAAGGTTCAGGTTAAAGTGAGAAGGATAAATTGTGGGCAAGTCTTTCATTTCTGCCTGAGTGTGGGATAATAGTTTCTAATGTATTTTCATTTCTTGAGGCATCACTTCTGAGAATGAGCAAGAAGTGAAGAAATTATCATCTGAGACTGACTTGGAGAGAGCTGTGAGAAAAGCTGCCTTAGTCATGTATTGGAAATTAAACCCGAAGAAGAAGAAGCAATTAGCAGTTTCTGAACTATTGGAAAATGTTGGGCAAGTTGACAATGAAGGTTTGTATTCCAATCTAATGGTATCGGATACACATAGCTTAAATTTATATATGTAAACATAAAAGTAGAATACAGTTAGAAGCCAGAAAGTTCTTTATAAATAAACTGGCATGTGATGAAAGTAAATGTATGCTATAATTATGAAAAAGTAACTCTTAGTGACTTGAACTCCCTTCTAAAACTTATGTTCTCTAGAATATTACAGTATACTTCCTAAGGCCTTCCGATTCTTACTGTAGGTTGTGATTCAGTTAAGCACTACTGCAGGTGACAGAATATAAAAATATCTTCATTCATCACTTGATGTCCTTATAAAATGTCCTCGTATAGCTTTGCATCTTTGACCTTTTTTTCCTCCTTAATTATCCTAATAACATTTCTAGATATTTCAATTTGTAAACTCAGTCTTCAAGACACCTGGCTTTTTCTGCCATTACAGCTATATAAATGCTGTTCCCTTTTCTRGTATAGCAAGAGAACTCTAAAAAAATCCAGTCATTTCTAAACTACTTACACATATGTTTTTCTCTTCCTGAGTTTGAGGAATTGCCATTCTCAATATATTGCAGCTTAACTAGCATTCCAATTATTATGTGATTATTTTAATTGACTGCCTTAACTCTCCATAAACGTCTGTTATTGAACCAGATGGTGAGAAGCAGCCTGGCCCAGTCCCAAAGTCCGTACAGAAGCAGAGAAGAATGCTGGAGCGATTAGTGAGCTGTGAATGTAAGTATGTGCTGCTRCTTTCAATCCTGACATGGCTTTTGGTTTTCTATTTTGTTCTGCTAAGCAACTTTGTACTGCTGGAGTAAAGATGCAGAACAAGTTTATGGGTTGTAAAGAGGTCATGGCAATTTATGTGAGCAAGGTAAATAGTTGATCTCCATATTAAGCCGTAGAGTATATAAACATCACATTCAACATGTCAGTGGTATGTACGCAATGACGAGCTYGCATGTCATTTGCCATACTTATTTTGTTCCTCTACCCAAGCTCACAAACGAAACTTTTTTTTACACTTTCAGTAATTTTTAGTAAGTAAATTGTAGTAAGCTTTCCGATTCCAGTAAGGAAATCATTTATACAACCCTTCAAAATATTTTAAACAACCTCCTCATCCTGTTTGCCTTGCTTCTGTTTGTAGTACCAATTCTGTTTGCAATTAACATTTGTCTTTTCGCCCAAGAGCTAATTCAGGAAAGATGTACCAGGATTCACTTTTCATCACTTGGACAGAGATGAGATGCAGRGAGAGCTCAGTTCTTGTAGGGAGAAGAACTGACCTCCTCAACACACACAGGCATAGATTCCTAGACTCCCATCARGAGGGAGTTCTATGAGATACAGTATTGTTGGAGTTTGAATAAACTYCTCTGCAGCCTTGCATGTATGTCTAGGAGACTGCCATGCAGCTGGGCCACATCATTATTATTGTTTCTGCATTTTATTTGTGCAGCCTCCTTTGCATTTGGGGGAAGGATCCAATGCTTATAAACAGTATGGCCTGTGAGTGAGAAAGCAAGTGAGAATCCCATAGTTTGTGACAACAGCACAGAAAGCRAAATGAACAAGCTTGAAGCTACAGATCACAACCATGAATAGTCTAAAAGATGGGAGGAAGTGCTTGGACCCACAACTGGTTCCTGAATTGAGGATTATTGTCTTGTTTAGCAGACAAAGCCAAACAGAAGAATCCCTTATGAATATGAAAAAGGTGAAAATTCAAATTTGATTTCAAAAATGAGAACARCAGTCTTATTTTGCCCAACATATTAAGCAGGTATTAA
Source organism: Eudromia elegans (assembly GCA_003342815.1). Classification (NCBI taxonomy): domain Eukaryota; kingdom Metazoa; phylum Chordata; class Aves; order Tinamiformes; family Tinamidae; genus Eudromia; species Eudromia elegans. Next base: position 7,240,819 of record PTEX01000005.1, on the reverse strand, counting down.
TCTTTTCATTAGAGTATTGAAGACTGAATCGTTAATGTTTCAAGTGAGTGATAAAATAAAAATAATCATGCACACTAGAAATGAAAAGTCAAACACATTTATAAAAAGAGTTTAGTTTTCTTTTTGAGGATTTCATTCAGGAGCCATATGACTGCTGTTAAACATCATCTTTGAGAGCAGTAATGTCAAGCAGGRTATTGGACTATAAGGAGATTTGCTCTGTTTTATTATGAATTTCTGTACTCATAGTATGCTAAGATACTCAGACTGCATTTATTGACTACTTTKATAAATGAAAAAATGAGAATTGGAAAATGCACAGGCTCTGAGAGAGCAAATTACAAAAGAAAGAGCATATGTACTTTTTCAAGAACATTATCTAACATAAAGTTCAATTTATCACTTATGATAAAAATCTTATTTTCTTAAAATGCGGTAATTCAGACGAAATCTAGCMCAGTTCTTGAAAAGCATTTTAAATGTCCTGAAGCACATTACATCTGCAGTTTAGAGTGCATATAGCTAAATTGTCATACATGGTTTAAACCTATAAACAGATCTAAACTGCTTGAAACATTAGGCTTGTATTTCATCAGATCACTTGGCCTTTCACTTCAAGGATCGTATATGTTACACAGGTAACTTTTAAATGAAGTTGTACTACTTTTCATGGAAAAAAAAAAAAACATTCCTAAGAGGAATAGAGTATTTCTCTTTCCAAGAGCTTTATCTTAACRTTCCTAGCCATAGAAAAGGCATGCCTGGATGCGTGTGCAAGAGGAGAAGTGTGTTTTGGAGATGAAGCTGCTGGCCCTGCCAGAATTCCTGTGCTTGTAGATCAGTTGTTTTTGTCACTCTCTTCCCAATTCTGGAAAGCTAGAAGTAGTCCCACAAAGTTAAAATCAGATTATTGTGTTTTTGTCTTGGTACCTTCTCCTAACGCAGATGTATCCGAGTTCATTTGGGCTGTGTTGCTTTGGCCCTTAGTGGATGACGCTAGAGTTCTTTCCATCCCTTAGCTGAATTGGCAGATGCTGATGGAACAAGAGTGCCAAGCAAGACATTTTGTTCTAGAGTCTTCAGTAWTTCAGAGAGTGTCAGTAAAGGCACTAGTAATTTTTTTTTCCTTAGAGGCTTAAATGGCAGATGAAATAACAGGAGAGTAAAGGAACCTACATGTAAGCGTGGGCAGAAATTGATGTGCATATTTTCTACGGTGGATGGGGGAGGCAGGGGAATTTGTCATAACCAAATTGAAGAAAAAATATGAATAATAAAGTAAAATCTACAACATATACTTTTTTATAACAATTTAAGAGACACTTGGGTGACAAAATACTAATAACATTTAAAAACGAAAAGTTTCATCAAACACTTAAAGCAGGAGTTAAGCTGTTCCCTCCTCTCTAGGGAGCTTTTGTCTGCTCATGGATGAACAGACTAGCTGTTACTATCCAGCATTTACTACTTTGATCCAATGAGTTTTGCCGTTTATCTTGTCAGTGGGAGAGATTCCTCCAGCTTAAAAACATTACTGATACTCGGAAGGTAATTTATAAGCCAGGTACTTGTTTTCAAATGTCTGATCTGAGGTATATTTAATGGAGGCACAAATGGTATTAGAGGTGACTTTGTCAATGGACAGTTGCCTGAGAGTATGGATGTCACCACATTTGACAGGCCATCTGCACATACTAAGCTGTTAACTCTTTCCTTCTCAAAACATCCTATGGTCCTGTGAAARTGTTGTTGTCATGTTAAAATCCTGTCTCATTGCTGGTTCCACACAAAAAACCTATCTTGCTGCTGTGTTTTGGTGCAAGTAAGGTGGTTGATTTAAATGACAYATTTGGTATTATGTCTGATCTGAACCCCCACCAAGGACAGCTAAGGATTCTCTGGTTTCCAAGTGCCTTTCAGTGTGGCCTCACAGTCTGCGAATGATAAGAATAGTTACCAAAAGGTTAAATCATTTCTTGTCACTTGGGAGGAATGCCAGATGGCATTTTGTATGACATACGGGTACGTGCAATGCAGTGGAAAAAAAATTAAATTTAAAGATGCAAGCAGAAGTTGATATCCAAGTCACGAGATTAAAGCGAAAGATATTTTGTAATCTGGTCTTTCAATTTAACCCCTTCAACACACCTTTTCTTCTAGYAGATATCCTGACACATGTTCTTTCTCTCTTTCTGTATGGAGTTTTAAATATTAAAGAAAAATTTCCAATATACTTATATATTGCATACTTATATGTAACTTATACAGATATAGTGCTTTTATAAGCTTAAAATTATAGGCTCAAACCCAGTAATCCTGTGACTTTAAATTTAATTAAACAGTGCAATTTTTCTTTCTCTTTAAAAGCTAAGACTAGTATTAAGCAAGCCGGCTTTCATTTCTTTGTGTCAGCTGACTAGCAAAGCTTACTGTGTAGGAGGTGTGTTACAGATTTTTGTCATTCAGAAGTCTTTCATATCTGCAGCAATGTCAGATGCTTTAGTGTATGGAAAAATTGCAGTTAATTATCCTCCTTTACAAACGATATCACACATATCCAACATAGAAGCTAAGTATCCATGCTAACACAAGGAGGTGTGGAAGAAAGTTAGAACCAGCGTATGAATCGTCTCCTGTCTTGCAACAGGAGACTTTGGAGGCAGTGCCTCCCTCTTTGCAAAGGCAGATTGGAGTCTTCAAGGGCCGTTGGCCATCAGTGTCCGTGTCCTGGCATTCCCAGTTATCACCTGGTGAAGTGCCCTGCTCCTTGGGCTTCCCAGGTAGATTCAGGGAATGGCAAAAGCATGATGTTAAAAATYAGTGGTTGGAACGGATAGCTCTGGTTCAGATTCCTATCTGAAATTCCCCTCAGGCTTCTGAGGACAGCACCTTATTTGATTTTAACCCACTCTGGTCTGAAGCTCTTGAAGGCAGAGGGATTTGTCTGCGGGCCCTTTGCCAAAACTTTTCTTCTCCGTTATCWTGTGTGCCATTTACCATACTTCATACATAATATGAACTTCATATATATTATCAACTTAGTGGCAAAATATCGGTGGCAGAGGTATTTTATACCAGTAACTGAGTCGTGTGCTTCYTATCTGGAGACTTTTCAGATAGACAGAATGATAAATTTTGTTGCTGTGTACAAGTGAGCAAAACATATTTTGTTGCTGTCTATTTTAAATTTTAGGTCATGTATTCAGGAGAAGGTTATTGTATGGCCACATAGCATATAAATTTGACACATGAGAGGTAATTATATTCATTCTTGTAGGCATGAATAATTGGGCGTTTCCTGTAATTAAAATTCATCTGTTACTTATGAACTTAGAAAAATGACTGTTCAACTTGTCAAGTCRGAAGTGAGTTTCTAACTATAGATAATTCATTGCTTTTCCTGCATAATTCTTTCTTTTCAACATCTGCTACTTGGTAATTTTTTTAGAGAAGTCTTTAAGTGTGATAATTTATCACTGAAAACTGTGTAACCTAATCTAGTAGTCTCTTTTTCCAGGAATATTTACAGATAAATCCATTTACTTGCTTTGTTTTTCTACTCTTGAATGTAATACAGTTTCCTGCTAATCTAATTAGATTTGGARTACTCATATTGCTGGCACAAGCAGCTTGTTTCCAGCACCAGTGTCTGGCAAAGTGGCGGGGTAGACCTGTATTACCAAAAGTTCAGTTTCTGAAGCTCAGAGTGGAACTTGTTTAATTCCAAGGAAGAAGAATTAATATTCCAACACATATGATCCATACAGTGTGGTACTGATATGGTGCTGATACCGACTATTTACTCAGAGTCTTCATTTTCTTTTAGCCAAAAAATACATTGCTCTAGATGACTTTGTCGAAATTACCAAGAAGTATGCAAAGGGCATCATCCCATCTAACCTGATTATGCAGGAAGAGGAAGATGAAGAATTGGCAGGGAAGACTCCTGAAGAACTACCTTTGCGACTGAAGGTAAAAAGCCAATAATTAACATGTTATGTTGAAGGAATCTTAACTCGTGTGCATAAAACAGGTGACTTGCACTTGAGTCTCACGGCTGATATTTAGCCTCTGCTTGTCACTAGAAAAAAGAATATGTTGATATAATTTCTTTGGGATCTCATTTATATATATATTTTTTATATATATATATTCATTTATATGTATTTCTTTTGACAAAAGAGTCTCCCAGAACCTGAAAAATTATCCAATTACCCTTTAAAGAAACTTAGAGTCAAGATGACTGACTAAAGATATGTCTGAGAGTGTGAGGAAAAAGAGGGGAAAAAAAAAGAGGGCAAAAGCGTTTTTGAGAGAACGTTTCACTTTCTCATAAAAATCAAGTGAGGAGATTTATCCTTTTCTTTAAGTCTGAGTGGAGTGAAAGAGTCTGGTGTGGGGTTTGCACCCACTTGCTTTCCTGCCTGCTTTCTACTTGCCTCTCTTCAGCGATGAGGAGGCCCCTTATTTAAAAAACGTGCCCTGGTTCTCATGGCATCTTTCTTAGATGTACATTTAACAAAGCAGTCTCTTAGTTTAAAAGCTGTGAGTAGGGCATTGCTGGGTGAATAAAGATTCTTGTGAGCCCTGGGCTGAGCCTGGAGACAGAGGTGGCTGCTTCGCCTGGCATCAAAAGGGAGGTGCCAGAGAGCCCTTACCTTGGAAACCACATCAAGAGCAGCTCTCCTGAGCTCCTTCTAGTCCCTGGGAGCTGTCCACAGAGGAAAGCTGTGTTCTCCTGTCTGGAAAGGAATTGCACCGTCGTGCATCCCCATCCCATGCAGCCTGTAGGTTTGGCATTCCCGAGCAGGCACAGGAGAGGGCTGGGTTGCYTGGGAAGCCCTTGAGACTGACACAGCATCCCAGCGTGTTGGTTCTGCTGCCAGGCTCGTCCCTAGGCACGACCAGGCAAATGTTGCKGCTCAGCCCTCGCTGCCTCGCCTCTGCCTTGCTGCTTCAGCCCCGTCTTTGCCCAGGCTCACCTGGGAGCTCTGCATTACAATTTACTGTTTTCCATGTATGAGGATTATATTTAAAAGTATAATGATTTTCCTTAGAAAAGGGCAGTCTGACTTGGTTACCTTTCAGTGAGATTYTAAATGTTTCTGTGATAACTGCCATACCTTTACTGCAGATGCTATTATATACTTCATGCCCATTCCTATTTAAATAAGAAGGATAAGTAGGGAAAATTATCCATGGCTTTGAGGTGTAAAAAGGTTTTATTACAAAGGAGTTTAAGAAGGGTGAACTTGCTGTCAATGGTTTTCATATAGACATTTATTTGGGTAGTAAAAGGAGAAGGGAAGATTTAAGATGCATATGTTCAATACTGGTATAAATTTCAAGCAAAGTAGGGKTTTTGTTGTCATTGATCTGCATTATCATATGAAGGGGAAGAGAACGGTGTCTTTGGCTAGCATTTTGAAAAGCTAATTATTYGGAAAATGACATGTTTTGAAAGATGAACGGGGATCCCTCTCTAGTTCCTCATTGTGCACAGATCTTTGCTAGAGAGCAGTCTGGACCTCTSCCTCGAAGGAACTGATATACAAAAGCATAAATTCTGGGAAAATGTAAAAAATGCCTTTTTTTCTGAGGTAGGAAGGGTTATTTGCAGTGTCCAGTTTACAGATGACAGTATTTGAATATTTATCTATCTGAAGAAATCCTATCCCCTAGAATGTCTTTTATTACTATTCTTATTGTCGTTATTTGTTATCTTTATGCTACGCAGTGTGGCTGGTGGAGAATTTGATCCAGCATGTTGTCATGTTCCGATACAGGAAAATAACACACAGGAATTTTAAGGTCCTGTACAGTTACAGCTATAGGGTTAAAAGAATAACTATAATTAAATTACTACATATTCAGGAAAGATACTTCTGCAATCCAGAAAATGCAGATTTTTGACAGCTGCCTCCATAGGGACTTGGGAAGGASTTTATTTAAATAAACCACAGCTGTAAAGACTTTCTGTAAGTGCATATAATAATGCAGAATGTATAACATAATCCTTGCAGAACTGTGGCAGAGTTAAGTGCTTTAAGCCGCAGCACTCACAGCTCAAGTAATGACTTCAGATAGTACAGGACTGCTGCCGTGCAGTTTGTCTTCGGTACAAAGCTAGCAGAGCAGAATATTTGACTAGGAAGCCATTTAATTATATGTGTCAAAGGTAATGAAATATCTTCGTTGCCAAAATCAGAATAGCCTCTGAGCTTCCTCTGAGTGAATTAATCAAAACAGAGCTAATAATCTCAGACAAAGTAATCTCCTTTTATTGGCAACATTCTTCTGAAATGAAAATCTTTTCATGTCAGCTGAGGTTGGACAACTTGCTGCTACTGTTTCAGCTAAGAATATCTGTGATGTAGCAGGTAAAGATTGCTCATAAATAAAATGTCTCTTTCTCTTTTCCAGGTTGTAAAATATCCACTTCATGCCATCATGGAAATTAAAGAGTACCTTATAGATATTGCATCAAAGGCAGGAATGCACTGGCTGTCTACCATTATTCCCACCCACCATATCAATGCTCTCATCTTTTTCTTCATTATCAGTAATCTGACAATAGACTTTTTTGCCTTCATTATTCCATTAGTCATATTCTATCTGTCCTTCATTTCTATGGTAATTTGCACACTGAAGGTTTTTCAAGATAGTAAGGCCTGGGAAAATTTCCGCACTTTGACTGACTTACTGCTTCGCTTTGAGCCAAACYTAGATGTTGAGCAAGCTGAGGTGAACTTTGGATGGAATCACTTGGAGCCGTACATTTATTTTTTGCTCTCGGTGTTCTTTGTCATTTTTTCCTTTCCCATAGCAAGCAGAGACTGTATACCATGCTCAGAGTTAGCTACCATCTCTGTTTTCTTCACAGTGACAAGTTACATGAGTTTAAGCACGTGTGCAGAACCCTACACACGAAGAGCACTAATAACTGAGATGGCAGCTGGTTGCTTATCCCTATTGCAGGTATTACCTGTGAATTTGAGCTACTTGAAATTCTTAGGTAAAACCTTCTTTACCCTTCCTGTAGGCCATTTCTTTGTGATAAATGTTAGCATCCCCTGCCTTCTGTTTTTGTACTTGTTCTATCTTTTCTTCAGAATGGCCCAGTTACGGAATTTTAAAGGCACTTACTGCTACCTGGTCCCCTACCTGGTCTGCTTCATGTGGTGTGAACTCTCTGTGGTCATTCTGCGGGAGTCCTCCGGCATCGGACTCATMCGTGCGTCCATTGGCTATTTCCTGTTTCTCTTTGCGCTGCCGGTGCTAGGCATAGGCATCGCCCTCATGTGTCTCTTCCATTTCTTTAAGTGGTTTGTGTCTCTGGAGCTCATGAAAATTGTAGTCACTCTGGCTTTGTGTGCTGTTCCTCTGCTCTTCCGATGGTGGACCAAAGCTAACTTYTCTGTGGTTGAAATGGTTAAGTCCCTCACGCGGAGCTCAATTGTGAAGCTCATTTTGGTGTGGATTACAGCCGTGGTCTTGTTTTGCTGGTTCTATGTCTACCGCTCGGAGGGGATGAAGGTTTACAACTCCACCTTGACCTGGAATCAGTATGCGTTCCTCTGTGGGCCCCGGTCGTGGAAGGAGACCAACATGGCACGTACCCAGATTCTGTGCAGTCACCTGGAAGGACACAGAGTGACTTGGACTGGGCGGTTCAARTACGTGCGTGTGACAGAAATCGACAACAGTGCAGAATCTGCAATAAATATGCTGCCCCTCTTCATTGGCGATTGGATGAGATGCCTCTATGGTGAGACCTACCCTCTTTGCGACCCCAAAAATGTGACTGCGGAGGAGGAGGAATTGTGTCGACTCAAGTATTTGACAAAGCATAAGTGCCACATGAAAATGTTTGACCGGTAYAAATTTGAAATAACTGTGGGCATGCCTTTCAGCAGCAAAAATGGAACTAAGTCTRTAGAGGAGGATGATATAACCAAAGATATTGTGCTGAAGGCAAGCAATGAGTTTAAGAAAGTGTTGCTGAACTTGAGGCAAGGAAGTGTAATTGAATTCAGCACAATCTTGGAGGGCCGTCTTGGCAGTAAATGGCCTGTCTTTGAACTGAAAGCAATCACTTGCTTGAATTGCATGTCTAAACTCTTACCTGCAGGGAGGCATGTGAAAATAGAGCATGACTGGAGGAGCACAGTGCATAAAGCCGTTAAATTTGCTTTTGATTTTTTCTTCTTCCCGTTTCTGTCAGCTGCCTAATGAGCTCTTACATTKTTCAGTAGCATCTTCAGTGTACACTGTATTTACACTACCAAAGGTTTGGCTTCTAAAGGGRAAAAAAGAAAAAAAAGTCCTACTGTAGCAATGCTCCTAACGTGTGCTAATGTAGAGTCCTGGCTGAATTCTGTAAGTGTGAGTACCGTATCCTGACTTCACACACCGTATGGCTGAAGTGATGTATGCTAGTTCCATATTGCTGTAAGTGARTGCAGAGGATTGCTGCTGGTTACTTGCATGGACACTCTTGTCTAAAATGGACTTGTTATTTGCCTGTGGTACAACACTAGATTCCTTCACTTGCTTGATATTAAAAGCACTTTAAATATTCACACATGCCTATACGTATTTTCAGGTCTCATTTAGAGCAGATATCTCATTGGCTGCRTTAGCCCTTGTATCTCTTGTATTTATTTGGTGTTTTCTAGTTAAAGCTAATAGTAATATCGTCAGTACCTGGTGATGAGTAGTATATGTGTACAGAATTCATTGTTTCACTAGTTAGCAAGATAGAGTGATTTTTGTTTAGTTCTTTGAAAGGAAACACCATTTCACACCCCAGCAACATTGCAAAAAGCTCTCTAGTTTCCATTTGATTAAAACATTCTTTRCAAAATATGTTATTTGTTCTAATTGGTTATGACAGCTACATATATGACACTAAGTTATTATCCATGCTGGTGTGTGAATGACAAACACCAGATTGTACGACTGGTATCGTGATGGTGCCAGTAACAGACAAGCCAAAGTAACTGAAAATAGTATATAAAAAAAAATCTACAGTGGGAACTGAAATAGAATATGTCTAATGATTTGTATTGTGCAAATAAAATATGAACTTGAATTAAAATAGAATGCAGCATTTGTTCATTGTGCTTTGATATTRTGAGCAGTTGTTTGTTGCCTTCTTTTCTAAACTGTATTTTTCAAGTTTTAAACTTTCTCATATGAGATAACCCAAGTTGAACTTCATGCTATTTCCAGGTAGCAGTAAAATTAGAGTATATTGGGCCAAGTTCTGGTAGCTGTGGGAGCTAGAGATACCCTTTACCATTGCTTTCAGTGTGACTTTCTACCTCTTACCTAGTGGTTGGAAGGGTTGAGGATTGTGGATATACTTAAGTATTTCCATGAACACTGTTCTGTTCGTGGTGCATTGTATCCATTTTATCTTTGCATATCAGTCATTAATTTAACAAGTTTTGAGTGAAAATACATTTGATAGGGGAAACTTTTGGAAAAATGAGGCACCTGGCTGCACTGCAGCTATTGGGACCCCYTCAAACTGGACTTGGGGCTGCATTTTGGAAGAACCTGAAGGCACCAGGAAAGGCTCTTCCTGGAGCCTGGGTGGTCTGGATGTTCTTGAATTGTGGACCAGAAACTCTCACCTTCTAAAACCACACAGTTGTGCTTGAATYCCTCAGGAAATCTATCCCTAGCATAGGATGTCTGCAGGATGCTTATAGTTTTGTTAGAAACTTGAAACCATCTCTTCTTTCAATCTGAGAAAAAGAAGCAGTATGAGGCAGCAGAGTACTGCTGAAAYAAATTAGCTTACCTGATCTCTGATTGTGGCTGGGAACAGGGAGCCAAACTTTTTAGAATATTCAAATGCTCTTTCTAAATACYTTCTGGCTCTGAAATGCAAATACAGAAGATTTTAAATTTTTTTTTGTACTCTTATGTGTTTATCTTCTATTAATGTATTTGTCAGAAGAAAGCAGGAAAAAAAGCAAAACTAAAGTTAAATATTGTTCCCTTTTTAGCTTTTACTCTTTACATAAGGATGTTGATTTACTGGCATAGTGTGAGGAATTCTGAGGAAGTTACTGCCTAGCTCCAGAAAGGGAAAATCAAATGAAGTCTGAGTGGAAAGTATTGCCAAAAGGGGGAGGCTTGGTTCTATTTCTTTCTTTGGAGATGCTTTATCTGTAGGATGAGACAAAAGGCTTGATCTAGGTACTGCAGTTTCCCATCCACAGCACACCTTTYTTCAAGGTCTAATACAGAGAATTTTGGGATTTTTAGATTCTAGATTATAGTTTTAGCTTTTAGTTTTTTAGATACTCCATTTCTGAGGGGGGAAAAGGGGCTATTAATAACAATTGTGGTAAAAAAATTACTTAAAATGAATAATTRTATTACTTTAAAAAAATATATATAGTTCCAGCTCTCCTGTTTTGCTAGGAGCTGTGGGAGAGCCCGGGGAGAGAGGAGACAGTTCAGTTTCATGGATGGTTCTTCTCAGTGGAGATGGAAGGCTCTTAAACTAGTATGTATGAGCTCGTTATCCGTCCGTGTTCATGGTATTTCCAGCTCTTGTGTGCATCTGAAAGGAGAGGAGGTGAGTTTAACTTCTGAACCTTGAAATGTAGCTTTTTAATGCTCAGTCCCTTTAATGCTTTTTTTCTTTTTAATTGGAAAAAAAATGACACATTGACGCATTAGCAGCAACATGATGATCAGTACTCCATTTTCCTGTCTGTCTTGCTCAGTATGCTGAAACTCGTGGATAATCTTGTCTTTCTAACTTCTATCAATCACCAAATCACTAATTCTTAACAAGCAATTGCAGTCCCAGGCAAGTTGTTTTTGCAGAGGCTGCTTCGACTTATCTGGAATCTTACAGGCAAACGCTGAGCATAACTCTGTCCTGCTGATGAATCCTACAGATTTATATTCCAAAACAGTCCATCTTCGAGATTGCAAAGAGAGACAGGATGTGGAAGCTGTTGTTAACGATTCAATTAATTCTACATTTGTTATTTTCTTTACTCAGTTTTGAAGACATGCCGAATTTTAAACAGCTCCAAAGATAGGTGCCCTTTCTCAAGGCTGATGATTCTCCTTTGAATTAGTATTAATTAACTGAGGAGGAGGATATTATATAGCTATTGACATATCTAAATTAGGTACAGCTGTACTTTMAAGTCAGATTTAGAATTGAGAAGATGCGCAAATAAAGTAAATATTCATTATATGATTTTTTTTCTTCACACCAATAGCATGGAAATGTACTGCCTGTTCTCAGAATTGGTGCATCATTCTGTAAGCATATTTTCACAGCAGCAAATCACATATAGAAATTTGGAGTAATTTTAAGAGCCCATTCAGTAGTGACTAACAGCCTCCTGTGGCAGGCAAGGATGCAAGGAGTTTATTACTTGTGTTTTGCCCAATTCTAAAAGGGGGAAAAAGGCTTCCATGTGAGTTACATGCACTTTTCTTTCCAAGCACAAATTGGTCTTAAGTGTGTGAAATAGCTATTATTAATTATAGRTTTGGGTTTTTGTTTGTAATATATGATAATAAGAATATTACCCTGTAATTCTGTATATTACTACACTTCTGGAGAACKTAAGCCCTTGTCCAAAGCAACGTGCCCCTTTCCAGCACGCACCTGTGTCTGTCTCGACTTGTGACTTTTCTGTTTCTGCTGAAAAAGGCAAAGTAACTTGCAGGATTTTAACTGTGTTCTTAATGCTGCCATAATGAGTTGTGTTTGGTAACAGTGGTTCAGAGGACAGAGGCTGTAATCACAACCTCTCRGTTAAAGCAGTTTGAACAGTCAGCAGGCAATTATTAAGGAAAAACTACTACTTGATGATTAAGTTAAGAAACTATTAATCTATGCAGCAAAACTTAGGCAGAACTCACCAACTTATAGATACTAAACCTGCTCTGTCAACTTCATATTTGCCTACAAATGCTACCTAAAGGGGAATAGAAGTGGTTAGAAACATGACACCCTATTGTCTGTCTGCCTTTCTTTAAGGTGGCTTGTTTGTTTCCTTTTATTCCTAAATAAAATTCCTAAATGTTTACTTTTATTATGAAAAAGCTACTTAGCACCCTCAAGTTCCTTGTGCAGGTAAAGTTTCACGAGTAAAAGGTGAGGTCTGCCCTGCTGTTAAGGAAGAGGATATTGAGCACTGGAAAAATCTGGGTTTCACAGTCCATCCAGCTTGAACTTTGCTTCTACTTCGGAAATTCCCAGGTAACTTTGTGCAGTCAGTAGCATTACTTTGGACTCGAATCGACGTGTAGTGTGAGTGAGTTATGGTACTGAGCATCTGAAGTGAGCCCTAAGTATTTCTTGGTAACCTACTGACAGAAAAACGTGTGTGTAGTTGTGTTTTCCAAAGCATAATGCCAACAGAACAGCAGGAGAAGGTTATTAATAACCAGCCTTTTAGCCAGAAACAAGGTGCATTGCCCAGCACCTCAGTTATATATATATGTGTGTGCGTATATATCACTCATCTAGAGGGGGTACACGCAGCTTTTGCAGCAGATCCCGCTGCCGTGTGGATTTGCCCTTGCCTGTGTAAGCCCCACCTGGAGCTCCCAGGAGGAGGGAGCAGCCTGTCCCCAGGATGGATGGCCTGGCCTCTGGGGCAGGCTCAGCCCCAGCTCGCTCTCCTCAGCCCTTTGCCCTCGGGGTGGAACATGAATTCCACTCGACCTGCCTCCCCGTGCAGCAAGGAGAACAACACAGGGGAACTGTGATCGCAGCCAGTTCGCTCCCACCCTTCCCCCTGCCAAGCCGGCAGGTTTTCCCATGTTTTCAGACACACAAAAAACTAAGGCGCGTTCCCAGGGCAGGGGGAACCCAGTAGCTCCAGCATGGCTTTGCAGCCTGCCCCACGGCAGCCTCGCTGGGCCGGGACGGGCACGCTCGGCCCTGGCGGCTGCGGGCACYGTCCGACCGTGCGGGCAGCTTGGGACCCCGGAGCTGCTGGCGCTTCTCCCTTTGGGAAGTACATCCTTGAACTCACCAGCACCGCAGGTGGCCTTGCTGCTCTGCAGGGCCTGACCCAGCTCCAAGGACGCTCTCTGTGGGGCCCTGTGCGGCAGCGGCTGCTGCTACCCAGGGCTGGGCTGCTCCTCGGGTACGGGGATGAGTCACGTCACGGCCCCTGCAGGTCTCTGATCAGACCCGGCACTCCTGTCCATGGGAATGAGTATTGCACTGGGCTCTCCCTGCTGCCACGCGGTGCAGGAATCCAACTCCTGGCAGAACTTCTCCCCGCCAGTTTTGTATTGGTCACACCCTTCTTCCTAACGCCTTAGAGCCTTCTTTTCCAAGTTGTGTTAAATAATGGGAAACAGATGGTTTGTTAGGAGGCATTCAGCGCGGAAACTCTCAGACGCCTTGAATCGCCCCATCGCAGCCCTTGTTTTGGTGCAGGGAGCCCGCGGCCACCGGCCGCCCTGTGGGACGCCCKGGTGGTTGTGCCGTGGGACGCCCTCCTGCGGCACTGCGGGGTTGCCTGGTGCCACTCCGTGCCATGGGGTCTGCACACCTGCATCCGTGTGGAAAGCTTGGAGACAAAGAACGTGCTGGAAAGGCAGGTTAAAAACCACGGCGTGCAGCGGAGCTGCAGCAGGTTGCTCTCGGGAAGCTGTTTCTTGACRCTGATCCGCTCATTTCACGTTTTCTTGCCAACTCCTAGCCATGGTCTGTTTGTGCAGTCAGACTGCAAAGTCCACCAGACTTGGACAGAAGGGAATGTAAATGTTTACTCTTTACTAAGAATAACTTGCAGCAGACTCGCACATAGTTAGTTAGCTGTGTGTGCGTGTGGTGGTCACAGCGTTGTCACCTTAAACTCCAGCATGTTGTGCCTGGGAAGAGGATCTTTTAACGTTCGTGACGGTATGGAGCCCTGACGTTCAGCATGTGTATCAAAGCATTACACCGCAGGTGAGTGGCTGGTCCTGGGATGAGCATTCAGCTCATCCTCTGCCTCCAGCAGCACCAGGCTCACGGCACCAGAGCCTGGCAGAAGGGTTGCGATTAGGGGAATTCCCACTGGAAACTAGATGTCAAGAAACAAGTTAAGCTTTAAGAGAGAAGAAGCAAGTGCTGTCTATGGGCTAAAAAACAAACAAAAAAGGAGGATGTGCCTTAGAAACCTCTTCCCTTTGCAGCCGCCCTTGCCGCTTGGTTTCTGTTCCATTAGCCGGGGAGCTGGGTCGGCCCGGCTTGGTGAGACCCGCGCCAGCTCTGTCGAGGCGCCAGCAATTAGCAATTCCTGTGCTAATKACGGGCGGCATCCCTCCGGTGTGTGCAGGAGCGTCACCGCAGCACTCGGCTGCGCTCGAGGTGTACTCGAGTGTCGACTTGTACCTCAGCACTTGTGCCTAGAAGGCGAGACGGGAGAGCGGGGCGCGGCGGGGGCTGTGCCGCCTGTGGGCGCCGCGGGCCGCGTGAGCCTGCGGGCAGCGCAGGGAGCCCTCGGGACCGCTCGTGGTCCGTCGGCCTCGCCATGCGCGGCAGGCAGTGGGGCGCTGGGCTGGGCAGGGCAGCCGCGCGCGCCGTGCTGTGGATCTGGGGCCGTCAGGTGGCACTCCAGGTTCGCGCTGCGCTTTGCGGCCTCCTCCTCCCGCCATCTCCTGGGGACGCTGCCAGCGAACAAAAGAATCTCATCCCGGTTTTAGTCCCGTTCCCAGAGAATCTGGCAATCTTTTAGGAAAAACAGCAAACTCTTTGAGACCCCATCTCCACCCCAGGTCCAGCAATGTCACCCGAGTCACTAGCAAAGTCACTGAGGTGTTTTCTTACATTCTGGGAGAGCAGAGCAGGAGGAAATATTTTTAATGATGATAAAATATTGTATAATAATAAACTAGCTATAGGGAAGGAGGGCACGGCAGTTCTGTGAAATGGGCTCTCCCAGCTGCTTTTTGTAGTTCACCTGCTTCTGAGAAGCTTTCTGTGCCCTGTAGCTTCCACGCTGAGCACTGTTGGTTGCTCTGCATCCTTTGCTTCTGTCCTGATGGTGCAAACGCTGCTCTCTCTTGTGCCTTTGTGGGTTGGATGCAGCAAAGTTGGTGCTTATCGTAGCGTAAGGGTTTTTACTAACTTTCTCTCACCTGAACAATGAGAAAGAGACAAAACCTGTGGGGTGGTTTAATTAGAGCTTTGGTAGAGACATGGCCCTTCTTTAAGGGAAATTCTGGGGCTCTTGCTCCAGCCTTCCATTCAGTGGGGATTGCAGCACTGCTGTGGGGAAAGTAGAGAGGCTGCTTAACAGGCTGACACTGCAGGTAAAGGCCCAGGCAAGAAGCCCTGAGAGCCACGGTTTGAATCGTTCACAAATCAAATAGAGGGGTGACAGCAGGGCTTCCTTGCAGCAGGTTGTTACAGAGCTTTTGTTCTRTTTTTGAAGATGGCAGGACTTTTTTTCTGCAAAAATAGCAAGTTCAGCACCAGAAAGGTCCTTGCGGATGTTGCAGGTAGCYGTGGGAGATGGCAGTGCCTGACAGCAGGAGCTTCGTGCCAGGTTAAATAAGAGAGGGCTCGAACCAAGCCTGCAGACATCCCAGTACCTTAGAAAGTGGCACATGCTGAAGCCCTTTCCGCCCCTCGGCGTGGCCTGTCCTTATGAGGAATGAGTTCCTCCCTTCAGAGAGCGGCTCTTGCTCTTCGCTTCCCTCTTCCGCTCATCCCTCTCCATGCGGCGCCAGGGAGAGCCGGGGTGTTTCCACGACAACAAGCCACGYGGCTGCCTCGGGTGACAAACCACAGCCTCAACCCGCGGGCACCTCAAACCTTCGCTTATTGAGGTAGTGGGAATGGTGTTTCAAGAGGGCTCGGAGCCTCCAGGAGTAGTGCCCCGAGTGGCTTCTACTCGAGAGTCATGTCTAGAACCAAACCTAAAGCTCCCATCCAAATAACAAGGTGGAAAATGATCGGTTTGGTCGGAAAGGTGAATGTTGGACAGTGATTTGGCAGAATTTCTTGAACTATTATCTTATCTCCTTTGGAAAGAGCCCTCTGCTGACGTGCAGGGGCTAGAATTCACTGGGCTTTAATGCAGCAGAGTTTGGGACGGTGATGAGGGCAGGAAAGCTGCCATTTTTCTGCAAATAATAGAGCTCAGTGATGAGCTAGTGGGCAATAGAATACCTAGTAGTCAGGACTGAGTAGAATTTATAACAAAATGTGAAAGTCTCCGTGTAACAGCTGACTATACACTGGACTGACTGTGGAATACTAGAAATACTGGAATTACACATGGTTTTCTTGCAGAAAAGGCAACTAAAAACATTCCTCTGGGGCATAATACTCTTTCTTTTCTCCTTTTTCTTTTCCCCTTCATTTCAAATTAATTTGTAATTTCCTCACAGTAAATGTATTTTTAGACATCAAAATGTGGAGAATGCAATACAAAACAAGTGTCTTTGGAGGCTACATTTTGTTGAAAATCATCAAAATGGCAGTAAATGTGTTTAAGGGATTTACTAACTTCCCACAGTCGCCGCATCCAGTTAATGATAGGGTATCACTATGATAGGGTTTGTGCAATGTGCCCCTGCAGCAGCAAGGGAGATAGATGGTGATTCCAGCAAATGGTTTTGCAATAAATGGATTTTTCAGTCTTCCCTTTACAGAAGAGCCTTTCCTAGTGTTATAAGTGGATGATTCATAAATCTCTCCTAATGCTGCTGCTAGTAACAGTTCGATTGATCTGCAATTGTCGCTTTAAAAAGTGAGTCTCCATGGGAATGTTTCAGCCCTGTATCCTGAGGTTTCCCTAGGCCAGGGCAATTGCTTTACCTTGGAGCAGAGCCAGATAGTAAAATATTCTTGAAAGAGAGGTAGATGCATTGGGTATGTGCATGTATGTGCCTTCTGTCGTGGTCCTCATATAAACCCGGTGCTCCTCGGACCTGTTGTTGTCCTGGCAGAACTTTTCCTCACCCCGCTTTGATTTCCTGCTCCAAAGTAGTGGGTCGGTGAGGCTGAGGTGGCTGTCGCCAACCGTGCCAGCCCGTCGCAGCCTGTGGGTTACGCGAACGTCTCCCTTGGCAGTTGTGCTCCCCATTGCCCCAGAGCAACGCGTGTGGACGGGGATCCACCCAGGCCAGAATTCCTGCCTGGGCAGAGCTCCCACCGCTTCTCCGAGCGCCGCCCTGTGCGGGGACACGGCACCGTCCTTCATTTCCAGACCATAAGGATGCCGTAGCGCGTCCTGCCCTGCTGGAGCATCCCTGCACAGCCGGCATCGTGTGGCTAAGGACGTAGAGTGGAACTACCCRTTTCTGAGGTAGAAAATGGTGATTTATCTAACCTTTGCAGAAACCTGTYGTTTTTGTTAGAGCTTTGCTGGGTCAAGGATAAAGCCATGCTCAGTTTTTGAGCGTGGTAAGCTAAAACTTSGCAATAGCTTTTGGTTGGGATGTTCACTTAGAGCCCAGGAGGCTTGACTCTGGTTCCTGCTCTGACCGGAACGCACGGAGGAAGGGAACTGAGGGAAAGATGCTGTCTCTAAGACTGATAATTAAGGCTTGCACCCTGATAATTAAGGCTTGCACCCACGAGGTCAAGAATGTATTTCAGTTCTCTAAGTTGTACAAGTTGGTGAATAAACTCTGTTGTAGGTTGATGAGGGTCACATACCTACTGTATTCTGTGTTTCCCTTGTAGGACTTCTTCATTTCCCTTTGTAAGCTAATGAGACTAACACAAAAACCTGGGGGACTCCCTGCAGAAAGGGAGCCTCTTCTCCACCCCACTCTCTGCAGAAGAGTAAATGACGTCAGGAAGGGAAAGGATTCACTCGGTGTCACTTGGGCAAGCGGCCGCGTGTAAAGCAAGCGCGTCGTCACCAGCCGCTGTGGTGGCTTTTGTGTTGACCGTGACAGTTGCCCCTTTGAGGCTGGTCCCTTTGATGGAAAATTGAACAGGAGAAACTCTTTCTTACTGCCTTGCAGGTGCTGAACCGCAGGACCTCGCAGGCTCTAAACCTTCCCCTTGGCACGTGCTGTGTTGGCGGATGGGACTTTGTGGGGCTCGGACGCGCGGCTGCCCCTGCACAGGCGGGGGTGCCCGTGTCCTGTCCCGCGGGGACATTCGGTTGCTCTTATCGGGTTCTACTCCCTGTGTGACCAGCAAAGTCATAGGATGCAGTGGAGAGCCAGAGTCTGGCAAGACATTTAATACAGTGCCTGTTGAACTGCCTGACCCGTATTGATGGGAGCATTTGTAGCCGAGTTTTCTGCCAGGCGCTTCGCATGAAATAATTCTGTGCATCACAGGCCAGACTCGGGCTCTCTGAGTGCCTAAAGGGTCAAGCTGCCTTCCACTGAATAAGGTTTTGATTCTAAWCCAGCTACAGGTAGAAAATAATTCCCTGCTAATAAGAAGCCTTTTAACGGGACACTCTGGAAACATTTTGTTTCAGTGAGCCTGGCCCGCTACCGTGCACAAAGCAGCTGGAGCTGCTCCTGGCTTCGCAAAGCAAAGCAAGCAAGCCCTGTCCTGAGCACTTGGTAAAATTAGGCCCAGCTTTGCAACCTCTACCCCCTCCAGCAACCYCTTGGCCTCCTGAGGTTCTGCCCCATGAGCAGGATACGTGAGTTCAAGCTCTAATTTTATATTTAACACAATTTACTGAGAAGATTGCAAGTGGAATTGGGTTACTGTTGGAAGTKGGAGCAAACTGATGATAATAAAGTTGCAGAAAACAGGGCATAGAAGGTGAGCAATCCTTAGGCTTGCCCTCTTTGTTAGGGATCAATAACAACCTTGGAAGCATCCAAAAGACTTAGCTCTGTGCCCGAAAGCAGGATGTGTTGGCTGCAGACAGGAGAAGCAGGTGGCTCCTCTCAGTATTCCCCTCCACCCCCAACCCGTAAAGAGTTAAACCCCCCTGTGCGGCTCCTGAATACGCCTGCAAGAGCAGGAGTCACCATCTGGTGMTGCTCCGGCTGCTGGGCGTGTGGGGATGAAAAGGGAAGCTCAAAACCAGGTTACCTTTGGAAATGGCACGTTGCTTGATGCGTTGAATTATTTTTTGGATGGGTTTTATCTCTTCAGTGCCTAGGCCTATTTAGCCATCTGAATGAGTGGGCTCGCTGGTGCCTTCCCAAAGAGGGAAAGGGGGGCAAAACGTCACGTAGGCGCAGGGCGAGCTGTRCAGAGCACGACCCTGCCTCAGCTGGCAGCTGAGGCAAACGTGTTCTGGTCCGCAGCCAGGGGAGGAGGCTCCAGCGCCTGCGGAGCGCTCGCTCCCGTGTGCCGATGCCGGAGCCTCCCGGGAGCGCCCGGGCGGCTGCCTCGGGCTGAGCCCCAGGAGCAAAGCCCCGATGTCCGGGCAGGCTTCGGGGGCGGCACGAGGGGCAGTTACTCCCGGTGGGAACGGAGGTTYGGCCTCCTGAAGCCACCGAACACGGAGCGGAGGAAGGAAAGAGCAGCCCTGGGGGACGCGGGGTGGCGGCCGCAGCCCCCGGGGTGAGCGCGTGGAGGTCCCCAGGCACCCCCGGCCCCAGCCCTCGCCCTGCTGCAGGGGCAGCCGGGCCGCTCGCTCACATCCAGCTGAAGAACAAGCCACGGCTCCAAGTCGTTTATTTATGCCTTTTTTTGGTTGTAATTTTATTGAAAAAGCTGGTATTAACATATTTATATTTTTATTCAACAACAGTTAGCTAACTTGTGCAACACAAAGAATGCAGCCATGAACAACAGCTTTCAAAACRATCAGCTTTACCAACTTTACCATCACTTACTCTACGCCACTGAAAGCTCAAACTAAAAAGAGAAAAGAAGTTGGAAACGTTCACAATGACGATGTTAACTTTCCATACATTCAAGCAGACCAGCAAACAGAACTCCAGGAGTGAGGCCAGAGACACAAATGGAATACTGGTCTTGGAAAGAGTTCTATTTATTCCCTCTATAATCACTTCATGGTGTTTTGGTTGGGTAGTTCAATAGTTTTATAAAGCTCCAAAGATATATTTATTTCTTTAATTTAACCATCACGATCTTTTTGGTACCCAAAGCTGAAACAGAGTAAGGTACTCAAACTTAAAACAAAAAAAAAGTGTTGTATTAAGTTCTCCTTTATAATAAGTTATCTATAGAGTCTTACTTGAGAATGTTAAAAGCTAAATATATGTTTTACTTCTAGCTGTAAATGCCAATATGAGCCGATAGCTTTTTTTTTTAACTTTTTAATTTTTTTTTTGAGCTGCAAAGGTTAATGGAAGAGGCCAAAAGTCAAAGAAATTGTATGACATCCTTTAAGCAGTAGTTTGGCATTAACAAGATCTCTATACAGTTTACCACATTCTTAAACCTTTTTACAAGGAAAGGAAAAAAAAAAAAGGCAATTTTGTTAAATTTCCTTAGAATAAATATGTACATATAATACTGTCCATGCTTTCTAGAGCACACAGTATCTTATAAACAAACATTCCTCATTCTCTTTAAAATTAACCTACACATTTCATACCATRTGTGTTTAGTATGGCTGGAAACTGATGCACATGCGTTTGTGCTTCTACACACAAAATATACAGCATTGATCTAGAAAACGTACAGGTCTCCTGTGGCGTGTCGAGATGTAATAGAAAAGAGCTCTAGGCTTTGCTTTTTAGTTCCTGTAAGCAGATTTTTCACCCACCCTTTTCCCCCAAACCGAAATATAAAAGCATGCAGGTCCATTTACCAGAACATTCGCCACTTACCAAATAAACTGGTGCAAAATGGCTTAAAGATTGTTTTTCTGAGGAGTTTCAGTAAGGGCAGATTAACAGGTCATCTGAATTGTGCTCTTTCTATTCATCATGTGGGGACAAATACTTTGGGATATTAATTTTTCTGCAAGCAGCATCAGGATGGCGGTGGACAGATTTTTTAATTTATTTCTGGTATTTTTTCCTCTTGGATTAAGTACTTCCTGCCTAGTACACCATACCCATATGCTTCCTACATGACGTACAGCAAACGCCTGTATTTCCATTTTCCACTTACATCGCTGTTCATTTGAAAATGGAGCGAAGTCTGAACGTATTTATGTGGGAGAGGGTTGGTTTGGCTTGGAGATTTTTTTTTTCCTTCTCCTTTCTTTCCAGGAATAATTTCATCCTCCAGCCTTTAATTTGTCCTCCACATGATGAAGTTTACTAGTTGTTTTCAGCAGAGCAAAGAGATGCCTGGAGCGTGAACTTCGTACAGTCAGTTCACTGAGGAGCTACCACCAGCTGGCCACCTCTTCAGGCAGAGAACCAGCGAGCCAAGCGGTGAGCAGGGTGTGGGACGGGTGACACGGGGCAGCTCTCAGCACGACCAAGAGCCAGAACTGGTGTCCCCACCTAGGGCTGTGCAAGGCCCTTCCGATGCGTGATGAAAGGGGATGTGGCCACTCGTGCCCTCACAGATGGGTCTGGCTGGATTAAAGACAGGGAAAACGTTACCTAAGAAAACAAAACTCAAGAGACTGAGGCAAAAAGCTCTAACAATGTGGTAAATGCTGCGGCCTGCCAGGCGCGCGGGCCCCGGCGCCCCGCGAAACACGAGGCCCTCCGAGGGGCTCAGCCCTCCCGGGACTTCCCGGCCGCGTGGCCCGGAGCCCACGGAGCCGGCACGAGCGCGGCGCCGCGCTCGCCGTCCTGCCCTCCGCTCCTCCCGCCGTGGGCACGGGAAAGAGCCGGCTAAGCCCCGTGCCAGCGCAGGCCGAGGCCGGGAGGAGGCGGCCTACAAATTCCACCACCGAAGCCGCAATGTTTTTGTGAAGATCGCATCCTTCTACAGCCCTCGAGAGGCTGGCTTGGAAACTGGAGGGCTACCGGTAAACCTAGTGCATCTCCGAGTTCACTTTATCCTGAAATATGTACAGATTGTTTGTCGCTGCGATAGCAATGATGTTCTCGGTGGGGTGCCACGCCGTGTGCAGGATCTTCTTGGTAAAGTCCAAACTGTCCACGCTGATGTCGTCTTTCCGCCGCTTGCCGCCCACGCAGACCCGCCGCGGCTTGAGGATAGCCCGGGGCTTGCTGCTCTCGCGGGACGCCTCCAGCGTGACGTCCCGCTTGGTGTTGCGGTCAAACATGCGGAAGAAGTTGTTGTAGGCGCCCGTCATTATCACGCTGYGGACACACAGGGGGACAGAAAGCACAGGCACAATTACAGGGCCGGTTGCTGACGCGGGGGGATCGGCACGGGAGCTTTAACCTGGGCTGGGAGGTCTCCCAGTAGCCACTGGAAAGATTTCTCTTTCCAGGAGGATTTTCTCCAGCGGTATGAAGTGAATGGTTCTTTTTCCTACCGTTCTCCCCTTGCCTGCGACAGTATGGAGGGAACCATGCGGCTACCCCGAAAGAGGCAGCTCGCAGCCTTCACCAAAGAAAGAAAAACTGCAAGTTGGGACCCTGGCAACACGGCTGCTGTCAACCAAATAAATGCAACATTTATTATTATCATGCAACACGCTTCACAAGTTCCTTTTATTACCCTCCACCACCCTGTTACTGTCTCACAAGCACCAGAAGTTCAGGGCTTGTTTTTTTGTTTTTATCCTCTTTCTGCAGAGCCTCCCGCTGCCCTGTCGGGCAGTGCTGCGTGCCCMGGAGAGCGCAGGAGCACCGGCCCTGCTTCCCTGCCAGCCCTCGGCGAAGCCTCCGCTCGCCTCCTACTAAGCCGTGAGGCAGCAGCCTCTGCAAAATACAGGAAAAGGT
Source organism: Eudromia elegans (assembly GCA_003342815.1). NCBI lineage: Eukaryota > Metazoa > Chordata > Aves > Tinamiformes > Tinamidae > Eudromia > Eudromia elegans. The sequence continues at coordinate 7,218,097 of PTEX01000005.1, read as the reverse complement.
GGAAAAAAGTGAAACGCCCCCGTAACAGCGTGATGAAACGTGTCCCAGAGGCAGCAGCGGGCCTGTTGATGGAGGTCAGCGCCCAGCTCAGGAGCTGACGCAAGAGCAGTAAATCCAGCGCCTCGTTCCCGGCAGACCGTGTGTGCTGCCATCAGGACTCCCGCTGTAATGGTTATTCACAACACGAAGCACTGGGGTGTGTTCCCACCTCGGCGCTCACACGAGCATGTTGTGACCCCGCCAGGCCAGCACGGTGCTGTGCAATGTCCCCCAGGCAGAATCCTACAGCAGCACGTTGTGGCAATGGGCTCCGTGCATCACGGGCTGCAGAGCTGGGACAGAGGCGAGCCTCTGTAAAGAACCTCTCTATGGGGCTTTGCCTGCTCTGTCCTGCACTGAAGCTGCCTTCACAGGCCATATGCTTTCTAATTTCTTGAACTCACGTATTTTTAGAAGTCTTTTTTCCTTAGTTGGACCTTCCGCTGGGTTTTTTCATGCTGTTTTACCATATGTAGGTGACTACCTTTCATACCGTCCCTGTTTCTCTGCAGTTTAATGGCTTCATAAAAATAGCATTATGTAAATGAGAAACTGCCCATTCTTGTTCAAGGTCACAAGCACAGAAGGATTATAACCTTACCTGGTGCTTAAAATAATAGGGGAGATCTAAATGTAAGCCTGCTATTTATTGCTGTTCAGGAAAACACAACACACAGCAATGCGTGCCTGAAGTAAGGTCTCTTTTCTTCTCTTGTTACATACATAATAGAGTAAAGATTGAAGCTAAATATAGAAAGTGTCTGCTCAGGATTTCTGTATGGTTTCCCCTGCGCAGCACTGTTATAAGTGCCTGCCCAGCACCCCTGTAGTAGTCATGGCTGGCTCAAGAAGGAAAGAGGAAAGGAAACCTTGTGATTTTGTCTTTACCAGACTTTCCATGTAGCTTGTTTTGTTTTGTTTTGTTTTTTCTTCCCTTCCTCCTTCCTTCCCCTTTCTACTTCCCGGCTGCTAGCCAAGTGCTGGCCCTAGCTGTGCTCTCTTTCACTTCACTCTTCTCCATGCTTCTCCTTTTCTTCTCTCCTTCTTACCCTTCAGTTCTTCTTGGGGTCTCACTGCTCCTTCTTCACCATCTCTCTCTGTCTCTGATCCTGTCACTGCTCCTGGGCTTCTCACAGACAACGTGATTGGCCTGCAGGCTTCCCTCCCAGCCTTCCCCTTTGGGCTGAAAGACGGATAAACGTTGCTGAACAAGTGACCTGACGGGCCTCACATATAGATGACAGACTCCTGTGCTCTCCACACTGCCTGGGGTTTGGTCATGTTGTTTGTGGCCCCAGAGATGTCCAGATGTCACGAGATACGCAGGGCTTGGATGCTCACATGGAGCCAGCAGCTCTCCCCGGGCTGCAGGGAGGGAAATGCTCTGCAGGTTGTTTGTTTTCTTTGCAGCAACTTTTAGTCTTGCCAAGGGCTGTGAAAGGGGCTTCTACATGCAACCGGCTGTGTAATCTGCTGCTGATTTGGTCAATCACAGCACAGAGCTTAATGACCTCTCTGCAAATTCCCTGGAGCGAGAGCCCCTTTTGGCAGGAGAGGTCAGTTCTGAATGAGCAGAAGATTTAACTCCTCCTTCTGGCCAGGACCTGCATCCAGGGCCCTCTGGCCTATGCCTTGCTTGTCCAGTAGCCAGCAGCATTTCGGGCAAGCTCATTTTTATATCAGTTTGCAATCTGTAAAATTCTCAGACGCAAGGGATTTGAAAGAGTGCTTCCTATTTACATGGCAGGGATAACACTCAAAAGAAAAAGAGCACTAGTTTACCCATGAAAAACAGTTTCATATTGCATAACACCATTAATGTTTAATTTAAGGCCAAAGTTTTAAATCTGTGCAGACTGGGTAAGGAGGTGGTTACACATCTCCTGGAGTCTACAAAAGCACCCGAACAGCTACTGGTGCCTTCAGCATCTTTAAGCTTTTCATACCTCAAAACATCTGGCTCTGAACAGTTTGTTTTGGCCATGACTCATTGCACCAACATTTCATTTAGCAAAATCTGAGCAATGAAATGCTCAGCATGTTGTTTTCCTCTCTATAAAGTTCTACTTCTGCACAAAGGTCAACAAATTTCCTGTTTCACCTACCTCAGGGCCACCTGACTAGGACTTTATCTGTACTTTTTTTTATCTGTACTTTATTTGTGCTGAGATTTTCTTTCACCATAGTATTTAGGTATCAAGTATCAGTCAGTAAGAGTTGGTATCACTCTCTCATTGCAGTAATTATTCTGATTTCTTCATTGCAAGAGAACCTCTTGAATCTGTTGTCCTCTTGCAGCCATCCTTGCACATGAACAGTTCATAACAGGACTGCTGAAGTCAGGCGACAGGATCTGCCTTGAAGCTATGGGGATCTCAACTGTAGTTAATGTCTGTGTACAAAACAACCTGTGCTTGTTCTGCAGGGGCTTCTAAAGCCAGTTTTGGACTCACTCTGGCCCAGACTCTTAGCTGCACAGAACACTTTTTTCAGCTGCACATTTCTGTTGTCCTGAAAATCCAGCTCATGCTGGAGTTTCTCCTTTCACCATTGCCCCAGGTTGGATGGTGAGATCTGGCTGGGCAGACTTCAAGAACCAGGACATTCTGGGCTCGAGGATGACAGAAAAACTAAACCAGCCCTGCTAACCTGCCCCGCTCGCTGCAAACGTGGCAGCAAATCCAAATTTGCTGAAGCAACGCTGAATCCAAGCACGTGGGAAGGAGGAGATACTTGTAGCATCTTGCATCAGTCCTCTCCTCAGGATTTTATCATGCTGATGGTTCATGCTGGGTGCCCACAAGGAAAAAGGGACAGCTTCTCTGCCCTGAAACCCCTTCCCTGGTCAAGCTCATGGTAGACGTGCAGAGCTCAGACAACTGAAGGCTGGCGGCTGCTCGGTGGCATGAGTGACAGTGCAGAGGGACTGTCACTGACTGAACACATGTATGTGACTTCCCTCATCAGCCTGTGCCTATCACTCACCATGACGGGACTCCGAAGCCACCCAAAAGGGTCTCCCTGCGCCCCTTTAGCCACGTTCTTTATTAAAAAAAGCAGTAATTAAGGTATTCGCTACCATGCATATACTGCACTGATTTTTTTCTCTTACTGGCATCTCCTGTAATTCACAGATAAACAGCTCCAAAGGTGTTAATTTTGTGATAAAGCTGAAATAAAAAACATGGCTATGGCTGACAGCAGGAGGAAGAAAGTATCCTGCAGGTCATTAGTGAAGGATTACACTGTGGAGCAGAATGAGACAATTAAATGAAATTAGTGTATATCTACATAGCCATGTAAGCATGATACATGTATAATAGAGACGGCAACATTTTAGTGTACTGCACTCAACTACAGATAAAAATGTGCTCATCTGTTCGAATTACTTGGAGACCTCTGCTTGACTTCCTCCACTGACCACTCTTTTTGCCCACGTACTGAATGATTAATGTTTCCTTCAGCAAATGAGATCGGGTCTGTCTGATTGTATTAGTTCCTCTTCATTGGAGTAACCGAGCATCAATCACGTTCTAATCAGAGCTCATATACATTGATTTTTTTTTTCTTTTTTGTAAACAGCCTCACCATCAGGTTCTGTCATTATCCTGGATTAACTCTTTAATAATGACAAAAATTGCTGGAAAAAAATATTTTCACTTAAATAAAAAACATGCTTTAAATCGGACAATCCTGTTATTAGCTTATGGCTGTAGGTTTAAAGTCTGCCGAGAATAAATGCAAAAAGTTTAAAATGGTGATTATTACTACTATGTATATCTATTAATGCTATAAATATTATAGAATCTTTTAAGAGTACCATCGTTAATAGGCATTGCTTACCTTTTTACAGTATTCCTTTAAGATATATATATATTTAATATAAAGAACCAGATTAAGTTACCCTAATATCCAAATGAATTGTTCTTGTACCTCAGCTAATCATTACATGTGTAGATATGTGTATATGTATAGCAAAGCAATAAAATATTTGTAGTACAGGGAAACAAGAAGCTCAGAAGAGTGAATACGTATTTTCTCTCCTTAAAAGATGAACATCTGTGCTGATCCACTTAACTCGTAAAAAGAAACAATTAAAGCTGTTATCTTCTGTCAAATGGTGCCAGCTTCTCCACTCAAGAGTTTCGTAAAATCGAGAGCAGCGTATTGTGCTTAGTGATGGAGTTGGTAATTGTGCAAGACGAACAGCCCTACAAYGCTGAGGCAGTACAATAAATTAAACCCTTGCAATGGTATGCACCCACTTAATGACTGCTCCCTGCGCTGATCGTCCCGATCTGTCAAGTATTCGCTGCAATGCTGCCCTCACTCACTGTCGCCCTAACAGCGAGTGACRCTGCTCAGACGCTGTGCACACAGCAGGCCCCTTCACTAAGGAGGCTGGCAGCCCTTCCCTGGCGTGGCAGAGACTCTGGGCCTGTGAACACATGGCCCCCCATCCTGTACAGTGCATTGGGAACTCCCACTAAGGAGGAACAAAAATGGTTTGAAATGACCTCAGACCCTGGGCTCTCTCCAGTAGCTCCATGTCACTCCTGTACTGGGAGCCCAGAACTGGACACAGGACCCCAGGCGTGGCCWCACCAGGGCTGAYAGAGGGGCTCATAGACGATGACCTCCCTCCACCTTCTGGCAACTCCCCTTCTAACGCACCCCATGAGAGCACTGGCCTTCCTGGCCACAGGCGAACCCCGCTGGCTCGTGGTCAACTTGTCCACCCGTGTCCTCCTTGCAAAGCTGCTTCCCAGCAGRTCAACCCCYGGCCTGTACCGGTGCCTGGSGTTATTCCTCCCTAGATGCAGGACCCTGTACTTGCCCTTGAACTTCATGAGGGTCCTCTCTGCCCATCTCTGCAGCCTCTGAATGGCAGCACAGCCCTCGGGTGAACCAGCCACTTCTCCAAGGTCTGCGTCCTCTACGAATGGGCTGGGAAGGCACTGCCCTCTKCACCCAGGTGTTGATGAGTATGTTGAACAACACTGGAGCCAGTCCTGACCCCTGGGGGACACTGCTCAGAGCTCAGAGAGCACAGAAGGATGTAATTTCTCTCGAATATCATTACAAGAAAATATTTTGGCTCTTACTAAAGCAGGAAACTCTCCACTGTGAAGGCAAGGCTCTACACTGGATCTCCCTTTGTGACTGCAGCACTGCAAGATACCCTGTTCTGCACTACCAAGTTGAGTCACTTGCCTTTTCAAGCAATGTCTCATGTAACTTTTTTTCACAAAATTTCTCAGCATCATCCTTCAAATAATTAGGCTTTTTATAGCTCCACTATTTGGGTCTGGAAAACTGCTCCACAAAGCTGTTCTAACCGCCCCTCACTCCCAGCCAAGTTTTAATTTCCAGCTGAGGAGTCACTTGGTGTCTGTCTTTGCTCTTGTGCCATTATCACCAGCATTTGGCTTAGCTAGATCCGCTTCCTGCCTACGAGCACCTCCTTGAGCTGCTTATTAGTAGCCAACATAATTGTGGCTTCTCTTCTGCTAGGCTGCTCAAAATAAACTCTTCTCTTTGGAGCATCTGTCCATTTACCCGATCAGCTCATTTGCCTTCAGTGCACCTGTGTGTTTCATCTACCTTGACGAAGACAGACCAGAAATATAKGACAGAAGTCCAGAGGTCTTTCGATAGGGCTGAATATGCCACAGAATCACAGAATGGTTAAGGAAGGGACCTCTAGAGATCATCTAGTCCAACCCCCCTGCTCCAGCAGGGACCCCTAGAGCACAGGGCACAGGGTGGCATCCAGGYGGGTTTGCAAGATYTCCAGAGAAGGAGACTCCACAACCTCTCTGGGCAGCCTGTTCCAGTGCTCCATGACCCKCACAGGAAAGAAGTTCCTTCTCATATGGAGATGGAACTGCCTGGGTTTCAACTTGTGTCTGTTACYCCTTGTCCTGTCACTGGCCACCACCAAGTAGAGTTTAGCCCCCTCCTCCCTACATTCTACCCCAGGTCCTCATACATATGGATCAGATCCCCTCTCGGTCTGCTCTACGTGCCCTTGCTGGGCAGGCCTCTGCTGCCCGCTCGTGGATGGCACCCGCCCCTGTAGACGCAGCCCAGCGCGTGGCCCTTCCCCGCTCATGGGGACAGGCTCGTGAGCGGCACGATGCCTCTGGACGGAGCGGCAGGGCAGGCAGAGCCCCAGCTCGCCGCGAGCACCAACGCGGCGGCGCCGTGCTGCCGAGCCCCTTCACGGCCGCCCAGCACACGGATGGCCTTGCGGGCGCTTGCAAGGACTAACGCTTCCTTCAGAGAAAGGAAATAAACAAATAAACAMAGCCCACGCCTTGCATTACACTCCTGAACTTCATCCCTTTTATTTTATTATTCCAGTCCTCCAGGTTGCTCAGTTCTATCTGCACAATGTCTCCATTTCTCTAAATACTGACACTATTTGCTAATATTGTAGTCTTAACAAATCTCACCCTTTCTCTCTCTGACTTGTTGTGTCAACATCCCTCATRAAAATATCCAGCAAGCATGTCTCAAAACCCCAGGGACCTGAGTGAATATAGAAAGGGCCTGCTCTGAGCAGGGGAGCTATCAGTAGAAACTGTCATTTRTGCCAGCAGGAATTCTGTCTAAGGGAAGAGCAGGAGGTATTTATTATAACTATACTTTTTTATCCAGCAGACACTAGTATTAATTACWTTAATTTGGCAAGGAACATATTAGCTGCCATAGTACAGAAATAAGTTATAGCGTTATAAGCCACCATCATCCTGGTTTGCTCTACAGCTATGAAGCTGGAGCCCAAGGAATATTCAGGCCATGTGAGAGGCGTACCCATAAACATACACTTCTAGGGAAGCATTTAAACTAAAAGAGAAATATGCACGATAAAATGCAGCAGTGGTTTGCAGGGATTCGGCGGGTCCCTGTGACACCCCTTCCTTTTCCCTTTCTCTTGTGGCTTCCAGCAGTTGAACTGGCTTTCTGAGGACACTAACAAGCAACTGTGGCATCACAGAAGCTTCCCCAGCAGGCTGGGGGGCTGTGCAAGACAGTCATTATTTTAAAATTCATGCAGCCTGCTTTTAGTTTTGGTGAAAATGGACAGAATCTGAAGTTTTTTCCCCGCTAAGGTTAACAAGGCACAAGGCAAGGAGATCAGAGACAGAGCCACMTCAAGAGCAGAGCGCCTTTGAACGCCTGCGCCCGGATACGCAGAGAGGTAACTCGATATCAAGAGCAACCCGGACAAGGCTGGGAGCTCTGCTGCAAACCAGAGCGGCGCCGGCCGGCTGGATTACCTGTCGGATCCATTCCACGCACATTCAAACTTGTCAAAGATGCAGTCATTCTCATAGAGGGAACACAGCTTGCTCCTAAGRTAATCGTGGACCTGTTGTAGAGAAAACACCGCTGTGATTTCTGAAACAAAACAAAGCTGCACAGCCAGGCCCTGCGGCATCTCCCACATTCACTTTTGTGAACAGCGCACGGGCTGGCCCCTTTGCAGAACCTTGTGCATTCCAGGCACCTTTGACCACTGCCACGCATGCCCCCTTCAGCCATGCGCCCAGCTCCTCAGCTCGAGCTGTGCCTGTGGTCCTTGTCAGATAGTTTACTGTGGCTCCTCTCTGCCTTCTTATGGATTGCTTCAAAGCCTCAGCTCTTTTTCCTGGACACATCATCTGCTGTCTGTCACTACTGCCATGGACAACTGATGGCCATCTGATGGCCATCTGATTACTACACCTGACCACATTCAGACTCTCAGAGTGACTATGAGAATATGGCAAACTAAATAGAAGAAAATWAATAATATTTTATGTTCATCAGCCACTATAGATTGAGGGAGAAAAAATATGTGCGTTGTCTRTAAATATTGTTCTTAGGWCACACAAATAACATCCCAACTCCAACCAAATTCATTCATAGGTTATCCTAGATAATCACCTAGATAAACACAGTACTGCACTGTGTTAGGCCATTCCTTCATGGAATTACCATTTTGTGCTCCAGAATAACAAAGTGTTAAGACTGTATGGGGAGCCATTTCACTGGGAATATTCACAGTCAGCAATTGAGTTGATAAATGGCGCGTTAGCCCCATAAATGCCACGTACGCCTTGCCAAAGTGCACCCAGCCGCTCCCAGCTGCAAACCCGCTGCCCTCCGCTTGCTGCGGGCAGGTTCTGCTCGGGTAATTCACAAGGCAGGAGGGAAGGAGCCTCCGGGCAGGCAGGGCCGCCCCGGCACCGGCACCGGCACCGGCACCGGCACCGGTGCGCTCGGGCTCTGCTCATCCTGCTCTGCGGCTCTTCCCATGGTGCCCAGTGCAGGGTGCTCTGTCATGTGTTATTTGCTGTGAGGTTGTTGAATCACTGCCAGCAGCTCCCATGTTTCAGCAAGGCTCTAATAGCTGCTGGATGCAACAGCATTCACTTGGCCACAACACTGGCCAACAGCATTCATTTGGCCACACTTTTCTTATGCAAGTGCACGACGAATAATTTTTTTTTATGGCACTAAAAATGCACCCTGATCATGAAGCAGTGACTCTGCTCTCTCTTAAAGCCTTTGGGGAAATCTCYTGTTATGACTCCCTATTATGAATTTGAGTTAGACAACACCTATGTGGCCACCATGCAGTGCATGAAATGAGAATTTTATTTTGCTAGTTATGAGATATTCAGATATTTAGTTATGAGATACTGGTTTTATGTTTCATATCTATGTTTTGATCATGGAAAGGACTGACGCTTTTACTATTACTCTTTGAATTTGGAAATTCAAAGCTATAATGAATAGCTCTAAATAACCAACAGCTTTATTTATTTATTTAACAATTTTGTGTAAACTAATATATAGCTAATTTACATACAGCATCTGGATTACGTGGCTATATAGCTCGGAAAATCTTAGATTTATTTGTTGCTCCTGGTGCTTCTGCAGATAATTTWATGAGAATTTTTTAAAAGTGCAATTTAAACCACTTTGTCTTTCTTTAAAAAAAGATTTTTTTTTGTATTTTCAAAAAACCTAAGGCTATCTAGAGGAGTTGGACTGTGTAAATCCTAAGCAGTTCTTCCATGATACTGCCCTGCTAAAGCCTCTGACTTTCTACATCCTGCTTTTGTGAGCTGCTTCTCAGTGCCTTTTACAGGGTACTGGATAAGTATGTGAGAAATAAAGGCAATCCACAGGTTAAGGCAAAGCAGCAAGAGCAAGAACACCTATATTTGCCTGGGGTTGTTATTTTTATAAGCTTCTGATTGCAATAGTCAATACTGAAAAATTATACACATTTTCCACACCTCAGTGTGGAGAAATATAACTTTTTAATTGGCCCCACTGTTGGATGTCAGACTGATTTAAAGGTAGACAGTTTGACTGGAAGCTACATAAAKGAGAAATAAAAGTCAAAATCAAGACAAACAGGTTGGCTTGACCAGCTATGTCTCTCCGGGGAGAAAGCTGCTCACTGCATTAGCATAAGTATAAAATAATATATTACCCAAGATCCTAAAATCCACRATATGATTCTAGAATGTAAAATGCAACCTCCCCATTCCCTGATGATTTTACAGCACATCAAAATTTCTAGYGTTTAATACTACTGGACTACTGATAGCACTGCCATTTGCAGAAGAGAAACAATTCTGTGTTTTTAGTGGCACACAGGCTCAGACTTTCACGGATTTATATCACCCAGTATCCAGTGAAGGGCAACAGACGATGCACTGGACAGCATCGAGGGCCCACTTTGTCTGCACAGTTAGAGCTAATAAACACCTCCAGCAACACTGATGWCAAATTTTGATGGGTTTGACAAGCCATGCTGCCAAACTCTCAGTATGTGCTATTAAAAAAAACCCAAAAAATCACAGACACAGTTACTGTGAACTATCTCACCTGCCCTTATGGAGACAGCAGGGACAGAAAACAGGGGTTATTCCAACACTTCCTCAGCACTGCCTCTATGTAAGCAGTATGAGCCAGATGAATGCTATTTTTCCTATTTTGCATGCTCTTCCGTACGCAGCTGAACAGCTTTTTCTCATTACATTTTCATAACAAACATTTTTTGCGTCACAGACATAATTTTCCTCTTCAAGTCAGAGTCAAAAAAAAATGAAAGCTCAAACCTCTCCTGCCAAACAGAGCAGATGTCACGAGTACAAATTCAGCACTGGCAGGAGCCAGTGGCATTTTGTCTGCATAATATCCCAGTGAATTCAGGCAACCAGCTGCGTCTGTCTGGCATCCCCAGACTGCTGTGTCAGCGGTGATGTGAGGGCTTAGCCATAATCTCCTCTGTAAGCAGACCCAAAGGAGAAACGCATGGAGGAACTTTCAAAATAAGTTCCCAAATCACAATGGCAAAAACTCAGCAGTTACAAAGAGAAAAAAAAATCTTTTCCTTTATTTTAGCATACTAATTCTGAACATTCGGTCTCAGTGGATACTACTAGATGCCACTACAAGGGTTTTACTCCGAACTGTCTTCTCAGACCAAGCAACAAGAACTTGAGAGAATCACTTGATTTCTGAATAGCGACAGGATTCCTTATTGCTGCTGGTGAAGAAGGGGGATGTGCCTACCTGGTACGTTTCCACGGGCTTGGTTTCCATGTTCAGATCCCAGACTTTGACTGTGAGGTAATCTCTCGTCAGCATGTATCGACCACTGTGACTGAATTTGACGTCTGACACTGAAGAGATAATTTCTGAAAAGAACGACCTGTTACTGGGGTCTTCTGGTTCTTCATAAACTGCCGAAAGAAAAAGAGGCGAGAAGGAAGTTAGGGTTCTGCAAAGGCAACGCTCCGGGCCGCACGTGCAGCCCGCCCTGGCTGAGGGCAGCACGAAGGTGGTGCAGCAGCTGCAAACTGCTCCAAACTTTCCCCTACAGCGGGAGCAGAGTGACCTACCAGCCGGGAACATCAACTAYTCAGTCCATGAGCGACTGCTGACGCTTCCAGGAAGCAGTGAACTCGCTACATGTGATGGATGGACTGATGGACTTTTCTGTGTATTACACGTCCTGACAAGGCAAAGGACCAGGAAATATGGCCTAGAGCACCTCCACACCGGGCCTTCTAGCCAGCAAATTGGTCATCACTATTCAACTACATACGTATATCCGACGGTCCACACTTAAYTGGAGGAAATCACTGAAGGGTTGAGTGCACCCATGTCTAGAATATTCTTTGGAAACTGGGAATTTTATGATTGTCATTTCCAAGTTTCAAAAGAAAGTGAAAAKAAACTATTTGTTGAGACACAGAAAGGTGCAGAAAGTAGAACAACTTCTTGCTGTCAGTTAAAACGGAGTTTTTTGGGCAGTCCTCTGAAATATTTTTCTCTTAAGCCATTTATCTATGACTATGATTCAGACTGTTGAAAGCAACAAGGCTCGAATTTCCATCRGGTGAAATAATGTTCTGCTGGAAGGTAAGGGTAAGTAGGTGGGCGAAGCATGAAGRGTAATGCAAAAAATTATGGGCAATTTTCTTCGGGGGTGAAATGCAGCCAGGCATGCACATGAGAATATGCTCTATATTTGAACAAGTACAACACATCTAAATGGTAATGAASTACTTCAGAAAGGGGGAAAAACTTTTCCTTTCATGCAGACTGTAAATGAACAACTTTAAATAACTCTTTAAAAATTTGCCTAGACGTTCTGCAAAGCAGATATTTTGTAATTATCCTGTCAGGTTTTCAATGGAAGTCTGATGAGCACAAAGCAATTATCACTTCTCAGACCTCTTCTCTTTAATCTGTCCAAACTGTTTACTTGACTGGCAGGAATTTCATCCTCCTTTTGATGATGTGAAGTTGCTGTTTGAACCAAGAATGAGAAGGAAAACCCACCACGTTACCCCTTCATTTACAGCTGAGATTAATTGTCTTGGTTGTTCTAAACACGAGGCACTGCAAGTCCAATCAAGCTCCCAACGACCAGAAGAGCAGCAATGTTAGTACTGCATGCTCTGTGTTTTGTTAAGATGACCACTAATGAGATTAAACATTTCATCCCTTATCTGCACTATTTAATGTGCTCTGTGCTTACCATAGGGAGCASTGGAGGTTTTTACATTAATTAAGCTGCTGAAAGAAAGGTAGTGGCAGCAAATTCAGTGGCTGCAATTCTTTGCAAGTAGCTCAGCACAGGCAAACCAGGAAAACTGCTACAGGAAAAGAGGAGCAACTCCCAGCTTAGCCAGCAGCACCATATGCCCGAACAACCAGAACAGGGCATYGGCCTGAGGACGTGAAGGTGAGAGCTGCTGTCCTGGGCTCTTAGCCATCCCTGGCTGCAGCAGTAAGGTGCACACTGCATGTGCACACTGCAAAAAGGCACAAGCCTAATTCATGGTTTGGCTAATGGAGGCTAGATAACTGAGGATCGAGCAGTACTGAAGAGGATATAACATTGATTTTTGTTCAGGTAAACAATACAAATCCAAGCCTCACCTTTCCAAGCTGATAGCAGACGATATGGGAACAGCTCACCGTTCGCTTTGTTTCCACACGTATTGTGAAGCCAGCTAACAAAATCAGATTTACCWCCATCAGATTCACTACCTACCTGCCCTTGAAGGCTCTTATGCCACAGGACAATCAGCACCAAAGACACAGGAGACTCCAAATCTACCTTATTTTTTTTATTATATGTCTAAATAGATCCCATTAGACTAGAATCTGGACACAGAACTTTGCTGAGATTCAATTATAAAGTCTATTGTATTCCTCTATTAATTTCTTGATTAACTTCTTAATAAATATATTTGGCAATGAAAAAGGATATTAACTTTCATTAATATTGTTTCTGAAAACCTTTTCAGTGCTGATTAGATAAGAGATATAAAACTATCTGCCTAGCTGCAAGCTACAGCACACACCGACCCCAAGTGCTGGGCAGATTTTTTATGTGACACCGCTCAGATTTAAACATGGCCTTGGCAACAGGAACACGGAAACGCTGTGGGATCATGGAGTGAAGCCAAGCACATCTCCAAGCACAGTCAGCTCTGCAGCGAAGCCCAGGGGTGGGAAGGCACCACCCCTGCTTCCCACTCCGCAGGTAGGAACAMGGCTTGGCTGGGAAGCCTCCGTACGGACAGGCCGCACATACAACACACAAACTACAAGGGAAATGGGATGGGAGCCCATAGTTCTAATCCTGCCGCGTTGGTTTGGGGAGACAGCTCCTAGGAACCTCTGCTACTGCCTCCTTCTTTCATATCACTAGCTGCCTTTCAGTGGAAAGCAGTATTTTTCTCAAGTACATGATAGTGTCAGATTAGAAAGGGATACCAAGGAGCTAGGAATACTGCTAGGAGAATGACATATCACAGAGCATTGGGCACTTTCCTCTGAAAAACACCAAACAGACTGCAACTAAATGATATTTTAGGAGTCACCCAACCACCAACAACCACTACCAACCTAACAAAAAAGCCACTATTCCACAAAAGGCTTTTTGTTCCTTGTTTTGCTGAGCCCATTTCCAAGGTGCACCTTTTTGAGGGAGTCACTGAGATCTCCAGACTGCAGTACCACTGAAAACTATTATTTTGGTTGCTGGGCTGGGCTGTAGCCATTCAAGGGAGTAAMTTTTGGCATAGGAGGACTTAAAAAAAAAGCTAAAAATATTTCATAGAGTGGGTGCAGTATCACAATCTAACACAAGTAATCCTGTATTCCTCTCAAAATCATCTCAACGAGGAATATTCATGACATTTCAGCATGCATTAYTTCAAAGGACCTTGGCTATATATTTTCAACATTTACTCCTGTTTTTCTATTACTTTCTCTTACTTTTGATTTGATGAAATAAAAACRCAAGGTCCTCAGAGCATTGCTGCAAAGCAGATGGTTCAAACTACAAACATGAATAATGTTTTTCAAAGCAAAAAGACTGATCTATTTAAAGAGAAAGCAATAACAGTATCTCAGATAATATGGGTCAGGTGTTAGAAAAGCTACAGATGCAATACATGGAAAAGTTTATCCGGAGCTACTTTTTATATTCTACAGGAATTTGTAAGTGAATAACAGATTGATGAGATCAAAGAAATGTCAACGACAACCAGTCAYACAAATGCTCCATTGTTTTTCAAAGCAGAGACCTAGAGTATAAGCTTTGAGAAAAAACTGTTATCATATCTTGAGCTCTTGATGATAACTCCAAGATTTCTATGAAATATCAGTGAACAAAATAAAGAGAGAAAAGGAGACAACCCGAAGACCATGATATTGCTGCATGCTCCTAAGGCACAAAGACCTTGGAATTTCTGTTTCTGCAGACCAAAACCAACTATAGATAAAAACAACACTTTGCTGTTACAGAGCCAACTAGATGTTAAAAGAAAACTCAAGATGACTCATGCTTACATGTATTTCAGAACATGTGCTTCTCTGAAAAGAAGGAAAAAGCAAAAACCTCTAAGATGAAAGGAAGTCCACAAAGCTGTAAAGAAATTTCATTACTCATAGGATGAGCTTATAAACTGCCTAAGAAGTCATTCCTCATAGCTGAAAAACAAACCTTCTTCTGAGGCTACTTCCTTTCAGTTTAAGAAAACTTCTAAAACTTTTTTCCAGGTGATGGTGTTACTAGCTGCTACCCTGCCCTGAAAGCATCTGTTTCTACAACATTCAGAAAGAACTGGATGAAAAGGCGAACCTGGGCACCTGTCCTCTCATTGCTGACGTCTTCCATCAGTAACAACATGAACCATAGATACTGGAAAGACAACAGTGGCTTCACTGTAAGACTTGTTGTGTAGCGTGAAGTTCCCAGACCACCACAGCTCACTGTGCCCCTGCAAGGAGAGCTGCTGGCTGTGGCAGGACCTCCAGCTCCCGTGGCAGGCTCATGGCTACGAGGGGCTGCAAGGCTTCAAGTAGGAGCCCTGTGGAAGGGGCTGCCTGCAGAGGCCAGGGAAGGGCAAGAGAAGAGTTTTTCCTTTTAGCATCCAAGCCTGCACACAGTTTGCAGCTGTGTTAGCTGCGATGTTAATGGTTTTTTACATATAACCTCCAGGTTACAGCTGTATAAGCAGAATACAGGTACCTAGCAATACTGGCAGTGGTTCAGGTTCTCACTAGGCTTCAAGTTGTAAAAGCACTGAAAACAGATGCAGTTCCAGGCAAAACTATTTACCTTCTAAATTAAGCCTCTCTTTCATTTCAGATCCCAAATGAAAATGACTGCAATATCTGATTAAAATGTACCAAAAATGGTAATTTCTAATGAACAGAATCAATATAATGAACAGAAAGAAGTGAAAGGGTAGCTGAAACCCAACTGATAGAGCCTGCTTGGGTTTCCCAGAGGGATTTAACCAGAGCCCTCACAAAGGCTCACAGCATAAACAACTACTGAATAACAGGAAAGGTTCTAGGTTGCATAAGCAATTGTATAAAAGATGGAAATGAAGAATAGGAATTACTCATTTTTGCACTGGAGAGCCTGTCAGTGAAATTTTGTAGAGCTCTGTGCTAGGGCTCATACTGATGAAAATAATTACAGTTATGACTTGAAAAAGGAAGTACGTAAGTGCTGAAAAAGCTTGCTGATAATACCAAATTAGTCATCATAAAAATGACTAAGAACAACTGCAGAAGTCTTCTGTGGTACCGAATGGCTGGTTAATGAAACAGCAGAGGGATTTCAGGTAATTAAATACAGAGAGAAACACAACCAAACAGAGAAAAAAAAAATCCTATTTTTACATGTCGACAGATTCTGAGCCCGCTTAGACCATTCGGGAAATACTGGATTTAGCACAGAGCTATGAAATGCCCAGAAGCGGTCAAAAAGCGAACTTAGTGCTTGGAATCAGAAAGAGAGAGCAAAGGGGAAGCATCATCTGGTGCCAYACAGCTGCAAGATGGGCTCACCTCTGGAGCTATACATAGCTCTGACCTCCTCTTTAAATTGGCATTGATCTAAAGAATGCACAAAAATAAGGGACAAAAAGGATGAGAAGGAGGGAGGGAGTGACAYGTGGGCCACGACTACCCAGCCTGGGCCTCCTCGGCGCAGGGAAGGCCACGCAGAGCGGACTCCAATTCCGAGCGTCACGCAGGGCACGGATAGGGAGAGACAGGTCACTTTGTCCCCTGTCCCTTCCACTCAGCTAACGGCTCACCAGACGGTACTAGGAAGGAGACAAGAGCAAATGGATCTTGCATTGTGCCTCCTAAAGCTACCAAAGTCTTTGCTAYAAGATATCTGCATGGTACCATTACAGACAGGTTCAAAGGCAGCTGTACAAGCTCAAGGGAAAAAAAAAAATCCGCTTGAGCATCCTCAAATATGAAGAAGYTCCCTTGAAAAGTCCTGAATCCCAAGTTTACAAACGCAGGATAGTTATGTCTAACACAGCTTATAATGTTCTTCAAGATTTCACACTAAATTATTTCATACTAAATAGYTCCCAAGTTCTAAGTGAATCAACAGCAATTGCAAGGGTGTCTCTGAAATTCACAGTAATTTTATTACTCTATTTGTATTATCCTAACTGTTTACAATAATAATTGTTTACTATTTATTTTATCTTTCATTATCCCAGAATGTTTTATTGTCTTATATTAAGTTGATCCACTCATACATTCACCTCCCTTGGAAACTCCTTCATACTGGGTTTGCTTTGCTAATGACAAAATCCTACCTTCCTGCTCTACATTAATACAGGTGTTTGCATATGAAAATTTTTGAATTTTCGCATTTTGAACATACAACCAAACCCACCATTATTTGATGACATGCAGTGTAAATAATTAACTAAAATTAATGGTTTACACTGCTGTAGCCCAAGCGCTCTGCAGTTGCTCATCSTGTCTTAAACGAAAAAGGTTCCTCTTTCTGTACTCCACTAAATAAAATGGGAGTGCACCTCTTCACATTTCATTCWTTYAGCCCTCATTTTTCTTCCTYTCATAAGAACTGTTTCTGAAGCTAYCCCACASCTTGAGCCTGAAATCCCACCTCCAGCCAAGCACYCCCTTATCCGATAACCCAGTATTAAACCCAGGCTTCTCATCGATAGAGAKGGGGGCTCCTGAAAGCGCAGCCTCAAATCAATATTTAAGACCCTGTTTTCCCATCTGCAGTGAGTTGCTGCAGCTCGGCACAGACCCCATTAGTGCTGAAAGGTGAAGCCCGATCAATAGCTAAAGATCAGTGGGTGGGAGCTTCACTGCTGAGGTGCTTATGTTAATGCAGCTTTGCCAGGGAGTTTGTTAATAACGAGAAATGGTGCCACAGACAACGAGGAGGTGAAAATATGTGAGGGTAAGCTGGAAGATCAAGCCTCGTTAAGCCTCATCCTCACCAAGGCTTATGTGSATGTTTAATGTCACGTACTGCGAGCAATCCCAGGGAAGTTAATGGGACATAAAACTATTCCATATGTACAGCAAAATGCACGCATAAGTCTTTGCTACTTGATATATAAGGGTAGCAATAGATGCACTTTTTGCCCAATAAAACAGCATCCTGGCAGAATAAYGTTAGTTTCAAGAGACCACGGAAAGCAATTTTTGCTACTATTAAGAAATTAAGCAAACAAGACAGGAATTTTAATAGGCTGAATAATTAAAGCAATCTCTCTGCAATTATTTGCTTTATCTGTGTGTGTTTGGGGGAGAGGGGTTAATGAAACACCTCTTCAATCATAAATCATTTACCATCACTTCAGGCTTTTCTCTTTCCTCTTACTATTTGGTAGCTGGAAGTACTCAAAAAAGATTTCTCTTATTCTGATTTAATTTTAATATATTTTATACAATGGGAGGAAATACTAAATAGATACAATCCTGTTTTTATAGGAACATCTTCTAATTTTCATTACTCATGTTTTAGATGTCATTATTATGCACTCATCTAAAGTGAGCAGAAGAGAAGCTYTGGAGCCAATGCTTCAGGCAACATCATGCCAAGTTTCAATGGGATTCCTACACAAGGAAGGATCCTTCTCAGGATCTAGTGCAGGACGTGTGAAATTGTAATAACAGATCTTTAATGACCGTCATAATTACTAAATTATCAGGATACAGGCACATTTTCACTGATGAGATAAAACTGGTGATAAATATAGCCCTTTGTAGCATCTGCTTGGAAAATAAACCCAGCATCASGCTAAGGAGAATAAGTCTTTACTAAAGCTCGGGATCGAGTCCTTACAGAAGCTCAGATAGGTTTCACTCCCATCACATGAAACCCGGCAGGTTTTGCCTGACGTGGACGTTACTGTGACAGGGACCACTCGTGCCCCAAAGGAGCAGGGCGGGCTGCCTCGCGGCTGACAACCTGACGAGAGACCACAAGCAGAAATGAAAGGCTTATTTTTCAATGCAAAGCTTAGATAAAAGAAAAAAACAAGTTGTCTCTCTTCTAGTTGTACAATTAGCATCATTCATTGGGAAAGGTCAATAKTAATTAGTAAATCCAGCAGGGATGTTCTGTCACAGGCTTTCTGTGCATGTGGTATTCTCCGTTTCAAATGAAGGATAATCCATATTCAGCTGGAGGTCGGGAAGCTCTCGTCTCTGCAACTGCCACCCCTYATAAAAGCTTAGTAAAGATAAGACATTTGAGATTTAAACTTTCACATGTTCTAGAAGCCTTTCTTTGATTTGTGTTTTGGCCACTTGCATGGTCCTAAATCTTAAGTTTAAAACCAAAGATGATGTCCAAAACAGTAGATAACCAACTCAGCTAGCTGCTAGACCATTAGATTAATGGTATTTATCCTWATGGAAGGGTTGGCATTTCCTTCATGTCTGATTTTCAAGAAGAAAAAAAAAAAAAGAGTCTCTCAAGGAAAAATATGCTGCCATCAGACCTCTCCATTATAAATCAAACCTAAAATTTACTCTGCCTTGCTTTGATGTCCAGTTTATACCTTTAAGATGCTCTTTATTCAACCRATGGCACTGGGGAAGGCTTCAGCCGAAGGGTTTTCCCCTTCTTGTCATCTACCTACACACACCCTTAGGCAAACGCTCTCCAGGAGGGCACATGACAGGCTTTGGATTTGCCAGCTCATCTTAAACTGGCCAGCACCTTCAGCACATTGAGACCAGCACATGGAGACCAAACAAACTTTAAACTGGCCTGTTTGAGACCTGGTCACCAGCAGCTTGTCAAGGATCAGAGATGTGAACTACCTGCACTGTGTGCAAGGGTTCGCAGTTTGAAGACCACCACGGCACCCTCGGTGGGGCAATAAGCTGGAAACTGCAGCTYTCCCTTCCTCCTTTATTTTTCTAAGCAAACTTTGAACATGGCTAATGGATAATTAAAAATAGTGGGGTTTTATTATTCTACAAAAGCATATTAAGAAATGTACACTAAAAAGAATTTGCAAAGCAAAATGTCATTTAAGTAGATTACATCTTCTGAGGCAACATTTTCTGAAGTATTCAAYGACTTAAAGATATTAATGCTGTTATACTGAATATCAATGAGAGTTATACTCTTGAGTCACTTAAAAATTCCATGTTGAAGAAATGTGCAGCTTCCAATTATCACTTAATAATTGTTAGTTTAATAATTCTCCTGAACTGCCGAAAACAAGCTTTTTATTTCTCTCACGTGTTCAAGCTCAGTTTCCTTTAACTGTCTGCTTTATCAGRCGATTTCTTAAACCAATCATATGTACCTATCTAGTTTATAAAGTGGAGGATAGATTTTAACTCTGTTCACATTCATAAGAAGCATAATAAGGGCAACATAATATCAAATCAAATTAGTAATTATCAGTTAAGTGAACACTGGTGTTTTATATATCCTTACATTCCGTAAGTATTCTTTTAGTCAGAACGATCCTACTGCATCAGTATTTTTTGTCGTCTTCAATATTTACATCCTTTTATTGGGAATTTCCAATAGTTTGGGGATTGATGGGGGGTACACTGATGGGAGCTCTCCTTTCTTGGATGCTCCCAGCTAACTGCTCTAACAAGGACACTRCTTCAGCTGTTACTACCACTGCTTCACCACTGCCCCAGCTCTGCAGTGTTCCACCTTCTCGTTACACTGCACTGCTATGCACGTCGTTGAGGAACAGCACCCGCTGACCTTGGGTGTTTAGCCACGTAGGGCAATTTCTAATTGCTTTTAAATTAAAACTTCCATATTATCTAAATCAACTCCTTGTTTCTTCCTGCTTGAGTCTGCCATTCCAATCCATTTTAATTCTTTACCCATAACCCTTGGGATTGCTGGGAACATCAGCTCTCTTATTCCCATCCGTCTATATTCCAAATAAACAGGGCCATTCATCTCTTTTTCTCCTCCTCTCCATAATACTTTCATGGATTCTCTTCCTCTACTTGCAAAGGCTGATAATAACACGGGACAGTATTATATATGTGTCTGCTCTACTGTTACAGATTAGGCTTTCCTGTGTATCCATTTGTAATGGCCACACACGTTTGGTTCCTGATTGCTTGCCCAGCTTTCGATGATCTATTACAGAGAAGATGTTATAAAGAACTGGTTTCCACTGGGAAAACAATGCATTTTATCACACCTTATCAGTATCTTATGATGATTTAAAACTCACCTACTGAGCTGGTACTGATACCTGATGCCTTATGGATGGATTTGGTGGCCTCTGCCCATTTTTCTACGGGACAGAGGTCTCCATTACAACTCATCCCACAAATTGACAAGGCAACCTTGTTCAACCAAGGTTGAACAGACACAAATATTAACATCTGGCACCAGTGGCTTACACTGAAAATATTAAGTAATTTATTTATAGGGTATATTACAGTAATTATATATGGCCCTCTTTAGACTAAGAAGGACTCTTTCCGCAAAAGCTGCAGCTGACTTTAGCCCCATGTAAGGATTTGGGTAACAAAGCAGACTGCAAAAGGAGTAAAACAAAAAGTTCACAGCATATGCTCAGCATCCATGTGTTTGCACAAGTTACTTGTTGGACCTTGTATAGGAGTCTAAAACTGTCTAAATCTCTAAGTGTCAGAACAGCATGTGAAATACAGACCATAGTGCTATTAGGCTAAATAAAGAAAGCAGGACTTCATGGCAAACAGCAAGGCTTCACAGTATTCCCAGGGATAGGTGTTTTCGCTGAGAAGCAGAGGCAGCTACAGTGAAGGGCATGGAGACGAGTTGGGCCGGGAGAGCAGGGGACTCATCACACATGTGCATCATGCATAAAGCAAGTGCTAAAAGAAATCAGTTTCACAGGGAAGGCAGTAGACAGACCATGCTGCAAATATTTGATTTTGCTGTTTGGTTTTGAAAGCATCTCCATTTAGGTTGCTACAGGCTTTACATAATTAGCAGTGCAAACCTCTGCGAGCTGCAGTCAAACCACTCCAACCACTCTACTTCTTGTAACACATGGGAAGGTCTACCACTGCCCTATCAATCTGGCATTGCTCATATTCTACATACTTAGCTTCTCACTGAGTTTGACTTGGGTTCAGTGCACCAATGCTACATTAAATGGCTATTTTCTAAATCATAGATCTGGAAAACAGAGTTTAATCAATGACCATTAGACCTTATTCTCCCTTCTGGCAGAAAATGCCTTCTTTTATATCCACGGTTACTGTGTTGTTGTTTTAAGAGGTTATGACTGGCATTTGGCACTGAACTACAGGGGCAAGGAGGCCTTGTTAGGAGGAAGAAGTCAAAGTATTACAGAGCAAAACAATGAAAGTGGGACAGAATAACTCACAACAATGCCCAAATTATGTCATGCTTTCATTTCACTCCATGGTATTGAATTCTCTCATAAGTATAAGGAGATACAGCTAACAGTTAGCCCAAGAGGTTATTTTCTATAATTGGAGATCACTTGTAAGAGGTCTCGACTTGCTGCTAAAAGGTCTAATGAAAGGTGCTTTACTATGTTACGCATGTGCATGACTTATGGTTCACTTAAGTCCTCAAAGTTGTTGGGTTTTTTTTTTTCCAAGTAATAAGACCCATAGACCAATATAGCTCAAAAGGCTGAGGCAGCAATTGATTTATGTGAAAGCATCTTATGTGCCCTCTGCACTACGATAATTCCTCCTAATTTTGTTCCCAGTGATTCAGCATAGTCAAGGAAACAAATGACTAGACTCTGTGAGATGGAAGTGTTCTAGGACACCTGGTTCAAGCAGAGCCACCTCATTCATTAAGCTGTCATCTCCTCACAGAAAACTGTCACACAACATAATGTCTTTGTGTTGGATGTTTTTCATTCTCAGAAAATCAAGAACAAACAGGCTGTTTGTGCAAAGCAAAGTGTCTGGGTTTTTTTCAGATTACCAAAGGGAAGAACCATRTTCAGTCTTACCTGTATTATAAGGAGTTGACAGACAGACCATATGAATACCCTTCATCCCTTACGCTGAGAACAAAGACAATATCACATTTTATTTTTTTCTCTTCTGAAGCCTTCAAAAAGGTGCTGTCATGAATTGACAGTAATAGGTCTAAATAGGTCTCATAGGTCATTGAGATTATAGTAGGACAACACCTTCTATGACAACACAGAATATTTTTTTTTTTTGAGTTGTCAAACATTAGTTATTGCATTAACTATTTCCTAAGGTGAAAGAACACATTATAAAAAAAAAAAATCTCAGGAGGACTTCAATGTTTTTGAATCCAGAAAATGGATTCAGGTTTTTGGAGGCAGGTTGAATGACAAATTTACATGCTCCAGTATTCACAACAGCAGTCCTATAATCAAAACCATATGATAATCTGCTTATTTCTCCATACTCAAAATATTGCTTGAGAATCATCTGTCTTTTGCTAGACAGCTGTAGCTTCTTCACTGTTCCTAAGAAGGACCAGTCCCATAAACGATTATTTCCAAGTGAACAGAAAGTATTCATATGGAGCAGAAAATTTTCCTGTATTTTTTTCCTCTTTTCAGCCATGCCAACAACTGAAAAACTGACACCCTGGGTGCCACGCACACGTACCCACGTTGCCCATGAGAAACGGGCCGTCACCAACAGCGGGCGCACCCCACCGGCAGGGACTTACGCTTGGAATGTTTGTCACAGAGGGCCGATGCCCGCATGTCACAGAGCCTCAAGGATCCTTTGCTGCTGCTGTAGACGAAGAGATTGCAATGATGGGGATGAAACTCAGAGGCTGTGATCACTTCCGTCAGGTCCTCCATGTTGGCTGGCTTTATATCTACAATGTCTAAATAGAAGTTTCGTCAAGGAAAACGCAGTTATTCTCAGGCAAACTACGACTCCCGCCACTTCCTGAAGGAGGGATGCTCATCCAAACGTCCAGGCACGTGAGACTTTTACATAAGGACACACTGTTTGGCAATAAGTGTTTTTTTGATATAAAATCCCATATCTGCTCCCTCTAGACCAAACCCATCCAGAGTCAGTAACAGCTTTACTGCAGATGCTGTTAGTAGGTCAGCTGCCCATGCCATGCTGTGCAAAAGGGATATCAAAGCAATGATATTTTGAAATTCTACTTTCCATTAAAACCAATGGAGAGCAGATAGCTAAATCTCCTACATTTCCCAATTAAAACCAGCATTATTTTCCCATAACAGCRACTGAAATTACTGCTTTATTTTAGATAATACTGATTGAAAATGCACAGCTCAGATCTGCTCCCTCTGGCAAGGGTTTGCTGCCTTTTATGAGTAAGTTAAAGCTTAAGTTAAACAATACATTTACCTTAARCTAAAGACCTAAAAAACAAATGTTYATTTTTGCAAAGGCAAATATAGAAATAGATGTAAGCTCACAGGAGGTTTTGTATGAAGATACACTAATATAATTTCCTTTTTAAAAAAATTAGAGTTTCTACTGATAACATATAAYATCGTGTATTGGTTTTGCTACTCARCTCTGAATACTTCAGAAAGAAATGTCTGAAACAGCCTTCTTGCTCTTCTTTCGTCCTGTGTATTCTGTTGAAAGAAAGATGCTTACTCCATAAACCAGTACGAGTTTCTGTGGCTGAGAACTGCACACCTGAACCATTTAGCTGGACACATCTGGCACCAAGATCTATCAAAGATCTCGTTTCCTGAGCACAGGCCTGTCAGTTTGATCATCAGAGATTGTTCACACAAAGTCTGGCTCACATTACGCACACATATGTACCCACTCATATACATTATTCGCCTTGGTGAGCATAAAAGCCCAGAAAGATGTGACAAGCATGTTTAGAGGAGAAGACCAGCACATGGAAGATTGCTCACAGAGAAAAGAATGAAAGAAAGAGTCCTCACCAGAGAGCTGTAAGAAAGTAATAATTGTGGAGGCATGAAGGGAAAGAAGAATATATATGTAAAGCAGTACATTAAATCAGACTGTATGTTCTCCTATAGCCCTTACCAATCCACTGGAGATAAGCCATCCAGCTGTTAAGTAACCCTTCAAGCACGATGTAACATCACCCTATTTTACCGGCGAGGCGCTGAGAAAGGCACTAAGTGATTTGCATAGGGTCACGGGGGAAATACATGAGAGMGCCAACCCCCATCACGAGCTCCAGATCCGCAGCCCTACACACAAATCATCTCRGTGCCCGGATTCCCCATAAAATTTGAATCAACTGACAATCAAAATTTAAACGTCTCAGGGGATGAGATAAATCTCATCCGAGCGAAAGTCTCGCTTCCAAATGGCAAGTCATCTGACATGATAGCAAGCCTGTCCTTGCTCCCGCTGAAGGGAACGTAAACCCTTCAACTGATTTTTGTGGGAACAGGGCACCTATACCTTGATCTTTCCCAGGAACATACATTTAGTGGCACTACAGTGAAATTATATGTATCAATATGAGCGATTCAGAAATAAGTATCTTGACMAGTTTGCATAGATCAAAACACCATGAAAACTATTTTTTTTTTCTTTTTACATCAGGTGTTCTAAAAAAATATCAGCAAAACAATGAATATCTTGTGCTTAATAACAAGAGGRAATGAATTAATGCTTCATTTCAAATGCCTTCCCACTTACAGTACTGCATTTGCACAGTACCACATCCATCTCCAAGAATCCCTCATGATTAATATTAGTGCAATGAATGTTATGACACAGCAACATCGATTTACCTCTTCTTATAAAACACCATTAAATTTCCTGAATAATAAAAAGGAAAAAAAAAAACTTTATGCAGTTACTTGTACTGTGAATGTGTCTCAGGAAATACCTTTAAGTAAAAGCAATTGCTTTTAGTGATTGAATTGCTTTGGGGGGGTTCACAGAARTCATAGCAACTGAATACAACCTTTCAGCAGAGAGATGAATAATTGCTGAGTGATGATAAAGATATAAAATATAAATACTGTGTGTGAAACAGCCATGGTAAGTATAATTTTTCTGGAAGCTGAAGACAATATTGATGTATTTCCCTTCATTGCATAAAATGAGTAATCCTATGCTGAATAATGAAATTAAATATTCCCTCCCCCCAGTAGAAAAGCATAAAATACTAGAAACAGACTGTATTTCCAGCTGCCATCTCAATCTCCACAGAGAGCAGGAACCCCGTCGTCTTCTGAGTGAGGATCACACAGAAAATACACCACAGAAAACTCATTGTTTCATTATATCTAGAGAAACACAATAATCAATATAACACCTGTATTAAACAATCAAAAGAATAAAGATTTGAGGAGGAGATTTACCCCCAAATACGTTTGTACTAAAAGATGGAACAACAGCCTTTGCTTTGACAGTTACAGAAACCAATGAATCAAAAGAAGAACGTGTCACACAAAGAATATTTTCTTCCTTCATGATTTTCGCCATGTATTTGGAAACAATCACGTAGAGCTTGACATGTGATGGGGGAACTGTATTTAAGCTAGCATGACATGGGGAGAGCAAGCAACTCCCCAGAGACACTTTGCATTTTTATTTTTCAATCTTCTCTTCTGTGTCTTTTTAAGCACAGCATCCCACGGCAGGAAAATATAAAAGGAACCAGACTAGACACTGTGSTTCATAAACAGCCCACATGGTAAATCTGAAGAGTTCAAAGCAACGGATTAAATGAAAACCCCATTGCTAAAGGAAAACATCGTCCCATGGCCCAAACCTGCAGGGCCAGGCACCACCTCCGCTAACTGCTTCCCTTGCAGTCCCCTCTCATGCTGGGATGTGTTCGGTGGCTCACAGTCCTCCTCCCTGTGTTCCCATCTGACCTACCACACTCACAGCGGACTCCTGTTGCACCGCACGCAGCATGAGAAAAGAAAACAGCCAACCCAAATCCGCAGACCAAAGACTTCTAAGTGACAGAAAGGCCAAACAGGATATAATATATATAATACATATGGGATATATATGGGATATAATTTTGCCATCCTARAAATGCTGGTGTCCCTGTGCCTGAAGAGATTTTGCTTGGGGAAAAGAACACGACTCTTGTTGCTGCTGTCACTCATGCTGCCCAGGAGCAGCTTGATCTCTGCTCTGTCCTGCCAGGGTCCCTGAAACCTGGGATGCATAGGCAGGCTTTTAATTTACTAACATCAAAACAATAAACAGAAAATCATTTCCTGCTCACAAAAACAGGTCTCAAACTCTCCTAAAGCAGCCCTGTACTATCTTCTTAGACACCAGGTCTCCCTTTTCTTGTATGGCTCAGTGAAACAGAATAAAACCACGAAGCAGTCAACAGAAACCTTTCCAGGGCRAGGAGGGAGGCTGGTGAAAGAGCCTGAGGCAGAAGGGCATCCCCTCTGCTGTGCAGGTCAGCTGYGAACACAGGGTGGGTTTCTGCAGCTGGCAGCCCCTGGAAGCCACCCCTCGCCTAGGGCCGAGCAGCTCCCAAACCTCTCCCCAGAGCCAGCCCRGCCCAGCCACTCCAGCTTCCAGCGGAGGGATGCAAAGGGAGCACGGAATTCTGCTATCTGGCCTGGTTAGTCCTCATCCAGCGTTTTGTGCTGCTGTTAGGCAGCTGATAGRAAAAGGAAGATGAGAAGAGGAAGAAGATTTGTCTCACTGCCTTCGGGCCACTTATCTAACCGGAGTATCCCCTTCTGGGAGAAGGCATTCAATAGCTTCTTTCATTTCAGGTTACAAAGATGACCCTCACCTTGATCCAAAATTTACATTAATCAGACTAGTTCACTTGATCGGCTAGAATATAAATGAGCGCGCCTGCTTTGTGCTCGTGCCAGAACATGTATAATGAGAAYGTGGCAAAAACACAACGTTCCTGCTGAGCAAAAAAAGGTTCCAGGATGTGTTTCCTCGTACGATAATGGATACGGCCATCTATTTTTCCTTATAATAGATTAAATTTCCTTTGAAGTGAAAAGTATGCATAAAGAAATAGCTGCTGCTTCTTCCAGAAACCATCAGGGAACACCACCTGGAACACGATTTTATAGAAACAAAACTTTTAACTCATAAGCTATAGCAAAAAAAGACAAAATCTTACATCACAATTTTGGAATAATTTATATTACGATTTGTGGGTTCGCTGCAAGAAGGACAGTATCAAACCAGTTGGATTTAGGCCACATGAACTGAACCCCATATATTCAGCTGCTATGTAGGACAATGGCTTTATTTAGAAAGCCAGGAAGATTTTTGCATAAAGCTTCATAAGAAAATAAAATTTCTCATCTTATTTCAATATATGCCRTTGCAACACTGCATTTTTAGCCCTGCGTGGGACTTGTGTTTTTGCAATTTTTAAGCTTTCAAAGAATGAACTTCACCATAACATTTTTCCCCAAAACAGGCTGTTCCTTGTGTTTTGCACAGCAATTTGTTCCAGCTCCTAATTTTATCTGCACTTCACACTTACATTCCACTCCGGACCTAGGAAGATTCACTGACTAGTAGTCAAAATCAATAGCAATTCATAGGAGCTGCCAGGACTTTGATTTAGGATAATTGATCACAGGGGCCCTGCTGAGGCTCTATAGTGTCTTAATGCAAGCATATCCCTGAGCTGTTTCCTCTGTTAGTCACTTAGTGCACACTTTTTTATTGTAAGGAGTGAGCTGCGATGCCTTCAAATCAAGTTCCACCAGTTTGATGCTTCCCACACCGCGGCAGTTTCATTCCTATGCCATGCCTTAGCTTCATTTCAAGAGGTCACAGTTTTCATACAGCTTCTTGACATCCAGGGAGCAGAGGATCAAGCCTCACTACACTTGATAACATAAGGATTCRACTAGTTGATTTTACTACAAAAGAAAGAAACAAGTCTTATATTTAAAATAACTATCCACTTGTACCTTTCTTATCATTTCTTAAAGCTAGTGGGCAGTTTCCAYTGTCGAAGAGCAGTTTTACAATAGACATGTCATGATAATAAGGATGTCATTGGACAGTGCCCAGTTTTTGACTGTCTTCCAGACTTGTTCTCCAAGARCTTAAACATCTTTGGAATGTATTAGCAAAAGGTTAATGGATTTGACCTTTTCTTCAAATTCTGGCCTTAATTTAGGAGGGGAGATGACCCAGTATTTTTATTTCTAGTACCCATAATAGCCACAAAATCAGTGCTTTTATCACAGAGCATCTCCCACTGCTACACTAAAAGCTTGTATACTTCATGCTTTATTAAAAGCCAGAGAGTTGCAATTATGTTGTCTGTACCATTTGGCTCTTCTGAACCACAGGAGAAGTGACTGCTGCCTAAGCGTGTCCTCCTTCAAGCTGTCTTGTATCTAATATCTGCTAATGCAAGGTATTGATCCACTACTCAAAAATGACTTAGTAGGGTAATGGCAACTCAATTCCATTCTTTAATTCCATGGTCTTTACAACAACGGGTCTTTGACTATCATCCTGGAGCCGGGGATTGTGGCAGCAGTCTCACACTGCTGGTGTTCCACTGGAAATACCTTAAATGGCTTGCTGGCTATAAAGTTTGTTGATATCTGAGGCCTTTATTTGATGCCATTATGATTGTACAAAGCCTTTTGACAACTTTTCCTATATTTTTCCTTGCATCAGGAGAGTGAATCAGAAAAAACCTCCTACAGGCCTTGTAGTTCTACATGGAAGTCCAAGCTATGGACAATTATGTTAGATATAAAGAAYAACTATAGAGTGCACATGGAGAATGCTAGAAGAGATTAAGTAATGTTAACACACAATTCAAGGAACAGCTGCATTTTCATCTGTAGAAAGTCAGATGTCCACTTTATCCCCAACCCTTTGCACATTATGGGAATCTCTCTGCAAACACACACAAACACACATACACACACACATATRCCAYTCAGCTGAGAGGAAAATTARGTGGGCCAGACAACAGAGGAAGTCCTCTCTTCTTACATGCACACCTACATTTTTCAGTGTACTCAATCACTGCCAGGTTGCAAAATCATATTAATGCATTAGCATATGTAATTAATTATGACTTGTCTGAAACTGTTGTGGGATGCTTAACACTATGTTTGGAACATATCAGATACCAAAAGTGCCTCAGGTGCCTATAAATTATGCATCGAAGAGACCCATTAAGACCCCAGCCCAGCTACTGTTTGGCAGCATTCCTCTCCATGGTATGGGAAGTAGCACCTCGTATCGCTTGCTAGCACGCATACCAACAAAAGAGACRGCTTCAATATGATAACAAGGGCAAATCATAAACTACCAGAGTCTCTTATCATWCACAAAAATACCTTTTTACAAATTACAACTGAAGTCTCGTAAGACTTTTTTTTTTTTAATGTAGCCAGAAGTCTTTCACAGCCTCATGTTCTTCAGTCCTCTGCATGTTGTCTATACAAGTAGTCAAACACAACTAACTTTAAAATACCTACATAAATCTTTTTGAAAAATTTAAGACATTTTCAAACATAAATAAAAGCTTTCATTCACAATTTATGCTGACGTTTCTGCTTAAAAATCCTTGACAGTGAGCATTATGAAAATGAAAAACATATTCYGTTCTCCTCAGAATCTCCACATTTTTCAAAACTATCTACACTAAGCTATATAACCCACTTCTTTAAAAYCTTTCAGCAGGACTTATTTTCTAGCTGCTTAGACTATCCCAAAGGATCTACCGAAACATTTCGCGCATGAGCTTGTGTTGAGGCATTGCRGAGAAATACGGATTCCCCAAGTCCTAAACAACAAGATTATTCTCCAAGGCAAAGAGAAACACACCAACGTTAACTTGCTGGATCTGTTTTCCAGATTGGTGCTCCCAGGCAAGTCGCATAGCTCATATTCAACATTAAAACTATCACCACAGACATATTTTTATCTCTGGTCCTACAGCTTTGTTAAAAGTAACCATACCTTCASTTTTAGAGTGGCCCTAAAAGCCACTACTGCAATTTCACACACTGTGGTGCTGCAGCGTGGGATGCTGTCCTGCCCAGTGTGCGTACTGATAACAGTAAGAGAAATAGAAATGTCTACTCAGATGAKAATGATCCTGGTCTCTTCAACAACAGCAAACACTTCCAGGGCCTCAGATTTTAAAGACTCACACTGAAGGCAAAGACACAGACTGCAGGGCTTTCAGGTCCTGAGATGATTCTGTGAGGCTTTTCATTACATCTCCATTATTGTATACTGAAGGAATACTTTTACTCAAGATTCAGATAAAACGATTTCAGCTGATGAGCAAAGCAAGTTATATTTCGTTCTTCTTTGCTCAAACACWCCGCAAAAGATTGTGCTTTGCAAGGTTAATTTCAAGTCCAAACTCACATGGGAATGAGAATAATTAGACTCACTTAAGAGAGTTCTTCCCTTCTGGCAAAGCTGATTGAATTATTTATACATTATCTTTTCATATAAATGTACCTACAACTGTAATTTTTTTTTGTCTAATTTCCAATAAATTCATAATATGTGTTTTTCAAGTTGGATACACTGCCTGCACCTGCGACAGCACAGAATGGTTCATTTTTAAAATGCTGCAATGAGAAATTAACCCAGAGAGAAACAGAAGCAGGTAATTTAAAAGCTTCCACAATGACACCATATTGATTAAAACTCATCAACTGAAGAAATAAAATTAGTAAAACAATAAACCTTGGATGGAATCCTGTTACACTCTTCCACAGGAATAACTTCATTGACTGCAGCCACATTACACTAAAATGTGAGTGCTACTTACTCGAGCAGCAGTTTTGTGATGTTACCCTTTAGCTGCAATTTAATAATCCTTGATATAGCTCCCAAGTCCCCCTTTGCTGAAGGATCTCAAATTCAGAATCAAATCTGAGTATTCTAGTGGAATAAGCTACTAACCCGAAAGAGGAAATCTGGTTTGTGATCCAGYGTTCATTTCAGCAGTACTAAGTACTCACTGTCTCTCCAACAGCAAAAAAAAGGGGAAAAGCTTGAAATAATATTACTATAGTGTTCCTGGGTACAACATAGTTATTTGTTTGCTATGATCACAGTAACAACCCCAAGTAAATTAGAAAGTAACTCACTCTGTGMAGATGTATATATGTATGCTTTTCAGGATTGGGATTTCACTCCATCCTTTATCTTCTGCTGGAATTCCAGTCTATTTCCCTATGCAATTCATGACACAGTTCTGAAAATCAGGGATATTTTAATGCTTCTATGTTCTCTCTTACCTCTGCAGCAACTTAACAAGAGGGATGAGTAAAGACCATTTGGGGACAACTGCTTTAAAGAAGGGGAGGGAGAAAGGTAAAGGAGAAACTCACTTTTCTCACAATAAAGGATAACTTGAACACATTCATTTAAACTGTGTATGGACAGGAGTGATAGGTAAGAAAATCAGGTATTCTAATCAACAAAATAATATTTTTATTAATCAGTAAATCTRCAGCGTGGTAATTATCCCAAGGCTATGGCTATGCTCAAATCACTAACTCATATAAAGCCATTCTATAAAGGAAAAGCCTGGTCTTTGCTAAGAATGCAAAAGTACATGCTATATTTAGGTTTTCACAGCCAGGCTCATGCCCTCAATTCATTTATTTTTGGAAGAGAGCTGGATATGAGTATTTTCATAGTCCTATCTCATGTCCCAAAGACACCAATACCCAATGTTCCAGCAATGTAYTGTTTGCTTTTGCTACAACACACATCTCAGCAGTCTCTCAGGATGGTCTCAGACAGAGATTGAGTGATAAAGCACTATTTAACCAGCTCTGCTATCTTCCCTCCATCAGACATGTGCTCTTTCATCCATTTCTCTTTGACTGCTGATAACGAAATTCCTGAGATAGGAGTCAACGTAAGGTGATGAGAATAGTTAAAAAGGAATTGCTTCTGCCAAGGGTAATACAGTATCCTCTGGCAAAAGACAAAACCAACCAAAAGACCTGAACAAGCATTACTGCAAATTTATCAGTGGTTTTTGCAGCTCCCTAGATCTGTACTAAGTTATCTAAACGATGCTGAGAATTCTCTGTATTCCCTGAAAGCATTTCATTGCTCTCAGTCCTTATAATCACTATGCACATATTCACATCTGCATTATTGGGACTGCAGTATTTAGTTACTTGCCAAGTATAATTTGCACAAGACAAAGTCTGAACTTTCAATGTCCTGAAAAGAGTAAAAACTGCATTCAATTAAGATGATTGACAAAAGATGATAACCACATTAGAAAAAACGTTAGGCCCGAACAGGACCTTGTTTTACCCTAACAGAAGCAGAAAAGGCAGCTGAAGGACTCAGCCCTTTGGAGCACTGTTGTTACAAGCAGTTTCCATCTAAGCTTCTCCAAGAAGTTCTTTTGATGCGATCCAAAACCGCAGTTCCCTCTTGGCACTTTGCACTAGTGACATACACAGATTTTCGTACAAATCACTCTGTTAGAGTTCAGGAAAGGCTTTGTTTACTATCCGCACTTTACACATCTCAGAGAAGATGACAACTCATGAGTTACACATACTTTCCTTTTTTTACTAACTTTCTTCCTCAGTTGACACTAACAACATYTCCTGTGTTATTTAAATAAAAGAATCCCTACTGCACACTTCCTAACAAGCAGCAAAAGGGATCATCATGGAATCAACGTCAAGGAATTTCCCAGCTATCTCATATCTAAAATCCTAATGCTGGCAACATGCAGTATTTTGCTTCAGGTTTGAAATTCTGTAGTTTGTGCATGTTTGACTAGAGCAGTTAAGAGAACAGGTGCCCGATGCATTGCTTAATCACACACCCACGGGCCCAGCATGGTCCCCAGTCTAGCAGTTGGAGAAGGCTTTCCTCCTTTTATATTCCTAATTATTATTTATCCAGTATTACATATCCAATTAGTGTGGACCCCTACAGAATCTAAAACAGTTTAAAGAAAAATCAGGCTKTATTTGATCACTGTTATCTAGTAAAAGTGCTCCATTAACAACTCCATTAAAATGATTGGGTTTTATTCTAAGTTTGATCTGCCTTTCTCCAGTTTAATGTAGGCTAGAATACACCCGTGCCAGTGCATGCACAGTTTTGATATTGGAAGTCTGCCTAGCTTTGTTTGTACAACGTATGGTATGTAGTTAATATTTTAGGATAAAGTGATTACTGTACGTTTTTTAAACCATAACAGATGGAGGATTAATTTACTGTTACAAACACTATATAAAAGCAAATTGATCCACAAGCATGCATGAGAAAAAAAAAAGAAATCAAAGCATGCCTTGCTGTACCCTTTTTTTTTTTTTACTCTCATCCAGTGATCCACCAATTGAATTTATTCTAACTCTCATACTTGCTAACAAAGATTCATTCACCTTCCCAGCTCTTGGATCTCCAAGGAGAATACAGAAATTCTTGATATCTGGAAACTAAGACTATTATGGCCCATTCAACTACAATCCTATATCTTAATTTCCACTGGGGCTCATGACTGATACTGATTTGTGAACTCTTCATCACAATTAAGAAATCAAAAGTCCTCCTCTCGACAACTAATGAAAATAAAAAGTTATTTYTGCATTCACGTAATGAAGCATTTACTTATGAGTAAGACTACTGAAGGGAAAACTAAAGGCGCGCAGTTGAGAGTATGGGTGGTTCAGAGCYTAAGACAAGGAATGCTACATCATAAATTATCATCTCAGGGACAAACCTCCCTCTTCCTTCCTCAGTAGAGACCTTAACCCAACCACATACTATAGCTGTGCTTGCTTTTCCAGGCTCAGAGTATTAATTAAAAAGTCCCCAAATACTGTATTGGAGAGCTCAACTCAGGTAACAATGTGAAATCTTGGCATATTCGTTAGGCTGTGAAGAATCAGTTTGGAAAAAGTAAGAAAATTCTGGTTAGAAAGAGACAATATGTCATGCCTCATATAGAAGAGAACTTTGTCTTCTAGTTTGCTGGAGAATCAGGAAGAGCCAACCTGAATTATTTACACTACTTAAAGCAAAGAATCCTCCCAGGAACGACAGGTTGTTTTTCAGTATTTCAGGAACTCTCTCAAGCATCTTTAAGCAGTAACAACACGCTGGTAGGAAAGGACTTTCTCCCAGTGCCATCAGGAACGAGRCATACACCTTCTGCTGCAGCATGCACCTATTCTGAGGCTCCGGACCCAGCACTGGTTGTGCTGACTGATGATCTGTCGTGGTACCGCTGGTCACTCACTCAGTGCCTCATTGCCAGCAAAAGATTCATCATCAGGAACAGGAACTATATCGGAACAGCAGTACCTGCTGCCAACTTATCAACTRCCTCTTAGCAAAACCAAACACCGAATTATCTTAGTGTAAACAGTGCTCAAACTACCGGGTGATTTGGGATCTACAGTTGAACAGGCAACTGCAAAACCCCTGGGTGATTAACCCCTAAATAATCAAAGCTGAAAGGTCTCCAATCCTAAAGCGAGTAGATAAAGTCAAAGCAAATCACAATTTTGCAAAGTTTTGGAATTTTGACCACTTAAAAACAACACAAAGTTAATCACTAATCACTGCCAAGTGGCTAGCCATGAATTTCCGACTATTCARGACAGTTGTTTTCAACTGAAAAACCTTTACATTGCTTTAGAAAACAGTTACTTAGAGGGAAAGTTTTATTTTTATCAGAAGGCCAGTACCCCTCTGTGAAAGATACAGAGAATAAAGAGTACATACAGTAATCTAGAGTCCAAGTAGCCTGCTGAAGACAGGGTTTTTTGTTAATTTTTCCCCTCGCTTGTTCACCTCGGAGTGTTTTGGTTTGCTACCCCTCAAGTAAAGGTCACTGGTTCTTCTTCAACCCCCTGCTTCGATGGTTYTAGCTTTGTGGGCATCCTTATTTTGCCTCTAAAGAAGCAAGAGACAGAGAGAGGTGATGCAGGCGAACGTGAAACTCTGAGAAGGGGAGGATAAGAGAAGGTGGTAAATGTGAGGAAAAGCTCCTCACACCAGCTAGAAGCAGCACAGCTGGAATCTGGCCCCATGGTGCAGTACTGAAATAGACGTTTATGCATTTTTTGAAGACAGGAGTGCTAAAGCGTGCTATAGAGAGGTCTCAAAAGAAGCGCAGCAATGCCTGTAGGCCCTTGGAGAGGGTGAACGCTTGAGGAAGGCAGGGCTGCGGGGGCAGCGAGCTGCCACGGTTTGTTCAGGGGGCAGAGGRTGCAGCTTGTGCACACGAGTCATTTTCACCTTAACCTTCTCTCGAGGACACAAACTCACCACCTTTCTGCTCCGCAGACGCCAGGAGTCTCCCGCAGGTTGGTTTGCAGCTCGGCACTCAGGTACCCAGCACTGGGGCAGGGCCCTGAGCCACCYCGGGCCATGCAGGTGCCCCCCACCTGCCACGCTCCCGGGCTCCACCCAAGCACCATCTTATTGCAAAATACTTTTGCTTTGTTGCTGTTGTTTACTTATTAAGTAAACTATTTTCCCCAAGATACAGTGCCTAATGATGTGCACATCCATGATATGCCTCAAATGCTGGAATACATTAGATTATAAAGAGTCCTGATGGTGGTTTGTTAATTAGCTTAACCCTTTGGGGACTTGAGAGAATGATTCTTTTTTTTTTTTTTATTAAAACGGGATAACCTTGGACTATATTGATCTGACTGAGAAATGAGTACTTTAGTCAAGATGAGTCTCAAGATGGGTACAGGGATGCAGGGATGCAGTTTCCATAGCAATGCCATGACAGCCTCCAGAGTGAAACAGTGTGCGACCAGGAAATRAAGGCAGCTCAAGTGCTGTGAGGCACACAGTTGCACGAGCAATCCAAACGCGTTCTCACAAAGAATATTTAGCCCAGCTAGCTGGGCTGGAGATCGCTGCTGATGTGAGGCAAGCCTTATCAGCGCGCTTCCAGCAGGCCCGCCTGCTCATCCACCGCACCCGAGATGTCTTATCTGCAGGCTTAAGCCACGGGCACCGCGGCTGAGCCGCGTCAGAGCCAACRTTAACAAATGCAGCAACCTCTGCCTTGCTCCTTCCACGGCGCCAAGCATCTTCTACAASTAAGCAGACAGACTCCCTTTCTCTGCAACACCACCCCACACATTAAAACCTTTTAGCAAAGACAGGCTTCTCCACGCAATCATTTAGCAGCTGACCYTTCCCCTTCCTTTGCTCCCACCTCCTCTCCCTTCCCTCCTCCCRGCCAGAAGATATTGAGCAAATCTGCCTGCAAGGGAGAAGCAATGCGCAGAAGTCTCGCTTCTTGCTCGGAAAATGTGCCCAGCCATAGCTTAAAATTCACTTGCCCGCATCTCATCCCTGTTGGTGTTTATGCTAATAAAAGGAGCAAAACAGAAATGCCCTAATTATATTTATTTGCCTAAGGCTTTCCCTAAGGCAAATACTCTGGTTGATTTTGGAAAGCTCATCTGAAATATTTTCCATAAAAGCCAGAGAGAGAATCAGCTTAGAGCTCTGCACTGCTGTCTTTTCATGAGCTAAGAAATGAAGAATTCTCAGTAGAACTGCTAAAAATAACAGCTAAAACCTGACTCTTCTCCACTAAAATTCCCAATTTTACTTTAAAAAACTCAGCACGGTGCTGCTAACCTGACAGTGTTTCTCCAGCGCTTCCCATGTAATCTGTGAAGACACTCAAGCACAGGCTGATCGGCCCGAAACTCTGGCACTGCATTTGTTGCTTGTGTCGCTGTCACAAGCAGCCTCTCGGGGAAACAGCTTGTAGTTCATTATGATGTAGCTGTGCTGCCTCGGAGGGGAAGTAGAAAGACAAACACRTATCACTGCCAGACTCCTGATTAACAAATGCCTTTCAGGCTAAAAGACTTTTTTATTTATAGTTTTAAACATGCATTTCAAGGAATGAAGCCCTGTGCAGAATTCATTTCTGCTTTTCATCCAGTGAAGGTGGCATCTAAGCATTTTCAAACTGTCCAACCTCAGACTGCCTAAATGTGTAGCAGCAGGCACCAAGCCCAGCAACACTCATTTATAATTTAAACTGTTTGCTTGGCACAGTTTTTTCTTTTTAATATGTCTAGTCCTAATTGCAACCTTCACAGCCCCTGTTTTTCACCACAAGCTGATCTGCATCCAAGAGCGCTTTGTGCCACTGGGCTTTCCACACAACAGAAACGGAAACTTCCTAATGGGGCAGATTTGGAAATCCAGCGGATCRTGTGTCCCTGCGACTTTACAAGGGCTCACAAAGGTCCCTAGGGATAAAAAGATTTCTGTTGAAAGTCTCACAGAAATTTAAGCCACTCAGCCCTCCTTCCAGCTCTCTTGCTCTTGCATTTTGGAACACYTACCTCAACTTTCCTACCTACCCATGAGTTCAGGAGGTAAAGTCATCCATCTGATGCTCTGGATCAGGCAGTGGAGCACAGATAATATCTGTATCATCTGAACTAGAAGTGGAGACAACCTGCTTAGCCCCGGCCTACACCCATGCCAACGTACTGGGACCCAGCCTCAAAAGTCACTCCAATGCTGGTGCAGCTCATGGGGCAAGAACAGTTTGTCACTTACTAGTGAGCACCCATTTACCTAATGTTGTCTCCTATCGCTGCCTAAACTCTCTCACCACAACCCCACACTGAAGCCTGTCCAGAAGCAGAAGTAACACCTACATCCTAATCCAGGACACAAATCCAGGTATCCCTACGTTTTTCAGGTAAGAATCCCAAGATACAGGAATTGTTTCCTGTCCTAATACTTAGACACATACTCTTAATTTCCTCTTCTTTGGCAACCTTAGAACAAACGCAGAAACTGAGCATTCTGCTATATATGAACTGTGTAGGGYATCAAGGGTTAACCCAGTGAGTCAGTCACAAACTCTCTAAAGCCTTTTGCCAGTAAATATTCCACAACACAGTCTGCAGCTGTGACCGAGTATGACAGTTAAATATACAGGAGAAGAAGCAATAACATCCTGRACAGCTCTATTCGATACCAAATACCTATGTGGTCCATCCTGTTCCATCAGGACATAYGGTAGTGGTTACGATCGTACTAGAAAAGCTGTTTTTCAAGTCTTACCCAGTATTTTACCATAATCTGAAACATTTTTGGAAGTCAAGCACTTCTGAAAACTACAGACAAGARTTTTCCTAAAAAGGTCAAAATAAAACAGGTAGTCATCGCTACGAAAACTATAGTTTTCATAGTAGTTGCTTTAAATTCTCCAATACAATTTCCTCATGAGTAAATCAGGGAACAAATATATTTATCTACCAACCTTTTAATTCTGTARGGATGTGTATAAGGGATTTGAACAAAAAAGGCTCTTCATGAATGATTATTCTTTACTTCGTATTAGCAGCACTTATATTCTGATTGTTTCATTATTTCCACAGTAAGCCTTTCGTTTTCAAGAATTTACACATATTTGGGGTTTAAAACTCATTTGGGGCTGACATTTCTTCCAATCAGTAAGCTCTTAGCATGGGAAATTACTTAAAAATATCATATCATATTCATGAAATACAATAAATATGCATTTGTTTTTTAAAAAGTTGTCAGAGAGGTTTCTCTTAGCAACCCACATTYCTAAAACAGCTTTTCACATAACAAAAAGGATCACTAGAACTACACATTTATCTTTTTACAGGTATCCTGGAACCTGGTCCTATGTAATCACACAGAGATTGTCATACTTAGCCTCACTCACTGCTTTGTTGTACAGAGAAGAGGAGGAAACTAAACTGCAGGCATATAGAGCCATCCAGAATAGGGATCAACCTGAAAGGTAAAACCATAACTTGTAAGAAACTTAACCAACAGACCTTAGCAAGTGTTTCCCAAAACATCTTACTAAACAGGGTACCATCTAACATGCTTGATCTAGATAGGTGGAGGACAGGAAAAGAACATGAGTTTGGAAACCAGCTGAAGTATTCCCAGGCATTCTCAAGGTAAAAGCGCCTCCATTTAATACTGCAGAGGCAATTCAGTTTGATTTTATTTTTTAATGACATGAAGACTTACTTGACTTAACGAAATTTCTTCTTGTTAGGAGAATGCAAGTCAAGCTCCACCAACGATTTGGGGGAAGTGGGGGAAAAATCAAGAAAAGGGTTAAAAAAAAAAAAAAAAAAAAAAGCTGCTCTTCACTTTGGTGCTTTGTTTGGAATTTGCACTCAGCAGGTCAGAAACTTCACTTTGATGTCTAACACTCCCGCACGCAAATCCAAAAATAAACCACCAAAGTGCAGCTGGTCTCAGAAAATAACCCATTCTCCTTCTTCCTGGTCCCTTTTTGTTCTGCAGACCACAGAGAGTCACTTTTGTTGGCTCCGTTTTCTTTCGCTCCTCATCCGAGCCATCCTGCTGCTGTGCAGGGGGCAGCCTCACGGATGACTGCAGTGATCCCACGACACGGCGCTGAGGACAGGGCCAGCAGCCGACACAGAGAGGACCGCGTTAAGCGCAGACACGACGGCCCGCGTGAAGCAGCTGAGCCTACGCCCCAAAGCGGGCCCACCTCACACACCGGGCTCGGGGAGGCAGGACAGTGGAGAACATGGGGTGCAGCCAGGGTAAGGACTGACCTTTCAAAAAAGAGGTAAAACAGGCACAAAATGTTATCAGAAGAAAAGAGTATGGAGGGAACGTAGTTACGCAGATAGTCACCATTCTGTTGGCACCAGTTTCATGGTTGCTTGGAAATAACCTCCTCCAAGATTTGTATTTTTCACACAAAATTCCTGATTTTGATTAACTCTTATCTGTCTACTGTGATGGTTGAACACTTTCTGTTTATATAYACTGCAGCGATTCTGGTAAGTCTAAGGCATATATTTAAAATCTCCATAAAAATGTTAATTTTAAAGGCTCTACCAATACTACCAGCACTAAGCAWGGAAACGCAATAAAGGATACTGAAGCTCCTGTCTGTGATTGCTAAATGCCAGAGGTTAATCCTGAGATCATCCGCTGACATGTATGTCTCGCAGTCACTGTTGACAGATATCGAGTTGACATGATAGGTGTGACCATTAGCAAAGATCCTCCGGGGAGTGACTTCTACCATCAAATCCATAGGTTTCAATACAGGCACCTGCAGGAAAAACAACACAGAAACCAAAAAGGGAGTAAGAATTTCTGATTTTTTCTGGCCTGACAAGAGCCTGGACAAGAGCAAGCACTCAACGATGGTGGCATCACAGAACTCTCCAGCAGCGCATGCAAATTGAATTGCTCCATGGATGAGTAGCTGGGCAGGGCCATCCCTGCCAAGAGACACGGCGCAGACAGGCAGAGCCATGGAGAGCCAGGCAGAAGGATGGACAGTCTGGACTGTCAGAAGGGACACTCTGGTGGCTGCACAGAACAGGCCCGTGCCACAGCAGGAGCTATTGTCCCACACACGCAGGAGGGCCTGGCACTGGCCAGCAGACAGTGCAGTCCTGGTGCTTGGGTGTCCCTGAAGAGTTGTTGCCTATTGTAAATCACTGCCAGTATTTTTTTGGCCAGATGATGTCTGTGTCTTTAAAAAAAAAAGTAGCAAAAAGGGCATAACATCCCCAAAATATATAAAATGAATTCTTAAAAACAAAGCCAATATGTGCAATGACATACTGCACACATACACATACTCCTAAAAAGAATAAACACAGACTATCACTGGCCATTGCACTCTCATTATTTCCCTGTCTGTCACTTCAATGTCATGCTTCAGTAACTAGACACTGTCAATTTATTCCCTCCTGGTAAAGCATTAAACACACTAAGGCAGTGCTTCATGATTGGGGCTATTCAGTGTAGCTGAGCATGCACCAAAAGCAATCTATCATACATCACTTCACAAGAGAGTTTATAAAGGAACACAGATAAGTTGCTTAGAGTTTAGCTTGCCACTAAAGGAACAAAAGAACGGCCTATCAATTAAAAAAACTATGGTTTGCTCAGTCTTTGAATTCTCAGGCTATAAGCTATC
Organism: Eudromia elegans; assembly: GCA_003342815.1. Classification (NCBI taxonomy): domain Eukaryota; kingdom Metazoa; phylum Chordata; class Aves; order Tinamiformes; family Tinamidae; genus Eudromia; species Eudromia elegans. Next base: position 7,176,789 of record PTEX01000005.1, on the reverse strand, counting down.
TCAAAGGATATCCTTCAATCATATGTAACAGATCAGCAGTTCATTCCGGTGTTCCTTTTCATACAGAGTTTTTTCACAATATACAGTATTGACTTGTTTCGGAGATGGAGGTTCTTTGTCTATTTTTTAACAGATGAAGGAGCACTAGCAATATACCACAGGGCCTTCCAGTTGTTACTTTAGAGCCCCTCCTTTGCCAAAACACCAAAACATTAAAGTTTGAAAGCAAAAATCTACTAATATTTCATAGGCTCTTATGAGCTTCATGACTGCATCTGCTCAGCTGTGAAGACACCAGTACTCACTGAGGCACAGCCTACTGGAATTCTTTCTATATTCCAGAAATAAAGATTGAAATCTGGAGCAGGAGGTAAGAACACCTTAAATTAATTTTTGTGTCGACAGTTTCCAGCACATTAAGCTAAAGAACCTGGTGTGAAAGCATGTGATGTGATGCTTGAGAGAACTTTATCAGGAAGAATAAAACTGATGGACTTTCTAAATGTTTTTGGGTTGGCCACTRTATGATAAAGTGTTTGGCACGTGAAAAATATGTGATGGATTCAAGACTATATCAGGTAATGAAAATTCCAAAAAGCATAATCATATATGTGCTTAACGCTGTGTACGCATTTAAATCTTTTATTGACTCACTGTGATGACTAGGTTCTTTGTACAGGAAAAAATAAAAATAAAAAAAGCATTTTTGGAGAGAGACAGCAGCTTACCTGTAGTGATGTTACTGTAGAAAGATCTTTGAGCTTTCCTTCTTCATCTTTTAAGTTGTACCCCTCCGGTCTCTTATCTCTTTCAGTAATTTTCCATAACTTGATAGTTTTATCTTTATAAGAAAAGAGTTTTCTGTTAGCACAGCAATTCTGAACTCAGGGAATGGAGTAGGGAGGAGGAAGAGAGGTCCATGCCAGCTGCCCTACTGTGGGAACGGGCAGTGGTTTGTGGGTGTAAGAGCACAAGCTTCAGCAAAGGGCAGTGTGTAAGAAATAAAGCAGCATTTCCCCCTCCTAAGAAAGGAAATCATGTGGAAAAGAAACTGAGAGGAATGTGTGACGAGAGTAGGAGAAAGTGGGGAGAAAAAAAMCCCCAATCATATAGGGACTGAAATTAAATCTAAACTCTTTCCTTTTTTATTACAGGTGAAGCATATATATGATCGAATAATGATGCCTCTAGTTTAGTAAAGAGTCTACAAATCCCACAGATAGGCATTTTGAACATTTTAGATAGGCTTCCTCCTCTTTTCTATAGTTAGYTAAAGCCACAGACACTGCTTGTGGGCTACTCTCACTCTGGTCATGCACCCAACCTGCCAACATTAACCTTCCCAATGCTGAAAAAATGATATCAGTYGAAAAATGGTCAGTTCCGGGAAAGAAACATCTCTCCAAGCTCCATGCTTTACACAAGCCTTCATGGAGCAGCTCTAAGCTCTTCCAAAGCCTCGGCACTTTAGCTTCTGCACTAAGCTCAGCTCCTGCATCATCTTACGCTCTCTCTTCCTCCCCTTCCCTAATGCACACAGTRCAGCAAAATCCTGCCCCAGCTTGGGTACTTTTTCCTCAAATGCCAGTACAAATTATTTTAAAGGCAGGATGTAGGAATCATGGGAAACAAAACAATTCCATTTCCATAGACACATTCTGACCTTCTTTTGTTTTAAAAKGAATAAATCCACCAATCCAAAATATTTTTAAAATTATGCATCTCCTAAAGATTTTGCTTTGCTAATTCTCAAGCAAGAAAGATCATACAATGATCATACAATACATCTTTCTGCAGATGATTTAGCAGAACCAGAGAATATTTCAGTCTGCAACTGAGGAACTCCACTTAAGTATCCTATGCATTTCATTTGTATCAGTCACATTAATTAATTACTGAATCTACACAAAGTTCATGTCATAGACTTAAGAATTTTGTTAATGTAAATAGTGCATTCCTGCTATTCCTCCTACTGCAATATTTGTAAATTTCCTAAATTAATCTTAAAAATCTTAAATTAATCTTAAATTAATCTTAAAAAAGGCTCAGGAAGAGTAAAAAGTGTTTATTCCATTCCTAGACTTGACTGTTACTGCTAAACTTATTTCTTTCTTGAGGGAAAGCTTTTATTTATTAGTGCATCACACATATTGGTTTTCTTCTCCTTCATCTGCCTTCCAGACTTTAAGAAATCCCTAGAAATTCTAAGCATGATTTTGTTCTCCAAAGTAGAGAAATGTCGTTGTGAGGCTCAGTATTCATTCAGTCTCAAGGGTGTTGTGAAGTTTAAATTAATTAATGTCTCGTAAGCAGTCTCAATGCTCAGATGAAAGGATCTGTATCGGCCAAATTCTGGTCTATTCAATGTAGTTCACATTGGAAATTTTCCCCAATAAATTCTGATGCAAACTATAGCAGTGAATCACAGTAATTTATTATCATACTGCAAAACTAGCTCACTTTACAAGGCAAATCAGGAATTTGCTAACTGCAAGCACTGCAAATCTGCAGTGGGATTTGAAAGTCCTTTTGGTTTCCTTCTGCGTCCATTAATTAAGATGCTGCAGTCAGAGCTTAGCTGATAACTTGATGGCAATGTGTGAAGTTAAGGAATTCCTAAGGAAAGGAATCAAGACCCGCTCTGGTCCCAGTCAAATTTCCCAGACTGTGGGTGAAATTTAGATGGGCTCTTCCCTCCTGCTCTTCAACACATGGATGTCTCTTCCAGAAAATTCAGCAGGGCATTTTCACTTGTATCTGGGGAAAGACCATGTTCTGTAGGAGAATTTTTACAGAATCATGGAATGCTGTTTCTCTATTCTCATTTTCTGACCAAAACTGTGCTTTATATCCTAACAACCTGCATAGCAAGATCTCAAAAATTCCCTTAAGATGCCAGGCTCAGTAAGCCAGTAGTGAGTGTGTTCCTACAACCTGACCAACGTGAACGTGTGTGACCGTTAGGGAAAAAGGACCATGAAACAAACTAATACACTGCTAACTAATGTGGATAGTACTTATTGCTGTGAAGTCTAACTAGAGGCAATTGCTTTGCTCTAAAATGCTAATTCCCAAACATGAGATTACAATACTTTTCTATCAGTGATTCCCAATTATGCTCAATTTTTTACAAGAGAAATTMTTTTCTGACTACAATGGGATCTAAGAATTAAACCGGATATTTTTGTCTTATACATCTCTGGCAGTAATGAAAGCTGTGGGTGTCCAAGTATTTCATAAATGACTCTGAGGATCTATTCAGTTTCTTCCCACTATGTCATATCTGCATATCCCTGGTTGACTATGATATTGCCTTTTTTTTTTTTTTTTAATAGGTCTTAAGCATGATGGAAAGATGAATCAGTGTCAATATCTTAATATTACTCCTACTGCCTTGCTTGGAAAAGCGATTTCTTAGTGGAAATGCATGGGTCGGTTGAGTTTAATACTTTTGCTTTTATTTTTATTGATATTGGTTTTTTTTTTTTTT